>VZTG01006991.1:184626-203287 GCA_013397845.1 Melanocharis versteri
TTTTTTTTTTTTTTTTTTTGCTAAAGAGTCATGGGAAAATACCAATTCAGCAAACACTAAATTCTTAGTTTGAAAAAAACCTGGGTTAAAAGTGATTTTACTAAGTCCAAGGTTAAGCTTCAGTGGAAACTGGCCAGGATTATGGGCCAGGATCTCTGGAACCTGCCAGTTTTGGAGCCCTGGATGAGTTCACGGAGGGATTAACCCCGGGAGCAGGGGAACGTGGGCACTACCCGTGGCACTGCAGCGCAGTTGGTATCAATTTCTGATGTGGAGCTGATAAAATGCCAACTCTGGTGGGTGTGCACCAAGGTTGGAAAGTTTCCAGTTTGTAGGAAACTAAAAATGAGGCATTTACTGATATGAATCCAATTTGGACAGGAAATTTTTTCCTGTCAACTTGGGAACTGCACTCTCCTGCCAATTACAGTCACAATTGTGTCATTTTGTCTGTGAAACTCTCAGTCTCATGAATGCAAATGAAAAAACCTGTGCAACGTTAGTATCTTTGTTTAGTTTGTAATACAAATGAAATTCATATCTCTGGAGATGAGCTGCTTCATTTTCCAGGTGCTTATGAGCTGCTGTACCACATTCCCTTCCGTGCACGTGAAAAAACACTGAGAAATTATTTTTTCAGCATCATTTTCAAAAGAAAATTATTGGACTCTAAACCGAGTTTTTCTTTCCCAGCAAGGAATTGAATTCTATGCCAAAGCCAGCCCTCGTTTACTGTTACCCTTGTTATATGGCAAATATGCAAAAACTTGAAGAAGAATCTTCCATCTTTATAGGAAGGTATTTTTATCAGAAATAATTAACATCTGAAAAGATTCAACTACAATACACATGGGATGGTCTGTTCAGATACTAATAAGAAAAAAATTTAAATGATGGACTCATCTTTAATGCTTAACTCTTGGAGGCCTGCAGTAAAGTGAAATAGATTTTGCTCTCTCTCTCTCGTTAGTGCAGCAGTGCCTGGCTTGTTTTTCAGAGTTGACTTTTATTCTACCAAAAAATGGCAATCTACTGAAAGAGGAGGACATGGGGTGATAGGACAAGGGGTAAACCGAAGGAGGGAAGCTTTAGATTAGATATTAGCAAAACATTCTTTACTGTGAGGGTGCTGAGGCCCTGGCACAGGTTGCCCAAAGAAGCTGTGGCTGCCCCATCCCTGGAAGTTTTCAAGGCCAGGTTGGATGGGCCTTGGAGCAACTTGGGATAGTGGAAGGTGTCCCTGCCCATGGCAGGGAGTTCAAAACTGGCTGATTTTTAAGGTCTGTTTAAGGATTCTATGAAACTTTGGGAAGCACTGCCCAAGTGAATCCCCGCTAACCCTTGTGAGCTGCCGTGTGAAGCGCAGTCAGCTCTACCTTGGGAAGGAAAGGGAAAGAGCTAAAACTGCAGCCCACAGACTTGTGCTGTGGAGAAGAAAAATGCCTGATTTTTGCCCTCTCTTTGCTGTCTGAGAACCAGCCAAGGTCTGTTTTGCAAAGATTAAAAGGAAGAAATCTGGGGAATACAAACAGCATGAGGAGCAGGAGGTGGAGGTACAGAAAGGCGCAGGCTGAGAGGTGTCTCGGAGTTTCTAAAACCAGAGCCGGGTGTTGGTGGGTGGTAAGCCAGGAGAACAACTTTGGAGGAGGGCAGGCAGAGAGATGGAACTTTTCTGGGCACAGAGGCCAGCAGAGAACAGGTCTGCTGGTCACAGCAGCTGGGAACTGCTGTAAGGGTTGAGCTCCAGTCGCTGGTTTTGTAAGCAAACAGGGAGCAAAGTCTCTGGCTGCCGCACTGATTCCTGGTCCCGTTAGGAATAGTCCTACAAAGCTCTATAGTTTGATCCATGCTCGGGCAAGAAGGGCAGCAGATCCAGTGCCAACTCATCTGCACAGGCCACTGATGCCTGACACAGTAAATTCGCCTGAGTCCTGGAATTTCCTACTAAGAACAGAAGCAAGATCTGCTCTGCTTGGCTGACCTCTTGTGGGTTTGATGAAGATCCCTCTCTAACAGATCCCTTTCTAGTTACTCAAAGGTGGTAGAAAACCAGCATTAGTTACATCAGATGTGCAATTAGGGATTATTCTGACTTCTCAGCTGCAAAACTCACGGGGTGCAAGTAAGGAGAGCCAGCTGCCTTTCCTGGCTCTGGAGCTTTTCCTGTTCCTAATGAGACACTGCTGGTATGGGACTGTGAGGCAAGGTGCTTGGTCTGGGAATGGATGAGTTTTCCTCTGGAATTATGGAATTATTATTATTCTTCATGGCATGATGCCTTTTAAATCAGTCACTAAGGATTGCCTGGGAGAGGGGCCGGTGGGTTCCACGGTTGGGTGGGAGCAGGACAAAGCTCAGCTCTGATGGGAACAGGGTCTCACTGGGGAGTCACAGCAGCATCTGTGTGCTTCCAGCTCAGACTGGGGTGGACTGTGAGAGGCTGACTTATGAATGCTCTGGTCAGATGAAGATGTCAAAGGAGGTCATCATTTCAATTAAATAGTGAGTTACAATGCACTGGGCTCTTCACTCGGCATATTATTATTAGCAACTGCTTCTCCTGGCAGGTTATTCGGTGTAATTTTCCCCTTGTTCTCTGTAGGTTCCCCTCAGAGAACAGACCAGCTCACAAAACCTGGCTCTTCTTGTTATTTTTATCCAGGAGCAGCTGACAGTAAAAGTGACAAAAGAATTGATGGGGGAAGTGGTCCAGAGCGTGAAAAATCCGGTTGTAAAAGCCAGAGTGTTTGCAATAAAATATCTATACGTAAAGGGAGAGGAGGGAGGGGGGGATTAGAAGCAGGGCTGGACAGAAAGCAGAGCAACAAGTTGTGAAAACAGAGGAACAAAGTGTAAATCCAGCTGTCAAGGCCATAATATCCATTGTCACCTTGGTGTCCTTTTCCTCCAGGGAGCTCATGTCCATGCCGTGTCTAACACGAGACAGTGCTTGGACCCATAGGGATGATAAGATGCCATGGGGTGAAAGAATGGGCTTGGAGCCTCCCAGGGTCATGGGCAGAGCCAGCAAAACCTTTTGCTGCTGTGCATCTGCTAGAAAGGTTCTTTCCTCTGATGATGAGCAGGATTGCTGCAGGGATTTGGGACTGGGAAGATGGTCTGGGCTGCAGAGCAGGGCAGCAAACTGCGCTGCAGGGTCAGCAAAAGCAAATCAGGAAGAATAAGCTGAGTTAGTTAAATGGATAAAACAAATGTATTGTTAAACTGGCCCAGGTTTTTGGGGTTACTCTGAGCCCTTTGCTGGGTGCAAGGCCCAGGAGAAGCTGCTATTTTCTCCAGTTCTCTTTGGGAACAAGGAAGGGATCGAGAGCTGGGAGCAGAAGGAGCAGAAGAGATTAGATTCACAGCCCAAAGGGAGGTGAAGTGCTTTTTCACATACATCAAAGAACAAACTGGGTGGCATTAGACAACAACCTCCTGGTGAGGTTTCTTTTGGTGTAATTCCTTGGAAATCAATGCTGAAAACAAAACTGAGTGTCAGGGCACCTGATATCTCTCTCTAGGCTTGACCTAGTGCCCTACTCTTCTATTTCAGAGATGGGAGGGGGCTCCAAAGCATGCCTAGGAAAGCAGGTGCTCTCAGAGGGCATAGTGATGCTGTCTTGAGATGTCAAAATGGGAGTGAGAGCTTCCATAATCACACAGTATTGGACATCAGAGATTGCACTGCAAAAAATGATAGCGATTCCTGGTGTCAGGCATGGGGGTTTCAGTGTTTCCACTTGTGCTCCTGGCCTGTGCTGGATCAGAGATGCATCCATCCAGTGAGGACAGGGGAGAGAAGACTAATGAACACCAGCAAAGACCCTGAGGTGTATCCAGCCAGAAAAATATAAAGAAAGGAAGGAAACTAATTTTTTTTTTTCCTTTGGCAGCCCCTTCTTAACTGCAGGATGTTTAACTCTGAAGTATGTCTCTGTTACACTCACGTGGAGTAGCCTTGGCTGGGTGATGGGAGCACAGGGCGGACAGGAGCAGTTTGTGGCATTTCTGTCAGCATTTGGGCTCTGCAGGCTGGTGCAAGTGGCCGGGGGGTGGGATTCCCTAGCCTGGAGACAGAAAGCAAGCTGAAATGCAGTACAGAAAGGATCATGCCTCTGAGGCTGATGTTTCCCACTCTGCCTCATGTACCTGTGGTGCTTTAGGGCACCTTCCTGCAGCTATTACCCCATGGTGTGGATGGGCCAGCTCTGGCTTAGCCTTTCCCATGCACTCAGAGGGATGCCCAGCATCACCTCCAAGCAGACAAGACACCCAGAAGACCTCCTAGATATCAGACTCCTGGCAAAAATAAGTGTGATGATTTCTGGGCATGCACCAGGCCTTGGTGCACCTCTGAGCCTGCCCCTGGGCCACAGCTCTGCTCCCTGGGTGAGGCTGGTCCATGCCCTCAACCCCACGGGCTCACACCGGGAAGGCCACTGGCTCAGAGGTGGATGTTGCCTCTCATCCCAAATAGCTTGGAATATGATGTCAGTTCTGCAGGAGATCTATGCTAATTAAACCAGCAGAGAAAGGTCTGAAATCTCGTGTTTTCCATGGGCTGCCACCATCCCAGGGCAAGTCTGTGTCAACCAGCAGAAACCACAAAACTTGCCAGACAAATTGTTCTTGTTTGGAGGCAACCTTTCTCCTTAGTTGCCTCCAGAAACTGAGTCAGCTGGCAAAAATCCTTCAGAGCAGGAGCAGATCTCCTCTCTACATATAATTTTCAGCTGCTGGGCTGCTGGCTGGGAATTGCTTTAGTGAAATAGGGTATCGCAAGGGGTGGGAAGTGAGGAGGGCAAAGTTCTGGAGTGTTACGTCAGTATCTGATACTGATCTGTGATAGAGCCATCTGTCTTTGGAGAGCCTGAGATCAGTTCATATTATGCACATTAGAAAAGTTTGTTTAGGGAATGACAGGGAAAGAAGCCTCAAGATGTTTTGAGATGGTGTCAAATCCTGTAGGAAGAGATAAAGCTGTCCTGTGGAAATGGATGGGGGCTGCCAAGCAGGTGCCCACTCTGTGCTTAGTATGCACAGTATCCTTCTGCTGGCAGGAGAGGGTTTCTGCCTTTATTTCTGAGGACTGACTTTTCTTGTTATGGTTAGTTTAGAGGACTTGATTTACACCTGTCTCCACTCAAAGTCCAAGTGGCTGGAGTATCCCAAGAGGTGCACATTGCTCATTGCTAAGTGAAGTCCACACTGTATCAAAAACCTCCCAAACCAGCTCTTAGCTGTTCTTGGGGCACTTATCCTAAAAAATACTCCCCTCTCTGCTGAAGACAGTTCTGAAGGGAGAGAAAAATGCTTAATGTCAAGGGAGAAGAGAGGAAGATGCACTGCTTGGCGCTGGAGAAAGGCTCCTTGGCTTGCTTCCCTGCATTTGGATGGTGCTGAAGTGTCTGAACTCCATCAGACACCTGCATGGGCTGTGTGGGCACAGCACTTCAGTCAGGGTCTTGTGAACACCCAGAAATTGGAGGGAACCTCCAGCAGGTCTCGAGAGCTTTGCCAGGACCCTTTGCAATGCTCCTGAGGGCATGCTGGAAATTGATGTCCTGGCAGTCAGGAAAAGAAAAAGAGCACCAGATCCCTAGGAAAGGAAAATCTCCAGAGCCTCATGGAAAACTGGGAACACAAACTGGTTTACAGTAGTTGCAAACCTGTTCTCCACATCCTATTAAATATATTATTATGTTCTTAATACCCAATCTTTCCTTGTCACCCTGGTCAATAAATAACTGCTAAACTCTGCCAGTGCACCTCAGTCTGCTGCCCCTTCAGTGGATATGAAATACAGATGCCTAGAGCAAGGCAGACTCTACCTTTGTTTCTCAGTATTTTAGGGATTTCCTGACGCAGAAGTCACAGCAAGATCACTGTGCTAAGTTATCCCAATGAAATCCTCCACAATTTTTAATAAATCCTTTGTGATCTTCATGCATAATGTTGGCCTTCATGACCTCCTTTGGTAATGAGTCCCACAAATTAATTACATGCATGTGTAGAAGGAAAGCCCTTTCCATTTGCTGGTATCAAGCCCTTTGCCTGCCTGACTCTGAATACTGGTTGGGTTTTAGTATGATCAGCAGTCAGAAAACACTTTTTTTTTGGCCATATTTTGCCCTGTTTCCAAATTTGAGGAATTCCACCTCAGAAAGCACAAAGCACACAGTGCTTTATTTCCAAAACTCTGTAACCTTCATTCATGATAGAGACTTGCTTTGTCTGCCGTCTGAGATAATTTAGGCTGAATGGGAGAAACTGAGTGTCCTAGAAATCAAGAAATTTATGTGGAGCATTCACAGGAGAATGATGTTTTAATCACTGAAGTGATTTTTAAGTCTACAAGTAATTTATGTTTATTTTAGCCTATCTTTATCTAATGAATAAATAACACTGGGAGGAAGGAAGTCTTTATTAAGGATTGAGCCTCCTGTCCCTGTTCAGTTGAAGAATTTAGAGATTGCAATAAATATGCCTTTGAATCCAGAAAAAGCTTTTCAACAGAACAAAGGCAGGCCAACACTAACACTCCTAATCAAGGAAAGACAGACATATTCAAATCATCAATCCAAGGCCTTTCATGCCTTGTTTCTACATCAGGAAGATTTCTAGGTATAACCCGAAAGCCCAAACATCTTGATAATGAGACACAAGTCTGCCATGAATGTCTTTTTTGGGTAAATATTAGCAAATGTGTCTAGATCTGACTGGAATGTTTTCTGATTAATTTTTTTCCCCATAAAAAGTGGTGATATAATTGAAACTGAAACTTTCTATGGGAACATACCCATTTCAAAGAAACCTCAGTTGAGAAAAATTTCTGAGGTCCCAGTCTGAATCTGGGGCCAAAACCAGAGAGGCAGGGAGCTTGTGCGCCATTTTATCTGAGCTTGGAGGATGTGGAAATCCCACAGCACAGGGATCACAGTGGTTGAAATTCCTGCTGCTGTTAATACCAGCTTTTAGAAAGTGGAGCGACACAGACCTGTCAGCAGAGAGTTTTGGCAGTGATGATTAGCCATGTACTGGGTTTTATTATCTTTATTATCTTGGCTGGGCAAGGCTCTGAGTCCAGCTTTGGGAAAGGTTGGTAGCCTTCCAGCCCATGGGATTCTGGGATTACAGAGTTTTACTTGTGGCAGTGGATGGAAGTGGGGTAGCTGGGTTGAATGAGGGTGGAACAGGGATGTGAACTCTGGCAAGTGACCTGTCTATGAGCTGGGAAAGCCAAAGTAACCACAATAGTCCCATTCTCTCTGATTTTCTGAGGGGGAAAAAAAGATGATTTAACTTTTTTTGTCAGTCGGAAGTTCTGAGAATAAGGAAATAATGGTGTTACCCACTCCATGGAATAGAGGGGAGAGAAAACTCTGTGCAGTATCTACCTCCAAGTGCCTGCATCCTGCTCTCTGTGCCTTTCCTGAGCTCTTCCCATGGTCAGATGTTGCTTATCCTGTCATGCAGGGGATTGACACCACCTGCAAACGCATCTGTGTGACTGAAGAGATCAGCTGGGTCATGGCTGAATTCCTTGAGAACTTCCAGAAGAGAAAGGTGGATGAATTCCCAGTGAGCTCTGTCACCGATTTATGTATCTTGGATCCATAGCTGCTAAAGAATGGGTGATCAGCGTTTGTTTGACAGCCCTGGTCTAAACCTTTGCACATGTTAATGTTAGGACATATTTTGGTTCTGATGCAGAATTCCCCTGGGATCAGGCTGTGCTTGCAGGGGAAAGTGGGGGATGGAAATTTTTACTGGCTGTGACCTGGGCTTTTAAACCATGGCAGTGTAACGCAGGTAGTTATTATTGCAGCAGCAATGGCAAATGTCATGTCCCAATGGGGCCAGACTGGTTTCCTCAACCCTGCCACCTTCTCCCTGCTTCCCCCCAGAGCCTTCCTTCACCTCTGCTTAGGAAGAAGGCCAGGCTCCCATCTGAACAGGTAAATCACATTCAAAGTCTTGTTCAGATAGAAATCATATGTAAAAAATGCTTGACAGATATGGGCCAGGCTGGGAAGTTGCATCTTTCAACCAACTTTCAGCCTGTGCATCCCCAGTGTGATAATGGGGCCAGTCCCCTCTCACTGGCTGCTGCTTTTCAGACCAGCATGTCAGAGGTCCGTGCAGAAACAGCTCAGTTTTTCCAGAGAATGTCTTGACAGGTCTGTTTTGTGTCCAGCTCTGCTCATCACGCTGTTTTGTGTCCATGCAGGTGTTTCTGTGTGCAGCCCACAGCCCTGCTCATGCTGCATCCCAATCCAAGCCAAAGTATTGGCAGAAGATGAGTTACAGAGCTCGTGGCATGAGCTCTGCCTCCCACCCTTTGGGTTGCAGGGCTGTAAACCCATCTGGACAGAGATAAGTTGGTATCTGCAGGATCTGTCCTGTCGCCCTGCCAGCACTTCCCATCCAGGAATGAGCTTTGTAAATCCAATTGCTCTTTACTGAGCAGCTCCCTGATGGATTCTGGGAGCACTGGGAACATACATCAGGGTGGTGAAAATGCTCACGGCCAGGCAGAATGGGATGGCTGCAATCTGCCTCTGAGAGTGGGGCCCTTCTGCTGGAGGGGAGCCCCAAAAAACTCAGAGACAACAAAATCTGCTTAACATCACTGCAAAGTCGGTGCTACAGCATGTGGGAATCAGTGATCAGAGGTGTGCATTTATCAGGGTCCTGTGCAAGCTGCTTTTAACCCACTGAGGTGGGATTACCTGCATATCTGTATGAGGTCAGGGTGGTCATGGCCTGACAAGAACTTAAGGAGCGTTTGGACAACACTCTTAGGCACATGGTGGGATTCTTGGGGCTGTCCTGTGCAGGGCCAGGAGCTGGACTTGGTGATGCTTGTGTGTCCCTTCCAACTCTGGATATTCTGTGATTCTGATTCTACTGGGCCAGTGGAAAGGACAGTTTCTTGATGGCTCGTGCTGCTCAGCCCTGACCTTGCTCTTGACACCTTCCATCCCCCTCTACTCTGACCCCTTATATCCAGCCATGCCTTAAGCCCTGTAAATGTTTCCTTGTCCTGAACACAGTGAAGGCTGTTTGCTCTCCTGTCTGTCTGTTCCTCACAGGATAATGGCAAGATACAGCAGTGAATTCCTATGGGAGCACACCTTAGCAGGAAGCATTGGTGTCTGACACCTGCCTGGCTCAGGGATTTCAGCAGGCATCAGCCATTAACACAAAAAAACCCCAAACCAAACAATCCAGGGATGCCTCGGAGTTTGCCTTTTCAGAGACGAAGCTGGAAATGGGCTGGCATCGCCATCTGGTGCAAGCTCCTAGAATTAACCGAGCAGCTCCAGCATGGAAATACCTGCCTGGGATTGAAAAACTGACCAGAACAATGGTGCTGTTTCTGGTCCCAGTCCAGCACTGCTGGACTGAACGGCTCAAGGAGAGATGACCTTCATCCTCAGCATTTTCAGCCTGATTCTCCCCTCAGAAATATTTGGAGTATCAAAGAGCAAGTTGATGAGTGCTGGGATAGAAGAAAGAAAGAAAAGTAATGGGCAGTGGAGGCTGGAACCCTGTTTTTCATAGGAAGCATCTGAGTCTATGGCTAAAACTTGGCTAACTTTTATTTTGAAGACAGACTACCTTTTTTATTTAAGAAGGAGAACTGAGCTCACACCAGAAAAAAACCCCAGTTTTATTTTCTATTCATGGGGGCAAATAACTACAGAAGTTGCTATATATTATAACTCAGCAGCCAAATAGCTAAATTTTTATTTTCCTCAGTCTCAGTGCTTTCATCTGCTTCTTGTCTGGATAAGGAGAAAGCAAAACTGTGTTCACAGGCACCACCAACACAGCTCAGCTGAAATAAGGAGTTTTCTGGGACTCTGTGTGTGTCATGGCACAAAGTTAAAAGCAAATTTTTGGCACTAACCTTATTCAAATGAAGATATTTTATTTGAGTTTTCCGGGAAGAAAAACAAACAAAAAAATTGGAATTATTTGAGCAAAACCACAGCTTTTTCTCACAGTGAAACTTGATTTTGCAAAACTTGCCTTTCCTGCTGAGCAATTGTTCCTGCAGACAATTCTTACAGCCCTTTCAGAAAGGCAGGGAATCACCAGCTGGTATCTTCTGTATGTAGTCAATTAGTTCAAACCAATTAGGCAATTACTGGGTGTTACTAAACCGGAGTTAATTTCAATAAATTGGAAGCAGCTGAGGAATTTGGCATCAAAAAATCAAATCCAAAGGATTTCCCAAACCAGGTACTCCCTCTCTGCCTTCTCTTTCAGAAAATTTACCTGTGATGTTTGCCTTGGCCTTGTGACAGCAAAAGAACACCATCACCTTCCCAGGCAGGGGATCACAGAGGTGTCTGACCTCATCACAGAAGGAAGAAGAAAAGCCTGTCCTGAATCCTCTCTGGAAGGGTGGATCAGTTGTCCAGATTGCTCCAGAAGAGATGCAAAACCAGCCAGATTATTGGGGGAGTAGACTGGGATCCTAATGATGGGCACCCATCTGAACGTTGCTCTAAGAATATCTTCCCTTTGAAACATCCCCTTACCCCATGTGGCATTCTTTCCAAACAGGAGCTGGAGCAATCAAAACCAGAAATGAGACTTGGAAATGGAGCTCTCCCTAACTTTACAGTGCAAAGCACTGAAATGGGATAAGTTTTTTCCAAGTTTCTGAGGGTTTACAGAGATTTATGAAGTTGCCTAAACATCTGGTACTGTTCAGGATACCCCGAAGATATCTGTGGGAGGCTTCTAAACCCTTAGGACACCCATATCCTCTTGTGGCAGCTGGAGGTTGATGGGAATACCCCATCTGGTCTGAAAAACCAGTGTTAGGACAATAAATTTCACCCCTAGCATAAAGCAAAGCCCATGTAGACAGTTCCATAGCCAGTCCTAGAATATCCTGAGTTGGAAGGGACCCACAAGGATCCTCAAGTCCAGCTCCTGGCCCTTCACAGGACAGTCCCAACAATCACACCACGAATCCCTAATCAAGCCCTCTTCTGCTCTGTGCACTCCTGGACACCCCATGTCATTCTGGACTTGGTCTGGACCCTGGGAAGGTGCAGAGTTGTTCTGGTGGGACTGGAGAAGAAAGCACCCAAAAAGAAGTTCTGGGTTTGTGCCACTGTAAGGAGTGATCTGAAATGTAGAGAGGTTGAGCTGGAGTGGCAGACAAGCGCATGCGTGTTTCCCAGCACTGACTTTGCCCAGGGTCTTCAAATGACCATGTGAACAAATCCTACAAGATCCCAAATATCCTCGTCTTCCTTCTGATCAGCTGAGAAGTAACTGTTGAGATTTATTTGATCTGAAGTTTGAAGTGGCAGATGTTGGTGACCCTCTGTAGTGAATATCCTATTCCAGGAAAAAAAAAAACAACCCTGTTGGATCCAATAACCTGGTCTTGAACAGGGTCCTTCACCATTCCATAACACACTGGGTCACAAAATAAATGCAGTGGCAAGGATTTGAATGGCTGTGAAGAGGGATTTTTGACAAGGGCATGCAGGGACAGTACAGGGGGAGTGGCTCAAGGATGGAGAAGGGTAGATTTAGACTAGGTATGAGGGACAAATTCTTCCATGCGAGGGTGGTGAGGTCCTGGAATAGGTTGTCCAGAGAAGCTGTGGCTACCCCATCCCTAGATGTGTTCAAGGCCAGGTTGGACGAGGCTTGGAGCAACCTGAAATTGTGGGAGCTGTCCCTGCCCATGGCTGGGGGTTGCAACGAGATGATCCTTCACCTGTTTCCCAACCCAAAATATTCCGTGATTCCATGAAGGATTTGATCAAGTCAATATGTGACTGAAGACAGAAACCCATGTCTGGTCCCCATGTATAAATTTTCAAGGGGGAGTCACTAGGGAAAAAGCCGTGAAGGTTCGTAGTGAAACAGGCCACTAAATATATTCCAGCACAAAGCTGACAACAGCTAGGGCCACATGTGATATGCCTCTGGAATCCTAGCAGGGTTGATTTATCTTGGTGTTAGGCCTAATATACTTAAAAGCCCTTTATAAATAACCCAGGACCTTTTGCACTTGCTGTTTTACAGACTTGCTTTGTTTATTTGACTGGTTGAGCTGGGCCTGTAATTTTTAATGAAAATAAACTCCTTGTCAAGGACCTTTTCCTTTTGGGACCTTCCAAAAGACACAGAGAGCAATTCTGTGCTTCTTCCCTGCTTCCCAACAGTCCCATTAGTTTTTATCTCTTTGGCTCCTGAAAGGTGAGGCCTGGGGAAAGGTTAACTGAGCCCCCGTGGGTCGTGTTTCCTCACACCCTCAAAGCCGAATCATAAAAATCATAGAATCACAGAAAGGTTTGGGTTGGAAGGGACCTTAAAGACCATCTAGTTCCCTGCCACGGGCAGAGACATCTTTCACTATCCCAGGTTGCTCCAAGCCCCATCCAACCTGGCCTTGAACACTTGCGGGGATGGGCCATCCTCAGAATCTTTGGGCAAGGAGTCTTCTAACTTTGGGTTTGGTTTTTTTGAGGGGTAGGCACTCAACATGCAAGTAGAGCTCAAGTTCACCCCAAAGGATCAAGAGGCATCCACAGAGGAGGATGGGTGAGAGGCAGACAGGTGACCTTGGTCATGGTTTGGAGAAGGGGTAGGAGGGTGAATCCCATCTGTTTGTTTTCCTAATATCCAACCTAAACCTCCCCTGACACAGCTCCAGCCATTCCCTCAGGTCATGTCACTGGTCCCCAGAATGAAAAAAATCAGCTGATAGGAGCAACCATATTTGCTACATCTTCATTTATCACTCTGGTTTTTTCTCTTCTGCCCTCTGAACTTCAGGTATTCTCCATCTGAGAAGAGTTGGTTCATTTTTTAACTACACAGCTTTTTTCCCCCTGTACTTTGCTTATCTCTGGCAGCAGCATTTTTCTTCTGAGAGGTCCCTGGGATCAGCAGAGGGAGTGCAAGAGCAAGGAAAAGAGAAATGCACACGCTGAATGTAAGGGGGTTTGATCTGAGGTGCTCCATGAGCCTGGCTCAGAGATGAACGAGCCCCCTGGAGAAGAGACCCTTCTGGTCACCTGCTGAGTGAGTCCTGCATTTTCACACTAAAAAGGGACATCAGAAGTTCTCAATAATCTTTCTTCTCCTGGTGGATGTGAGAAAACCTCCTGATTATATTACAGCGGCAGCACAAAAAAGCAAATCAAGTAAGTGTGAACTTAGCATCCAGTTTAAAAGATTTTCATACAGGTAATTTAGAAATCAACAACATTCACACACAAACACACAGAGAAAAAAAGCAGAAACTTGTGAAAATCATCTTGTCAGCTACTATTTCACCATTTCAGAGAGAGCAAAGGGGATGAAAGGCTTTGTGCTAGCCAGCAACGTGACTTGGTGACCCTTGGTTTGGCAATGACAAGTGTTGTCTTTGTTATCCAAAAAATCCAAGGGCCTCACATTTAGCACGTTGCACAAGGTTGCATTTAAGTGCCACTGAGGCCAAGGAGATTTGAGCACACAGCTGAGAGTGCTCTGCTGAACCACAGCCCCAGCCTGCAAATATTTGTTAACTTAACCCAAGAACACGGGGAACACAAATCTTATGGATCCAGTGAGTGGTTGGTGTAGCAGTCAAGGCACTCGACTCTTTCTCTCATTTAACAAAAACAGGAAAAGAAAAAAGTACATAACTATTCAAATATCTGCCCTTCATTAATCTTTTCCCAGTAATGATTAGCCCAATAAGCAAGAACATCATATGGCTACCTGTAAGCACGAAGCATTATTGCCCATTTTGTTTGCACTGTAAAAAAAGCAGAGAAAATCTCCCCAAAGCATTTAAACTGTGTAATTAAGATAAAGGCCTAAAAATCAGAGGCCTTTTCTCACATTCGTCTGCTTCACCATGTGATGGGACTGTTTTTTCAGTGTCAGCTCCCCAAATAATGGCACAATAGTAATGAGTACAAATGACCTAAAGGAGAAAAAAACCTGAGCCAACACTCACAAGGTATCTCAGGGGTTTCAGCTCCCCTTACCCAGTTTGATGTAGGCACCATGGACATCCAGCCCTACCAGTCAGCTGAAAGGGTGCTTAGATATTTTGCTGTATTTGGGGTGCACCCAACCTATGCTGTGTCTGATCCCAGGCTGGGGAAGCTGCTTTCTGTACATTACTACTGAGAAATGCCCACCAGGAGACAGCTCCTAACTCCCCAGCCTCTGCACTCCCTGAGGAATACTTTAACTGGGACACACTGAATGTCCCAGGTGAGGTGTGTGGGTTTAGTAAAAGCAAGGTGTTCTCAAGATGCAGTGGTTCTTCTCTCGGAAAACCTCTGGAAGAGCACTCTCCCTGGTGCACCCTCCTAGGACCACTGGTCTGGAGACTGCTGGGCTTCTTAAAAGCCAGGATCCAGGAGTAATTCCTTGGGCTGGCCCTGACAGAGTTCATTCAAGAAGGGTTGGGTCCGGCTGCTCCAAGCAGTGAAGTTATTTCACGAACAATCTCCTGTAATGATTGTGACAGCGACATCCCTTGCTATGCACAGGGCCTGCCCACCAGCCCCAGGGAATCTTCTCCCCTCCAGGCTGCAAAAGACCCTTCTGCAGAGCAGAGCCCAGGGAGCTGCAAGCCTTTGCCCACAGAAGCCTCCTACCCTCGTGCATGGCACCGTCTGGAACAATGACATCCTGGGGCTGTTTTTCTGACACCAGTAGATTTTCCAGCACCAGTTTGCTGTGAGTGGCTGCAATTCTCCCAGAGCCTGGAGCAGCAGGGGAGAAACACTGAAGAAAATTCATTGCAAAGCTGCTGTGAGTGCTACAGCAGAAAGCTGAGAGCCCTGGCATGTGAGGGGCTGGAAAAGGCCTTGGCCATCCAGATGGGAGCCTGTGGAGGGCTCTTGGCTTCATTTTTGTGTGTGTCTTCCTTCTGTTGTGTCCCAGAGCTGTGGTGCCAGAAGGTTTGGGTAACCACATTGGAGGCATCCACCTGAGCCAGGAAGGCAGGAGATGTGGAGGAGCCTTGTGACATTCCAGCGTCCAGGTGACCAGCCATGGCCCATCCCTGACATCCTCAAGCCTCAAGAGCTGTTACTCCCACTCGGAGGGCCAGACCTGTTTTACCACTCTCACATTTCCTGACAGCACAGGGTGGTGGAGTTTATCAACAATGATTGTTTGATGCATTTAATTGGCCCGCAGTTAATTATATAATATTTCTTCACAAAAAAAAAACTCATGAAAGAGAGCTGCCAGCATGGCTGATGCATTTGTCATTCATGTGGCCTGCCTGGGGGATGGCCAGGTTGGCCTTGTTCAAGTGTTTTAGGCTTGGCTCAGGAACAGTCCACTTCAGCTGGAGTTACAAAGACATGCTCCCAGGTGCTCTCTTTTGTTCTATTTAGTGTGTTTTACTGTATTTAGACGTTTATTTTTCCCTGCTGTTTTCTCCAGGGAGGTTAGTGGGGAGGTGAAAAGGAGAAGTGAGTTTGTCTTGTCATGAATTACATCCCTTCTGCCTCTTTCTCTCCTCTCAGACCACGGGGTTTGCCTTAGGACCATTCCCTGGTTGTCCCACGTGGGGAAGGCCAGGGTGTGATGGTACTGCAGGGCTCCTGGAGAGGTCATTGATACCCCACGTGTGGCTGGGCCAGCGCTGGGCTGAGAACAGCTGGGCCTGAAGCTCTCCCACCACAGCCACATGTCCCAGCCAACCCCACTGTTCCACTGCCCACCACAGCCAGGTGAAACTGTGCTCCAGAAAGGAGTCAGGCTGCTCCAAAAGAGGAGAATTGATTTACCAGCAGATCAGTGGCTGTTTGAGGCTGCACCTCAAGCCTCCAGCCTCGCTGTCTCTGCGTCCATGCCCTCATCTGCTTCCTCGTCCTCCAACCCACAGTGGTGTTTTCCTCCCCAGACTCGTGGCAAGATCTGAGATGCCTCCAGAAGGAACAAGGTGTTCCCAAATATAACTGAACATCACCATGAAGCCACATCCTGCAGCTCCTCCTTCCCAATTCAGCATGTATCCCACCTTGACTTAACCCCAAACCCGAAGCTTCCCTCTTCCTACATCGTCTCTCTCTTTTTATTATAGACAAGTCTGGTGCGATGGAAAATGCACCATAAACCAAAGCACAGCTGTACAAGGCTGTGCAGAAACTCCACAGCGAGGTGCACCCTTTCTTTTCAGGGGTCAGAGCTGAGAAATGGTCATGAGCCCTTTTTTCCCTCGGAAGGGGATGAATCCACATCTTGTCCACCCTGGACAGCAGCAGGGCTGGGCTCAGAGCAGTTTGTGTAGGTCTGCAGAGAGGACATTGTTCTCCATCACCCCTGGGGCTGGCAGTCCCCAAAAACATGACAGTCCAGTGATGGTTTATGGTCTCCCCAAAGTGCCAGTGACAGAGAAGGGTTGCAAGACCCCAGGGAAGGCTTTGCAAACCCAGCAGGGAAGCTCTTGGCACAGCAAAGGGCTTTGACACCACAGTCCAGTTTTTTCTCCTTGTTTTCCTAAAGAAGCAAGATTTATGTGGGTAGTCCAGGCAGTTTCAAACCAAATGATGCTGAGTAGAAGAGCCCTCAAGGAGATTTTGTTCCCTCCAGATTTGCGGGGGAAAAGCAGGCCCTGCCCTTGGGGCTGTGGCACTGAGGGGGCCCTCCCTGTGCTTGGCAGGATGGAGGACAAAGAATCACTGGTGAAAAAATTGGCTGAGCTGTGCCTCTCCATCCCGAAGGATGTGCCTGACGGACATGGTGCTATCCAGAGGGACCTGGACAAGCTCGGGAAGTGGGCCATGGGAATCTCATGAGGTTCAACAAAGCCAGGGGCTGGTGCTCCACCTGGGTCAGGGCAATGGCTGTTGTCAATCCAGGTACAGGACAGACCTGTTGAAGTGGGTCTAGAGGAGGGCCATGGAAAAGATCAGAGGCCTGGAGCACCTCTGCTCTGGAGGCAGCCTAGGACAGCTGGGGCTGTTCAGGAGACGAGAAGGCTCCAGGAAGACCTTTCCAGTGCCTAAAGGGGGCATATAAGAAAGATGAGAACAGACTTTTTAGCAGGGTCTGTAGTGATGGTTCAAGGAGTAGTGGCTTTAAACTGAAAGATGGTCAAATTAGAGTCAAAATTAGAAGGAAGTTTTTTAAAGTGAGGGTGGTAAAACACCAGGACAGCTTGCCCAGAGAGTTGGTGGATGCCCCATTCTTGGAAATATTCAAGACCAGGTTGGATGGGGCTCTGAACAACCTGGTTTAGTGGCGTCTGTACTAGATGACCTTTTAAGGTCCCTTCCAACCCAAACCATGATCCATGGAAGCCCCTCTACCACCTGCCTCTACCCAGCCTCCGTGCAGGCATCCTCATCCATGGCACACTGGCTTTTAAAGCCCCTCCCAGTCTCCCATGCCAGGCTGGATCAAGGCTTGTGGAAGGGTGAATGCTGAGCACCACCTCTCCTGGCTGTTCACAGCAGAACACTGACTTCCATAAATCCTGTTTGGAACTGCAACAGCCTGTTTTTCAGGAGGGAACTGTGACGCTGGAGTAAACCACGAGACCAGGTGGTTTTTCACCCAAGCTGTCTCCCAAATGAAAGTGGTGTTCCAGGCCAGCTGGCACTGCAAGTCCACGCTGGACAACGTGGCTGAACCTCCCCATGGTCTAACAGGGGAGACCTCATGGCATCTCCTTCCACCTTCAGCAGGACAGGAAGGCCGGGACAACCTCTGCCTCGCAACAGGAGGACACAAAGGAAATGCTCCATTCGTTAGGGCTCATTCCCCATCCGGGGGCGATGGCTTACAGCCACCAGTAGAGGATGGGACCAGGCAAGGCCGGCCAAGTGTGATGGGAGGAGGAGAATTGACAGGGTAGGACGCTTGGATTCATCCCGCTGGGTTGTCATCTCGGCCCGGGATTTATCACGCAGGGCTAACGAGAGGCAGCCGGCGCTGTGCGATGCGGACAAGCCCCGGCTCCGCGCTCGCAGGCAGGGAAGGCAGGGTTTGCCACGTCCTGGCAGAGGGCTCTCGGATGCTCCAGCTCTTCTCGTGTCCTCAGGAGTTCTCGGGCTGAGTCGGGGGGTGGTGGGGAAATGTGAAGGGCAGCAAAAGGGAGACAGGCTCTGCTGGGGCAAGCACAGCCCTGAGCCAAGCTTTTCTCCTGGCAGCCGGCACCAGGCATTCACAGGAGAATTATCTTTTCTTCTTTTTTTTTTTTTTTTTTTCCCTCCTGAAGTATCTTGTATGGGCCCTGGAGGGGAGAAGATTATCTAAACCTGACGTGTCCCCTCTGGTCCTTCTAATGTTGCCAACCCCGCAAGGCTGCGGATGCTTTTCCACCTTCGCTCACTGTTCCATCTGCCAGGAACTGCGGATCCCACCCTCCACTGAGCCAACCCCCAGGCCTCCCTCGGATGGAGGAAGAGGAAGCCGCCCACACCACCCCGAGAATCCCCCCATTGTCTTCCCCACTCCTGGGAAGCCCCAGTGACACAGCCGGGGCTGGCGAGGGGGAGGAATCCCGGATGGGATGCAAGGAGCGGGAAGGACCCGCAGCGCGGGTTTGGTTTGGCAGCCCCGTTCAGACAATAAAAGGTCAGGCTGCAGAGAAGCTTGTTTTGTTGGGCTTTTTTTTTTTTTTTTTTTTTTTTTATCTTCCTTCCTTTTT
>VZTG01006991.1:209926-354386 GCA_013397845.1 Melanocharis versteri
AAAAAAAAAAAAGTGATTACCGAAGGCATACATTTTTTTTTTCCTTTTTACACAAGACATTAAGTAAACAGACAAGTTTCTTTTTAAAAAGGTTATAAAGTGTCAAGATCCTATACCTCATCTGCATATTCAAAGTGATGCCATCTGATACAAAAAGCATTGGGTACAATAATTTAGCTATGGCTCAGACCAAAAAAACCCCAAAAACCCAAAAAAACCCAACAAAAAGAAAGTCATCTGGGCTTAATCTACACACTGCTATGGTCGCCCAGGGGGTTAAAAACGAAAATATGCAGTTCTTTGTTGCACAGAAAGGAACAGCAGGGAAGTGGAGAGTTCATTGGGAGATCATCGTCTGAAGGGAAGCGGCGGAACGCCCCCTCCCCGGGAATGTCTGCAAGAGCCCGGGCCGGGACCCCCCCTCTGCGCCCAGAAACCAGCCACATTTGTCTCCCACCAGACAGAATCCCATCCAAACCCACCCGCCAAGCTGCACCTACCCAGCGTGCTGGCAGCAAATAAGATACAAGACCTTGGAAACTGCATGGAAGTCACGAATCTCCCTGTGCGCTTTCCCACTGGGACTAATAAAAACCAAACAAACCCAATGAAAAAAATAAAAAAGGAAACGACTCGTTCTATTGTGGGTAGAGCCAGACTCTGCTTTCTCGGGAAATCTGTTCCTCATAAACCTCTGAAGCTCCCAGCCCAAGCACCACAGTGTCAGCCTTACTGCAAGACTACAATATGAATTTACAAATGCAAAGTCTTTAAATGTGTGTCACCAGAACTTTCTTAAAAGAAGAGCTGGACATTTGTGACAGCCATATTTCCTGCCTTCCCACCATCCCACCCCCTCCACGTGCTCCATCTGACTGGAAAACAAACAACAGAAGGGATATTTGAGGGCATATGTGTGCCGTGTGCCACCGGTGAGAGGACACAGCTACAAATTCCTGCTCAGATTTATTCCCTCACAGGAGGCTCAGCCTTGACTGACTCCTCGGTAAAGGCTACAGGCTTGTGATTTGATGGTTGGGGCATCTCTGCTTTGCCATCCCTTGGATCTCCAAAGTTCTTGCACCAGTTTGGAGCCTTGCACCTGCAAATTGTGGATGGACGATGGCTTTCCATAGAGGGTGAGGGGGTGGATAGTGGTGAGAAATTGTAAGACTCAGTTTGAGCCTTTGCTTCTGGAGAAAAGGGCAGGATGAGGTGGCTGGTTTGTAGTCAAAGCCATGGGGGTGTCTGTTCCCTGTGACATCTGCCAGGACCCAGTGGAAACAACCACAGCAGTAACAGCATTGGCAAATACATCAGATTTTCAAGGCTCTCCTTTCAGCATCTTGGCATTTGAGGTGAAATGAGGATCAGTGTACAAGGAGAGACCCCAAGACCAGCCCAAACCATGAGCCCTTGGCTGCTTAGGCCTCGCTCTGGTGTTGCCTACTAAGCTTCAACTTTCCCTCTTGCCCAACTGTCTCAAGACTTGTCTTAAGCTCTTAAGATTTCTAACCCAAATCCCCCCTAAAGACCCCTCAATTTCCCCAGCCTGTTGCTACTGTAACCCTCTCTAGGCTGAAACACCGAGGAGCTGGTACCTCAGAGGAAGGAGCCCAAGTCCATATAAAAAATATCCCAATTATTTGGTAGTCCAACCCAGAGAAACTTTTGAATTCAGCCCTCCATGCAAGACAGCAGCTCCTGGGCTGCCAAGGTGTCCTCTCCATGGAAGCAGCACATTTTAGGGTTAAGGGGGAGATATCCATGAAAAAAAAAAGGAAAAAGATCTAGGACAATTAAAGCAGCACGACTTGGTTTGTTTTTGTTTTTGCAGTTACTCATTAACTGAGGAGTATCAAGATGCCACTCTGCCAGCCAGACGCCCTCAGGATTTGGCCACATGGCCAGGTCAAGGACTGCTTTTATACCAGAAGCTCCCTACTTTTTAAGGTGATTGGGTTGATGCTACATAAAGCAAAGCCTGTCCCCCTTGTGTTTTCCCCAGACCAGCCCCCCAAGCTGAGGCCTGAGTGAACTCAGGCCAGGAGTGGCCAAAGGAGGCTGAATTCAAACCCCTCTGTCCCCAGCCTGACTCCAACTCAAAGGCATCGTGGCTGAATCCCAGGACCTCTTGCCCTGGGCAACATTCCAGGTGATACTGCCATAAGCATGGGTGAGGAAAACTCATCTTGCCAGGACAGAAACATCTCCAAGCCTATAAAGCAACAGTTCCCACAAGGAAGGGCATGGGATCGGGAGGTTTCCTGGCTAGCAGGGATTGGGGCTGTCACCACCACAATGCCGAGCCACCTCCTGTGTCCCTGGGGATGAAGCAGCACCTATTTTAGCAGCAGGACAGACCCAAGCAGGAAGGGGATGGGGACCCACCCAGCAAGGTGCTCTAATACAGGGTCAGGCCTTTTTATCAGCCCAATTCCACACTATTCCAAATCAACACAGACCCTTTGACCATTGCTGCCTTCTCCACGAGTCATGGGAACCAACAGCCTGGGATAGGGCAGGAGAAACTCAAGGGCTGTCCCACAATGTGGAGGCTTGGACAGGCCCAGGGTGTGTGGTATGACAACTCCAGGGCCACGTGTGGAGGGTCCCCACCTCACTCAGCGCCACAGCTTATCCCAAAGGATGGCCTTCCCTGCCCTGCAGTGGGGTTGGCCCCCACTGGGACAGGAGAAGTGGTGCTGGAAACAGCTCCAAACACCTCCTCTGCTGACCCATGTGGTGGTACAAAGCAGTCCCAACCTTCTGCAGATACTGAAGGTGTCTAACCAGCCTTCCTGTCCCAAGGGATGAACCCCCTGAAGTTAATGTCTCTGGATATCCACGTTTTGGAAGGCACACAAACCTTTGGAGACACCCAGCACAGGATACTGAAGGCATCTCAAGCTGGTCAGCCTAAAACCCCAAGAGGTGGATGACCAGCCCTCCTTGTCCCAACAACTGTGATCCTCTGCAGCTGAGGGGTGAGCAGCAGTCAGCCAAAAGGACACCTGGAGCATCCCCTGGGCCACAAGTATGTCCTGGTGACAGTGGGTGGCAGCCAGCTGTGACACAGTGCTGGGGATCAGTCTGGGGGACCATCGGTCACCTCCTGAGCTCTACTGGGCAGTGATGGGAGAAAGAAAGGCCAGAGGATGTGCGGAAGACAAACGGTATTTTTTAAAGTTTTTTTTTTCCTTTAATTAGCAAATTTCTTTTTATCCTCATTAAAAGAAAAAAAACATCCCCACACCCCCTATGTGCCCACTGCTCCAGCAGCTGCAAGCATTCAAAGGCAGAAAGTTCAGAGATGTTTAATGTCCCAGCTCAGGGGCAGCTCTGAGTCCACCCCACCAGGGTGTGTGCCGGGGTGCCAGGCGCCTCGGTACAGGTATGGAAAAGGCAGGTGCAAAATCAGGTGAGAAAGATGATCTCTTTCCAGGAACACCCAAAATCCCCTAGGAAAGCTGCAGCCCAGCCCCTCAGCCAGCGAACGCAGTGGTGGTGGAGGACGTGGATGTGCCTTGTGAGGCACACTGTGTCCCCAGGGCACTGCAGCCAGAACTGGGGTTTGTACCACAGCTCAGGGATGGGGACACGACAGCAGAGAACCCACCGCCCTGGGCACTGAATTTCGAAGCTATAAATAAGAGCACCCCACACTTTGGGGGACTCAGTGCTGATCCAGCATCCCAGCAAAGCTGAGTGCCTCAAAGCCCTGCCGTGGTCCCGGAGGTTCCCAGCGGCTCTGCCTTCACTGGAGCAAGTCCCCAACGAGCCCCATCTGCAGCATCCTGGCTGGCATCGAGGCAACAGGGAGGTGGTGAGGTGACAGAGGCGCCAGGAGAAAGGGAATGGTGCTGGGGGTCTTAGCTCAGCCTTTCCCCTGGTCACAAGGCCAGCACTGAGCTAAGAGCCCCTGTCATCTCTCCCTGCTATCACCACCTTCCCCCCCGAGGCCACTGTGCCATCCCCACCTCCATCCCCTTATGCTGCTGCAGCCCTTATTTATGGGGAAGAGGTGGGGAAAGGGTTTTCTGGGGGTGCTCTGGCCCTCCTGCACCCCATCCCTTCTCAGCTGGCACAGCCCTGCCTGCATCACCCCAAACCAAGCACCCTTTGCTCACCCCTCTCAGTGCAATGGGAGGGGAAAGGGGGGAGGAGGATGGTGATGAAGAACGGTCACACAAGCTCATTGCCTGCTAACACCAAGAGTCAAAGGGCAGTGCTGCCTTCCCTCCGCGGGGCTGCAGCTGGAGACAGCAGCCTTTTTTGGAGATCCAGCAAGACGAGTGTGCTGTGAGTGCTGGAACACACTGGAGATGCTCCATGGCCCCAGCCCAGCCCTGGCAGAGGGGCGGCGTGTGGGGAGCACAGGGCTGGGCAAGGAGGTGAGGGGGTGGGATGTGTGCGAGTGCCTGGGGGTCTGTGCACGGATTTTGGCAAGAGGTCATTGAGGTTACATGATGCAGCATTTGTTCTTGTGGTTATGAGGGTCCTTAAATCGGAGTCTCTGCTTTGGTCGGTATTTTTCCAAGTACGTCAGCTGCTTGCTGTTGATGGCTCCTCTGCGCTTCCTGTGGGGGACAGAGAAATGCCAGAACAGTCAGAGGTGTGGCACGAGATCCCCCCCCACACCAAACCACCCCTGTCGGCATGCTGAGCCCCCCTGCCTGGAGCAGGAAGGGATTTTGGATGCTGAAGCCAGGTGCACCCTCCAAGGATGGAGACAGGTACTGTCTCCAGCAGTTTTCCTCTCTCATCCACCCTGGGAGTCCCAGGACATGGAGAGCTGGGGAGGAAACATGGGACAGAGGTGGGGGGACTGCCAAAAGCCCTTCAGGGAGGCTGCCACCTGCTGCCCCAGCCTCCTGCAGCCCTGCTGCAAAGGCACAGGGTGCTCCATGCCAAGGCCTCGTTTTCCCACTCCCAAAGGAGAGAAAAGCAACCCCGGCGTCACAAAAAAATCCCCTTGGGACATGCCAGATCTCTCCATTCCCTCACAGAGGGACTTTCTGTCCCAACACCAAAACACTGCTCCACTTACTGTCGGATGAACTGGATGGCATCTTCATACTTCATCCCACTCTCGATCAAGGCCAGCGCAACGAGGACGGGAGCGCTGAAAGGCACAAGCAGTGGCTGTCACTCCCCAGTCACACAGCCCAGAGGCTGATACCCATCATTTAAAGTCCAAGGAGAAGATCAGGTAGCAGATCCCCCCCAACAACACCTATTCCCTCTAAGGTTTCACAAAACCCTGCTCAAAGAGGGACTGGGAAAAGGAAGGAGGAGCACAGGCATGGTTGTAGCATGGTTGTCCCTCTCCTGCCTTCATGAGGAGGTGGCAGCTGGGACAAAACCCTGCTCAAAGGGAGGCTGGGGAAGGGAAGGAGGAGTGCTGGCATGGTTCTCCCTCTCCTGCATTCATGGGGGGTGGCAGCCAGGCTGCTGGGCTCGGACTCACCGCCCCAGGCCGGCCACGCAGTGCACAGCCACGCAGCAGCCGGGGTCCTCGCAGAACTTAGTCTTCAACAAGTTGAGCCAATCTTCCACAATCTTGCTGGGAGGAGGTGCTCCATCATCAAATGGCCAATCCTGCAAGGTTGGGAAGAGAGAAACACTGTCAAGCCTCTGGGGAAAAACTCTCAGATGTTGTTTTTCACTCAGGCTGTTGGTGTTTGGGGCCTCAGCTGCAGGGAGGTGCCAGGACTGGGCTCACAGCACAGCTCTGTGGGGATACGGGCAGTTTTGTGGCATCATCTGGCATACAGGAATACATCATCCGGGGATACAGGAAAAACCCTGGCTGCTTTGGCTCAGGGTTTGTAGCCACACAAATCTAGATCTGGAGTCTTTCCACCTCCTATGGACGGGTCCAGCCTTCAAGAGCACCTGTGGGATCTGCAACATGGTCCCCATGACCTCCTGCCTCTGCAGACTAGGATGGTCACCCCCTGCCCCATCCCCATCCAGATGACCTCACTGAGCTTTGGGGTGATGCAGTTCCCATCCTCCCCCCTACCAGCTCCTAATTCCAGCACTTGGGAGCACATTGTAAGGGATTTGAGCAAAGGTGGCTTGAAGATGGTTGAAATCTCAGAGCTTGATGCGGTGCTGAAATTCAGCTTCCTGCAACACATGGAGGGGAAGGGGAATACACGAGTCCCAAAAGAATGGTGTGGGGACCCACTAACACAGCCCTAGAGAGAGTCAAAGGGAGGGAGATCACTCAAATACCATCCTTCAGGAAAGGCTATTAAGGGACAAAAAAACCCCCTCATCTTCTTCTGAGCTTCACCCTCAAGTTGCAGGGGTTCAAAACTGGAGCATGGTAACGAAGTTGGTCAAATGGGTTCTGCATTGGATACCACTCAGCCCTGGGCTCAGTTATGAGGGCTAAGTGTCCCAAAATGGGGATTTCTTTCCCAAAACAGATTTGTCAGGAGGAGCATGGCCACGGGCTATGCAGCAGTGGAAGAGAGAGACAGGCAGGGCAGCATCGCTCGGAGAGGAGGTGAGCCCTGAAGGGTGGGAGGCACTGGGCCCTAATCCTAGATTTTGAGGAGTGAGTCACTAAGCTGCTGTGCTGGAGTCATCCTTGGTGTGAGATGGCACAAGAAGCTGCTTCACTTCAGTGTTTGAACAGGTGGTGTGATTTCTGTTGGGATTTGATAGGAAAGGAGCATGCTGGGCTTCAGGATATTTGTAGTGCTTGAGCCAGCCCCCCTGCCCAGCCTGTGCCTGTCCTGCAAGGCCATCTCCTCCTGCAAGGCCATGTCCTCCCCACAGCCATGAGTGCAGGTCAGGGGCTCACACTGGGGATGACACAGCACACCACAGAACCATCCTATGATGGAATGGCTTGGGTTGGAAGGCACCTTCAAATATTATCTAGTCCAACCCCCTGTCATGGGCAGGGGCACCTTCCACAAGACCAGGTTGCTTCAAACCCCACTCAACGTGGCCATGAACACTTCCAGGGATGGGGCAGCCACAGCTTCTCTGGGCAACCTGTGCCAGTGTCTCACTACTCTCATGATAAAAGCCTTCTTCCTTAGTCTCATCTAAACCTGCCCTCTGTCAGTTTAAAGACATTCCCCCTCGTTCTATCACTACATGCCTGTGTAAATAGTCCAGCTCTCCTGCAGCCTCTTTAGGGACTGGAAGGGGCTCTAAGGTCTCCCCAGAGCCTTCTCTTCTCCATATATAGACCTATATACGGTCTATATATAGAAGCATAGAATTATTTAGGTTGGAAAAGCCCTCTAAGATCGTCAAGTCCAACCGTTAACCCAGCACTGCCAAGGCCACCACTAAACCGTGTCCCCAAGTGCCACATCTACATCTCTTTTAAACCCCTCCAGGGACGTTGACTCCACCACTTCCCTGGGCAGGCTGCTTCAATGCTTGGCAAATCCTTCAGCGAATAAATTTTTCCTAATATTCAATCTAAACCTCCCCTGGAGCAACTGGAGGTCATTCCCTCCTGTCCTGTTGCTCGTTACCTGCGAGAAGAGACCAACCCCAACCTGGCTACAACCTCCTTTCTGAGAGTTGTAGAGAGTATAAGATCTTCCCTGAACCTCCTTTCCTTCAGGCTAAACACCCTCAGCTGCTCCTCATCAGACTTGTGCACCAAGATATATTTATATGTCAAATATATATATCAAGATACAGATAAAAAAATACACCAAACGGCGTATATAAATATAAATATATACTATGATATATATATCTCAAAAATATATAGAGATTTGACATAATTACAGAGATATTTCTGTATCTGCAGAGATACATCTATCTATAGAAAACTAGGTTATAGATATCTCTACGATTTACCTTATATAATTTCTACATGGTTACAGAAAATATATAGATATAGATATAGAATATTTGATAAAGAAGCTATTTAGTTTCTATAGAGTGTCTTATATAGTTTCTCTAACTCTCTATACAAAACATATTCTAAATATGTATCTCTCTACATAAGAGAGATATAAGACATGTAAAGAGGTACGTATATCCTAGATATAGAAACTCACACTGGAGGCTCCAGTTAGAAATGGGGTAAAAGGCAGAATTTGGTGTGTTAGTGAGCAGATAGGATCTCCAGTATAAGGATTCTATATGTAGGATACAGCTATCTTTCCAAGTTACATCCTGTAGAGACAGAGATTGCATCTATAGCTAGAGACATCTGCATCTGGAGGATCTCTACCCAGAGAGCCACGGGATTATCCACCTATACTCCTGAGGATCTAAGATACAGCCTTCTCTCTCTCTAGGATATATGTTATACAGGCAGAGCTTTATAAAGAGGTCCTACACACAGAGGACCACCCCAGGAGACACAAGGCACTTCCAAACCCTTCCCTAAATAATGAGCAGAGCCTCACTTTCCAGCTGGAGCTGAACTCCCTGGCAGGGCTATCACGCCTGACATCATCTCCAATTACTTATCAGCCAAGATACAGCCCAGGCAGCTGCCTGCTCTGCCTTTCCCAGCTTGCTGCCTGCTCCCTTTCATCCCCCCCAGCTGCACCAGCCGGCTGCTGGAAGAGCAAAAAACCCTCACAGCACCCCCCAGGATAAGATAACGCCAGGGGTAATGGGAACCACGCGCATCTTCCACGTGGGATCAGGCGCTCTCATCGCAGGATGTTTCAGAGCCTGAGCAACAGGCAGGGAAGGCAGCTGCCGACTCAGCCGGGTGAGTCACAGTTTCGGCTGCGTGGGCAGCACTTCTCTTTTTAAAGCACCAGCCTCAGCTCAGCTCAGCTGGGCTTCCAACCCTGCTCCTGCCTGAGCGTGATGCTGTGTTGGGCTATCAGGGTGTTTAACAGCCCTGAGGGATGAGATGATATTTAAGGGTGGTGTTGGGGCAGCCCCCCCCCGGTGCCCATCCTGCTGCCCACCTACCATGACAGTGATGCCGTCCTTCTCCAGGGGGGTCTTGTCATAGGTCACTTCACACACTCGCACAACCGTGGTGGCACCGTATTTCTTCAGGTCCTGGGGAGGGAAGGAGAAGGAGGGGTATGAGCAGACCCTGCCAGATGCACCCCAGTTAACCCCAACACATCCAAGCCCTGCTATGACCATGTGGAGCAGTGTGGACCCTAAAACAGTGCTGTGCCCCATCTCTGAAACCTTAACATGTGGTCCATCCAGCCTGGCAGGCACAAGGAAACGTGAAATCTCAGGACATCAAAGCCACATGGCCTTGTAGGATTTTTAACCAGCATCTTCATGACTCCTCAGAGTCACGAGTACCCATGGGGCCATTTATTTTTAAGCCCTGACAGCTGCATCAGCAAGGATTTTACACCCCAGGCAAAGAAACATCCCTGACATGGGCGTGAGTCCTCCGAAGGAGAAATTATTTGTGCCTGGTGAGGTCACACTCCTGATGCAGAAATGCTTGGAGGCTGCTGGGGGTGAGTCGTAGCACACCCCACCAACCAAGCTCAGCATCTCACAGATGGCTCAGGGGCTGCTTCTCCACCTCGCTGCTGTATCCCATCATCACTCCAACAAGCTGCAGGCTCAGGCGTGGGACTTGGGATGGTTCCAGCATGGCTCATTGCCCGGCGCGAGGATTGACCCCGGATTACGTGCCCGGTGCGCCGGCCTCGCCGGGCACCATGAGATCATCCCCGCCAATGATCCACCTCCTTTGTTCCCCATGTGCGCTCACCAGACCGTGGTGAGCCCCCCACATGCTCAGCAGCCCAGCCAAAAGTCTAAGAGGCTGGAGGAAGGGAATTTTTCTCCCTTCCCACTGGTGTGGTCTCCATTGCTTTGTGTGCAGCATGCAGGGTATGGGGTGGCTGTCCCCAAATCACAGTCACCTTCCTGTCAACCCTGAGGCAGTGGCACTCACACAGCTGCTGCCAGTGCTGGCTCTTCAACAGCGAGCTCTCCAGCACCACCCAGCACACTCTGGGCACTGGAAATACGTTGGGATATTTGGGATGAGAAGTTGTTATTGAGGTGCTGAGAGGTGCAGGGCAGGTTGTGTGCACCCATGTGCATCGCTCCAAAACCCTGTGACATGATGTGCTAGTGGAGCTGGCAGGGGATGCAACAGGAATGAGGAAACTCTGCTCCATCTCTACTGTGCCCAGACATCACACTTGGGGTCCTGAAAAACATCCCATCCCAAAAAGCTGGCAATGATTGGACTCACTGCCCCAGGATCCCACCAGGGGCTGTGGTACCAAAGCCGATGTGCTGCCCTCTCATCTACATCAGCTTTTAGCCCCAAAAGATGCAACTGGACTCTGGTCCCCACCTTCCAGTCTCCCCTGCTTACCTCCAAGAAGGTGCTGAGCGTGGCATTGGTGGGGTTGTGGGTGATGAGGAACCTCATGTTTTTGTAGCAGACCTCCACGGGTGCAGGGCGGTTCATCCGGGCCATGGTGGGACAGTGGGAAGGTGAGGTGGTGCTGACAGTGGCGGGGGAAAAACTCAAGAACAGTGTGGTGTGGAGGGGCGAAAAAAAGAAATAAACAAAAACCCAACACCACCTCTGCGCTTCAAAAATAAAAATAAAACAGGATCGAGAACTCAATATACAGACGTTGTGCAAATAATCCCAACTCCTGGGAGCGCGCCGGCTTCCTTGACACACCACAAGGCCCCCAGGGGGAAAAAAGAAGCCAGATGGGGCAAAAAAATAATATTAATGATAATAATAATAATAATTAAAAAAAAAAATCCCTTTGCTGTAGTGTTGGCGTCCTCTGCGTGTGTGCGACGGCGAGCGGCTGCTGCCTCCGGTGCCGCGCGCTCCCGGGCGCTCTAGAAAGGCCTCTGCATATGGGGGGTGGTGGTGGCGGGAGGGTGACCCCCGTCACGTTACCCCATCGGGGTATGTGGAGTACTTGGGGGTGGCACGGGGGGCCGGGAGCCTACGGGGCGGCGTCGGCGGCGTCGGGCAGAGGTGCCTCGCTGGGGCGATCCATGCACGGGAGCCTTGAATGGTTGGGTCGGAGGGTCGGGGTGCTGGGCGAGACGAGGAGAGGCGGCCAGGGGCTGCTTCACAGGGCGGGCTGCCGGGGGCTGCGGGGCTCACAGCTGCTCCTCAGCACCTCCATAAATCCCAGCAGAGAGCGAGGCTGCAGGGGAGAGAAAGGGAAACGCGGCGGTGAGAGTGTCCTCCTCCCCAAGGAACCCCCTGCCTGGTGTGGGTGCCCCTGAAGGCACCATCACATTTTTCATCCCCTACAAGCATCCCAGACCATCCTCATCTTCACAGGAGACCGTAGATTAGAAAGCAAGGTGGTATTTAAAGCTAAAACTGAAATATCATCTGGAGAGCTGAAATGGCACTGGAAAGCCAGAGAGGGTAACTCACATTTCACCTGCAGAAGAGAAAAGCACATGGCAAGGAAGGTCTTGCTCCCATATGCCACCCAGCATCTGCACCAGCTGGTGCATTTAAGCACCCAATCCATGCCAGCTGATGCCCCCGACACCCATCCAGACTCCCCAGACCTCACCTTTGTGTACCCAAAAAGCACGTTGAATATCTCCAGCCCAAACGCATGCTGTGTCCGAAACCAGCTGCCGCTGCCGCTAATCGGCCACATGCTCCTGGTGCTGGGCTCATGTCCACCAAATGCACCTCTAATGCTCTTAGGAGAATTAAGCTGCCTGCAAATGAGCTATCTCAGGGAGGGAGGGCCGAGGAGGGGGTCACATGTGTGTGGTTTCACCAGCGTTAGTGATGGATGTGTCTCCCTGCCTGCTCATCCACATTCCCACACCGCCAGCACATCGCTCCCAGTAACGGACCCTGGCCCCTCAACCCGTGGCATCTTTGCTTTCAAGGATGGCAGTGGGAAGAAGTAAACAAACAAAATTAATTCCCATTGTGGAAATGCCCAAATCCATGAGATTATGGGCCCAGCAGGGAGGTGAGGGCTCTACCAGCCCCACTCGGAGCTGAGGGAAACCCAGCTGGTGCCTCCTCAGGTTGCTCCTCACTGGACTCTTGTTTTGAAGCTGGTCCTTCCCCCAGGTCAGCGGCTGCTTAGTGCCGCGTGGCCAGAGCCTCAAAATAGACCATAAGCACATAAGTAACCTGAGCCAAGCCAGCAGGCACCCCCTTGCCTCTCCTCACAGCAGCCAGAAACTCTTCCCTCTGGATTGTTTCACCCTTATGCAATGAGACAAGGTGGGAACAGGGAGATGAGCTGAGCACTGACCAGCTCATCGCACCACCTGGGTGCTGACAATGGGCTCTTCCAGACCGAGCATCATTTACAACCTGCTGAACAGTTCCTGCTTCTCCAGCGGTACCCAGGAATGAAAAAGTTAAATAGTAACAGGAAAAAACCCAGGTGAGGTGTCAGGGGAGGCACAGCTGCTCTGCTCAAAGTGCCCGGTTTGGCTGCTAAAATTATGGACTTTTCCCAACAACCATGTCCCATCACACCTGACTAATTTTTTTGCCCATGAAAAAGGGGATAATGCTATCCCAGAGCCTTACAAGGATGTTCTACAAAGTTCAAGCCCTGCCTGGGCTGCAGGGTTGAGTGGGACATTCCAGTCCTCATTGAGAAAATCAGATTTTAGCAGGTGATGGAGGACGGGAGCTTGGCTGAGGCATGGGAGTGAGGTGGGAGCTGCCTCCCCGCAGCATTTTGGGTGTGATTCAGAGCAGCTCAGCCCACAGACAATGCTGAACTCCCAGGGTAGCTGACCCTCCCCAACTGGACCACAGCAGCTGGAATTTTTGCCCAAAGCTTGAAATGACCCTGCAAGATGGTCTGGGAAACCGTCTCTCCCCGTAATGTTCACCGTGATTTTTCAGTGATGATCCCACCCATCACTTTGTTTGTGGGATCTGCTTCTCCCTGAGATGATCTCACCATGGCTGGGTAAGAATCAATTTGATATTTCTGGAGGGTAATTTTGGGCTGGTTTTGGCTGTGTGGCTCCTACATGTCCAGCTGCTGATCTGCTGGCCAGCACAACCACAAAAAGAGCCAGCAACCCAGTGAGTGAAGGTTTCCTGAGGAAAATCTGCCGGCAATCCCCTCAGCAAGGTTCATCTTTTTCATTTTAAGGAAAATAGAGCTTAAAACCCTCCAAAGGGATGGGAGCTGGGAGAGATGGGCAGCCACAGCTGCTTGCTCAAATGGAAGAGCTGATGCAAAGTAGGAATTGCCCTAAACCATCTCCTTGCAAACCCACTTTTTCTGAAACAAAGGACTTGAGGATCTTTTGCTTTTACTTTTCATGCCTTTACTCTTCAGGCTTCCAGTGTGTTCAGTGCCATCTGTCCCAATGATTTGATCTGATCCCAATGATTGATCTGATTTGACACACCAGCACCAGAGGTGCATAAGGGAAAACAGCAAAAACTGACTTTTCTCCCTCCAAACAACCTCATACCTCGTTTTAACCAGCTGCCAGGGACATTAACATGAACTGTGTCCATGCTTACCCGTGTCCTGGATTAAATCCCACCCACTGAGCAACCCCGTGGGACTGGGAGCTGCTGCCAGCACCAATGCCTGCGCTGCCCCCTGTCATCATCCGACACACAGTTCATGCTCCATCGGCGCTCCAGATCCTGGACAATTTTTTATTGGCTTGGGTGTGCTCGCTGCCAGTAACGGAGGCTCAGTGGGAACCGCCTGCCTACGAGAACAGCGAGTGCTCCTTTCCCACAAGGTCTCCTCTCCAGTGGAAGCGTTTCAAGTATTTTGGCAATCGCACGTCCCAGCAATTCAGCCCCGAAGCCCATAAATCCCTAATGGATATTCAATCACAAATCATCCCCGGCGTTTAAGGCTGCGATGCTGATCTCCATATTAAGCATGGCAGAACAATGTGGAAAAGGGAATTTCAGCTAATATTAATAACCTGCCTAGTGGAATATAAATCCTTCTGATCTGAGCGCTCCGGGGGATCTAGAGGAAGCATGTGAGGACACAGTGAGCAAGCCCTGGATGAGGATGCTCAGCAGTGGGGCACTGGTCTGTCAGGCTCAAACCCATCGTGGGGAAGCCCAATGAAAGGAGGTGGGGGTTGGCCTCTTCTTTCACATAATTAAGCGACAGGACAAAATGAAACAGCCTCAAGTTGTGCCAGAGGAGATTTAGACTGGATATTAGGAAGAATTTCTTCACTGAAAGGGTGGTCAGACATTGGAGCAGGCTGCCCAGGGAAGTGGTGGAATCAGTATTCCTGTAAGTGTTCAAAAGAGGCACGCATGTGGCACATGATTTAGTGGTGGACCTGGCAGTGCTGGGTTAACAGTTGATCTCAGAGATCTTTTCCAACTTTAACGATTCTACGACTTTTTTTTTACCATGACTGTGGAAATTTGTGCTGCTTACACAAGAATTTTGTAGGCAACAGCCCACTGAGGATCCAGGATGAACACACACCAGTGGCAAGAGAGCAGTGAAGGATGCTGCTCTGGGGGATGGGGACCACTGAGCCATCGTCTCCTTGTCTTACACCCCCAAAGCTGAGGGGATCACAGGGCTCTCCAAAATATTCCTTTGCAGTGTGGCAACATCACTACAAATGTCTTGGCCTTATCCCAGCTGTCCAGGGACTGAGCCTGCAACAGAGGGATGAGGCTGATCTTCCTCACAGCAACTTGATGGAAAATAAAGGTCAGATCTTCTTCACCCAGTGAATGGAAGAGCTTGGTTGGAGTAGTGAGCCGATGCCTGACCTGATGGCCGTGCTGCTGGTACCCAGATAGCAGGACACAGATGGTGGAGTCAGGTTTTCCTAAACATAGCATATCCCCAAGCAAAGGAAAAGGAAGCTTTGCAGAGCCAAAGTGTTGCTCCACGTGGGCTTTAGCAGCGCGACTCGGAACAAAGGCTCTTACTCACCCAAACAATGTGTATCTCACCCGTACATAAATATAGCGATCTCGGAGTGAGCGCATCTCCTGTTCAAAGTTCACCTTCAGAGAAACCCAACAAAACACCCAGCTGTGTCACACTTCCTCGACCTCTCTCCTGCTTTCAGCCCATGTAGCAAGACACCAACCAGCCCTTTCCCCTTAAGGCTTATGAAGTCCTGCTCTCCCTGCTCCCAACAAGCGCTTCCATCACCCTGAAAACTGAACCCAAGTTTCTGAGTATTTCCAGTTACCACCATGCAGAAGTTTCTGCACACATCCATTGCCACTGACATGGGTGACCACGGGGAGCAGGTCTGTGAGGCTGAGCTGCACACATGAGATTAGTACCAGCAGTACCACCACTGTCACCATTGCCACCAGCACGAGCAGCACCACCAGCATCACCACTACCATCAGCACCACCACTGACACCATTGCCACCAGTGTCACCACTGCCACCACCATCACCGCAACCAGAATCAGCAACACCACCATCACCATTGCCATCACCACCACCACAATGACCACTGCCACAAGCACCACCACTGCCACCAGTGTCACCACTATCAACACAAGGAGCACCACTGCTAGCACCACCACTGCCACCATCGCCATCACTGCCAGGGAGGACAGGTCGCAGGACACAGAGAGCCACAGTGCTGTCTCCAGCCCATCACTGCAGCTGGGACACAGCCGACTTGCTGAGATTTCCTCCAGTTGCATCCGCACGGAAGGAAACAGGAAAGGTCGGGGAGGAGAGCGACGGAAACAAAACACCCGGCAGGAGCCGGCATCTGTGGGGAGAGGTGTAAGCGGCCACCAGCACATCCTGCTCCAGGTGCAGAGCTGGACAGAGCAGATGGGATGTCCTGGAAAAGCCATGCTGGGTACCGTCGTGGCTATGGGGTATCTGCTGCCAGGAGCGGAGCAGTGCCTGGCACCATCTGCCAGGGAAGCATTGTGGGGTTTTTCCTCCAAGGGGTTATTTTTCAGGTTGTTTCTCTCGCTGCGTGTGATGTTTTCTGAGCAAAATGCGACAAGGAGGATTAAAAACACACAGGTGCAGAGGGAGAGCGATGAGGGGGCTCTTGGCAGCCCATGAAAACACACCTGCAAAACCAGGTCACGCATCTTTCCCCACACCCTTTTTGGTGTGCAGTAAATACTAGCTAACATGAAATTTCGCCAAAGAGAGTTGTGCAGCCCTTGATTTTACAGCTCCAGTTGGACTTAAGGAGTTTGGTAGCATTTAGAGAGCAGGGAAAGATGCCAGCATGATGTTGGCATGGACATTTGCAAGCAGGAGGCACTCAGGACACCAGGAAAGAGGGAGGAATGGGGAAGCTGAGGCAGTGAGTCAGCCAGCCAGATAAAAAGAAGAGCACAGTCTTCCCAGCACTGTGCAAGCTGGGAATGCACCGGAGGCACTGGTAACATGATCAACCCTTTCTTATCTTGTATTTGCACCTTTTGTCTTTGAAGAGATGCTGAGGCACGGTGTGCAAAATGTCTATAAAGGTCCTTTGGGAGCTGTTTTTCCCTCTCACCCAGATTCACAACTCCTGGACACAGACCCTGTGCTGACATTAGGATTTCTGTGATGCCACCAGTGTCAGGGCTGCCTCTCCTGTCCAGAGCTCATGGGGCAATGCCCTGGAGGAAACACGATGCTTCAAGCACCCCTTCAACAGCCCTTTAGCTGGAATTTCAGCTTTTCCCTTTGCATGCAGCCCCCAAGCAACTCGAATTTGAGGTGTCCATGGACAGCTTTTTATTTAACCTAACTCCTTCTTGTACCAGAAGAGATCCAGCCACCAGAGGATCATAAAACACACACAAAGGCACTAAACCTTCCGCACTGTGGGGAAAATGAACCCCCCCAGCTGAACACAGGCCCCCATCCATCCCTCCCACCCTGTCCCCAGCAGCGGATAACTCACAGGCAGCCACCGGTGGCCCTGCTTGCAGTGAGATCCTGGTTTTATGATCTGGGATATCCCCTCCACGGCCTTCCCCCAGCAGCCACGAGGAGCTTGCAGCCGTGGTGCTGATGTCAGAGGCTTTTCCTGGCTTGGATTTGAAGGGAAAGGAGGAAAAAAAAGAAAAAGAGGGGGGAGGAAGAGAGGCCAACTCCACGGGGAAAAGTAATAACAGGCTTGGGGCTGGCTGCCTCCCAAATCTGCAGAGGGTGTGCCCTAGAGGGTTTTTTTGGGGAGGGGTGAAAGGCTCGGTCGTTTGGGGACGGATGGTCCCCACGCTCCAGCGCCCGATGCACAGGGAAGTCAGGCACCCCAAAACTGGGGGCCAGCTCCCCCCATCCTTCAGGGATTTCTTTTGGCCAGAAGAATCAGGAAAAAAGAGCAATTCTGTGCGTGACTGGGCATTTCCAGGCTTCAAGCCTTGTCCAAGAGTATCTTTGGAAAGAAAAGAATCCCAAAGCAGCATCCTCGCCCCAAAACACACTGAGGGCAAACTGACCCCACCGGTCCCCCCCAACAAGTGCCACTGCCACATCTCTCCCACTCTGAAACTCTGGTGCAGCTGAACATCTGCCCAGCTTTTCTTGTGGTTTCTCACAGTATTTTGAGCGAATTTAATACTCATGGCAGGTGGCAAAATTTGGGGGTGGGGGTGCAGAACGATGCCTTTTTTGGGGGAAACAAGAAACAGCAGTACACTCCTGGGAAGGGCAGGGAGGAACTGCCATGACCTCCCCTTTGAGGTACAGTTTGAGCCTGAGCCTTTGTCCCACCAGACCTGAACTTTGCTATTTGCCATGTCTCTGCTCGGTGGTGGGATTCTGATGGGAAGGTGTCCCTACATTACCTGGTCTTACCTCCTCGTCAGGCCATCAGCAGCCCTGCCCCAAGGCCACCAGAGCCCCGTGCGTCACTGGCACCTCTTGCACAACTCCCAACCCAGACGGGTTGCGGTGGCTTTGATGGAAGTTTGCTGATGATGAAGGAGGCTCCAGGGGACTCAAATCTATCCAAAAGGTGGATTTTGACCTGCAGACAATGTTGAAATAGTGCTCTGTGACATGCTGAGGATGCAACACGGGACAGAACATGCTCTGCCTGTGATGTGTCCCATGGAAAGATCTCTGGTGGCATCAAGCTATGGTCAGCATTGTCCAGAGAAACCAAGCTCTGGAGAAAGGCAGCTCTTCTAAGTCAATGGCACCAGGACTAGACGGTGTTTGTGGGTCTCTGAGCTTCTTCCACCATCCAGACCCTGTGCTGTCAGGGCTTGTCCTCCCAAACCATCTCGCTCTCGCTCTGCACTATTCGATTTACACATTTCATCCCATGGAGACAGGGTCACACATTTCATGACAGGCTGCTGGGAGGTGGCAGCACCACCAGCCCTCTCCTTTGTGGTGGACACCAAAGCACTTCCGAAGGCAGCCACCAAGCCCATGGGGACAGTGCTACATGGAAAACCCTGGGTTGTCTCCTCCTCATCCTCACCAGCCATGGCCATTTTCATTTTAACAGCAGAAACCGCCCCTTGAAATAGGCCCTCCAGGGATGTCCCTTTTCCAGCAGGATGGGACAGAGATGCTGCATGTAGGTGAGAAGTGTCCCCTCAGGGCTATCAACAATACAGAGAGATCCTGAGGAAAACACAATGAGTGTCAGCCAGGATAATTAAAAGCCATGGTGCAAGTGAAGGGAGATGGAAAACAGGCTGCTCCTGGGTGGGATGTGGCAAGGTCTGGCAGTGTTATCAGGACCCCCAGCACACCACGCTCCTGGCTCCTCCCACTGAGCCCAGGTCCTGCAGAGATGGTTTTCCCTAAAACCCTCTTCCAGAAAACTCCTTAGCTCCAGCAAAAAGCCACAGCAGAGCTCCGTGGTTGCCACAGGACAAGTGCTCTGCAAAAGCAACATGTTGACAAAGCTCTAGGGTATTTCCAAGCTGCCAGTTTTGGATGCATGGCTACAGCATGGCCTGATCCCGCACCCTCTCCTGCTCCTCTGCACCCCCTCCTACCCTCCTGGACCCAGCCATCCCCAGCAACAGGGACAAAATCCTTTGGTCCTGCTGCCCTTGCGCAAAACCCCAGCGCTGTGCCAAGAGTTGTCCCCCACCCGTGGGAGCTTGCAGAGCAAATAAAGGTGGTTTTCTTTCAAATAAAAGATCAAAGGGCATGAAATGCTGAAAGTCACAGCTGTTCTCGCTGGAGGGACATCAATGTCTCCACTCGCTCTGCAGAGCCTGTCTGGTGTGTAAAGCACTGCCTCATGTCCTCAGTCCAATTTGCACCCTGTCTACGTGGAAGATGGGGGACTAAACTGGAAAGAGGAGGAGGGAGGATCAAGCATCACCTTGGAGTAAGGAGATTAAGGCAGTGCAGAGCTCAGATTGCTCAGGGTCTGCAAACTAGAATCACAGAACTGTAGAATCATTCAGGTTGGAAAGGATCTCCAAGCTCAAGTCCATCCTTCAACCAAGGACCATCCTGCCCACCAAACCACACTCCTGAGTACCACATCTACCCATTTTTGAACACTTCAGGGATGGTTTCCACCACTTCCCTGAGTAGCCCATTCCAATGCTGAATTGCTCCTTCAGTGAAGAAACTCTTCCTGATATCCAACCTGAACCTCCCCCGGTGCAACTTCAGGCCTCTTCCCAACTACAGAACCTCTGAAACTCAAAGCCCCTTGGAAATGCACCTTGCAGCTAAGCTCAGATGGGCATAAAAAGGTGAGGATGTGGCCGTGGCTATTTCTCCAGCTCAGGAATTGGTGCCAGGGAGTCTTCATTGCAGCCTTTCAATGTATTAAAGGGAGGTTGGAAAAAAAAAGACAGAAAAAGACTTTTACATGGGCCTGTAGTGATAGTACAAAAAGCAACAGCTTTAAATTGAAAGAGGCCAGCTTCATATTGAACATAATGAGGAAATTTGTTATGATGGGAGTGGTGACACACTGAAACAGGTTGCCCCCAGAAGCTGTGGCTGCCCCATCCCTGGAAGTGTTCAAGGCCAGGCTGGATGAGGCCTTGAGCAACCTGGTGCAATGGAAGGTGCCCCTGGCCATGGCAGCACGGTTGAAACTAGATAATCTTTAAAGGTCCTTTCCATCTCAAACCATTCCATGATTCTCTGAGTGCCTGATGGCCTGGGTGGTTGGGTGTCACCACAACCCTTTCCCTGGGTTCTCCACATCAGCTCCCACCCAGCTCCCCAGGTGCCTCTTCATCAAGTGGGGTCCAAACTGGATTCAAGTTTAACCAAGGTATTAAAAAAAACTTTGCTGGAACAGGACACTCTGAGACTTAGGAAAATGGGATGAAAAATCCTTAGGACTGGAGCCCTACAATGCTGCAGCGTGGGATGTGGTCCTGAGCTGCAAAAACAGGCTCCCCAATTACCATCAAGCCTGTCCCTTTCTGGGCTGCACACCAAAAGCAGAGAGCAGCTGCTGCAGCTCCAGACCAGCACATTTTAAATCACATCCTCACTTATCACACAGAGATGCTCTGGCATGCCAAGGCTGCTCCCAGCCACTGTTGGAGGCGAAACCAGCTAAAAAAAGATGGCAAACTATACAGATCCTGGAGCTTCTTGAACTTAAATGAACTGGTCTTTCGATACAGAAGATGAACAGTCATCCAATCCTGTTCCTGTCATTCACAGGAAGGATTTCCAGCAGTGGCTTTGTAAATGCCAGAAAATGCCCTGGTATCTCAGGAAGGGAAATTGCAATGATTTGCATGAGCAAAAAGCTTGTGTCAGAGCCACTGTGGGATGATGACACTTGGTGCACTTCCCATCCTGTCAGGGAAAGCAAGGAGAAGGTCATGCAGCACAGCCAGCTGGCAGCGATGGACCATGCCCAGGTGGTCTTGGAGATCACCAGAGGAGAAGGACCACATCCTCATGGGAATGGCAGGATGAGGAAGAAATCCATCCTGTCTAGAGTGGAAACTTCACCTGAACGCCACAGCAAGAGGAGACGCATCCCATGGAATGGTGCACCCAGGAAAAGCAAATCCAACAGCGGGATGTTGCAACCTCAAAGCACCTTTCCAGACTGATACCACTCTGGGGACAACATGGAGGTGAGGTGGTCATCACACAGTGCTTTTGGGGCTGGAGGAGCCTGCAGTCAGCATCACTTATCCCCAAAATGCCAAAAGGTTGTAAAGAGAGTGTCTGACTGTCCAGGAAGTGCCCAGGAAAGCTTACTCATGAGCATGCTTTGCCTTTGACTTTCTTTCATCTAGATGTTTGCATAAATCCGGTGCTGCCTTTAGGGAAATGCAAATTCCCTGGAGAAAGGGGAGTGTTTGAAGGTGCTGGCTGCTCTGATGCGCCGGGCAGGGAAGCGACGCTTTTATCACCTGAAAATTAAATAAAGGCTGAGATGTGAAGCCTCCCCACCCTGCTAAGCAGGAAAACTTCCTCAGCTCCTACGGCCGGATCCAGCAGGGATGGGACAGGCAGGATGTGGCGTTTCATCTGTGCTCTGCACATCCTCCCCAGCCCCAGGGGTGAGCTTTAATGGCCTGGAGACACGCAAGCTGCTCCGGCTCTGCTTGGTTTCCTGGCTCTGCTTGGCTCCCTGGCTCCCGGATGGTTTCAGAGGCATTTTGACACCCCGGCGTGGGTGGCATTTCCCAGACACCCTTACTGTGCTGGAGCAGGCTCTAATCAAGCTGAAAGCAAACGAGCTTCCCTGGGTAAATGAAGCTGCAAGCCCAAATTCATCATTTATGATGAAGCCAACTGATGATAGTAAATGATTCTGAGGATGCACACGCACATGCTCTGACTCTCAGCAGGGAAAAAGGGAAAGCAGATGAATGAAAAAGCAACACCAGTAACAAGCTGTCTGGGTTAAATACTGACTTTGAGATCCGTCCAGAATGGTCCCTGCCCCTCTGCTCCCAGGGGCACATAAGAGGGTTTCAGCCTGGGGAGGAAGAGCCAGGCTGCAGCAAAAAGAAAACACAACACTGAAGAGTATCTATGGAGACCTTGCAGAACACCCAGTGCTGACTTAAGGCTCAATTCCCCCACTGCAAGCTCTTTTGGTACAGAGAAAAAGCAAAATGAGGGTATTCCTATTAATATACCTGGCTCCATGCTGAAATCCACACAATTTCAACTATCCTAGCGGAAAAACCCTACAGGCACAGATATGTACAGAGTACTCCAGCAGCCAGCACAAAGGATGTTTTGCTATTTCACAAATAATTTAAATTTGGCATTGCATGTGAGAACCAACGGCAAAACCAGCCCGGGGTGGGCTGGACCACAGTGGGACAGAGGGAGCAGAGACAAGGGGCACTGAGGATGTCCCGCCCAGCCACAGGACATGGGGCTCATCTGCTCCAGTGCAAAGTCAGCAGGTACTGGTTTGGCCCAGTTCTACCAGCATGAGGCCATCGTGACATCGATGGCCATCTTGGCAAAGGCATCATGGAAGCAGTCTTGCCTTGGGGGAATTAAAAAATAAATAAAAAAGTTTATTTTCAGCTTGATCCGCTCCCAGCTCATCTCTCTACAAACAGGCAGCTGCACTGGCAGGGCACTGTGGGCAGCACTGGGACAGGCAGCCTAGGGCTGCTAAATGAGCACTGTAATTCAATGCCGAGGCATGGGGTGAAACTCTGCCATGTGCTCCCACACGGGAATTTCTCTGGCATTTTCCTTTATCAGCTGGTCGATAAAACATCCCCATCCTGTTTCCAGATCTCCCGTAAGTGTCATTCGTCACGCAGATGGAGCACATCCTCTCTGCTGTCATTAGCACGTCCTGGGCTGGCATTTACTAGAAATGCAGCAGAGGGACTTCCCTCAAGCTCCACCAGACAGAGGCACCTGAAAGACTCTGGGGACCTCAGCAAGAGACTTCCCTGCAGGGTTTGGAAATACCAACCAAGCTCTCCCATGTAGCTGGACCCACAGCCTCCCTGTCCAAGCCTCAGCAGGACTGTGGCGATCTGCATCTGGATGAGTGCACCCATGGAGCCATCACCTAACGCAGGCACAGAGGAACACCTGCCCCAAATCTGCTCCCAGGGGACTGGCACAGCATAGGAATAGGAGGTTTTAGTTAACACTAAGGATCAACTCTGAGCTCATCCGCTTCTCTGGCACAACCGCAGGCAGGAGCATCATTGTGGCGTCGCTGCCTCCAAAGCTGGTGACAACATCACCAACTCCTCACCAGGAGCACATCCCAGCCACCCTTCCAGCTTTCAGCCACAGCACTAAGGATGAGGAAGATTCACAGCATCCAGGACCAGTAGTGCATCCCTCTGATGCCAGGGCATTGATAAAACCCTGGTCCTCAACCTGTCCACTTCAATAAAACAAACAACAGCTCCATGAAATCTCCCCTAACTTTAGCAGATACCAATTTTAGCCCAGCTGCCTGCATGACGCCTCTGCTGCGTTTTTATGCCTAGCTGGAGGCAGATAGTCTGATTTTTGTAATGCCTGAAGACAGTTGTGGGGAATACACAGCCATTTTTAAAGCAACAGCAAAAATAAATCAGTGTTTTAAAGGGAAACAGAGCGGGGGGAAATAGCCTTGTTTTGGAAAAATATGTACTAAGATTTGCTGACAAAAAACCACCAACATGTGAGACACTCCTATTCTGATCCCCATCTCTGGGCCACGAAATCACAAAGCTGGACCATGGGCTGCCCCATTTGTCCACAGTTCAGTGCCAGTCTGTGCTTGTTATCTTGGGGGAATGGAGTAAGGTTACAAGGCTGTCCTGTGCAAAAGCTTTTTGCACACTTGTCATCATTCAGATGGGCTTAAAATCTCATTAGCTATTTTCAACTTTTGTTTTTGGAAGTGATTTATCATGCCTCTACGTTTTAGCAGAGAGCACTAAATGGATGGAGGATGCTCACGAGCAGCTCTGGGATATACAGAAGGTATCTCCATGTCACATTAACCCAGCCTTGTACAATATGAGAATCTGAGATAAACTTTGTCTCCAAATCACGCCTTTTTCAATGAGTTCATTTTCAGGAAGCTGTCCCATCCACTAACCTCAAAAAATGTCTCTGGCTCACATCCATTAAACCAGATAAATGAGAGTTTATAAGTTCATAACTCGAACTGAAGTCAGAAAGTTTCGTCTTTCGTTTTCTAGAGCTGATTCACGGCTGGCCTTACCCGAAATGTGGGCTTGCTTCAAGTTTTTTGTCATTTCAGGGTTCATTTGCAGTTTAAAGTGATGCTCTCCTCCTGCCTTAAGTCTCCTGTGCTCTCATCCCAGCTCAGTGATGGCACAGCTTCTCTCTGCACTACCCAAAGCCTGTGTGGACACGCTTTTTGACCTTCATCAAGTGAAATGGCCCTGGATTTGTTTCTTTGCTAGAAATTCAGAGGGATGTCAAGCAAGGATTTTGGTCCTGGGGCTGCACAAACAATTATCCCTGATGCTGAGCACAGGCAGAGAGCATCACCTTGGACTTTGATTTTTATCTCTAAAAAGACATTTGAGCTTTTCCAAATTGAGCTTTTCCCCTCTCTGCCACACCAGTACAAGAATTGGGAGCTTCCTTATTCCACTGAAGCCGGCTGTGTTTCTGGTCTGCAGAGTCAACAAGAGGAGCAGCCAGCTTTTTGGCTCCCTTGGAAACTCTGCAGTCCAAGAAAATCAGACGAAACATTTGAATGTGCTCAAGCTCGTTCGTCAACAGTCTGATTTCTGAGGGACCTGACCCTGCGTCCAGGCCGGCCGACGCTGCACCGACAGCAATATTTTTGGGTCCTGTGTGAAATACTCCTGCAACGGTTCTGCTGCCAAGTCTTGCAAAAGTTCCCAGGCTGAGGAGCTGGATGTGAGGAGCATCCACAGCAGGGTTCACGTGAGCTGCTGAAATATCTCAGCTCACTGAGGAAGGGTCAGAAGTGGGGAAGGACATGCACCATGTTGACCACAACTCAATGAAAGCAACAAAATACCTATAGCGGACTGTCTGACATCTCACATGGGCATTCACAGGAGGGATGAGGTTGGAAGGGACCACCTCCAACCTCCCCAATGGGTGAAGCATTGCTATGGGCATCTCACCACTGATGCCTTGGCACCCTCATGGACATCCTGCAGATCAGATGGTCACTGCAGTCATGCATTACCTCCATGCCTTGATTGATGGATGAGATTCCTGGTCCCGCCTACTTGAATTGTGCTCTTCTGAGGAAATTTAGCATCTAAAGCACATGTCTAGGGTTAAAGGATATAATTTCCTCCCTTTGCCCTGCCCAAGGTCACTGAAGGACATGGACTTGCATGAAGTGCATCCCAGCCCACTCCTGAGACACAGATCTCCTTTACCAGATGCCCTCTCTCAGCTCCAAATAGCACCAAGCTCTTTTACCAGGGTCCTTCAGAGACAGGAAAAGCACCCTTAACCCCAAAATGTGGTGGTCACCCTGGATCCTCCGAGGAGACTCATACACAAAGCCCATCCAAGGCGCGGTGCCTGGTCCAGGCCCAGGATGAGGCATCTGGCTGAGCCCACAAGGTGGAAAGTTCAAGTGGCTGCTGTTTATTTGGCTTTGCAGAGAGCAGTCGCCCAGGCTGAACATGGGCCAAGCACCTTCCCATGGCAGGAAGCACTGCTGGAGTCTTTAAATAACCACCAGTGGTCTGGGCTTTGGTTTACAGCTTTGCTGGATGGAAAACCATCCCTTGCTCCATGTCTGCTCCAGCTCTCTCCTGGGTATAAATGTCAACACGTGTCTCATTACCTCCTAGGTCTTCATGTCCATACCCACCAGCCCCACAGGGAAGCTTGATAGAAGCAGGAGAAGTTCTCCAAGCACAGGCATAAAAACATGTGGGCTTCTCGTCCCTTTGTGAAAGCTAATTTTATATCTTACAGTCAGAGCTTCCCTTTGCTTTTGTGTAAATTCGTAGTTCCCTGGGGTTCTCCTCATCCTCCCCATCCTGCTTTAAGGTCCACACACATCTCCTCACACTCCAACACAGAACTGCACCACCATAAGTGCTCCTCACCTTCCTTCAGCGGGACTGGTGCGTTACCAGTTCATAGGATTAAAATCAAGAATAAAGAATAAAATCCTTTCTCCAGGGCAAGCAGAAAATGCCAAGATCCCTCCACAAAGGCTTTTCTCAGTTATTTCCCTGGGGTACTTGAAATCAGAAATCTTGCCAAAAACCTGGGTAGAATGGGTCGCCCAACAAATCCTGCCTTACTGATGGAAAGCTCCCAAAAGCTGTTTCACTGGGAAGCCTGGCTACTTTGGGATTTTGGCTTGCCAAGACTCTAGGGAATATTAAAAGATTTTTTTTTTACCTATAGCTGTCATTAACATATTAACCTAAAATGATGGCTGATGAGAGGAAGCTCTGTAAATAAGCAAAATATCCTTTTTACAACTGGAAAACAAGACCCTGTCCTGACCTCCTCTCTTGGGCAGATTCACTGGTGCACAGCAAACCAGTATTTTATTTTAAACTGTGCTTGTAAAAAGTTAAAAAAAGCTGCTTCCTTGACACTTAAGTCAGGTAAGGACACAGCAGGCCAATCTGCCTTATAAATAAGCCTGCTCTTGTATACACATGTGTTTTAAAATAAGCTTATGAAATGTAAACACATGGGCTTTAACAAAAAATAATTCATGCTCACTGAAACCATTTAAGTGGGACTGAGCCAGGCTTCAGAGATCTGCACAGGGCATGCTAACTTTGACCCAAAAACCCCTTAGAGACAAATAAAATACACTCATAAACATGCAAAAAGGAGCAAAATTTAGTATTTTTCTGAAGGATCATCCCTAGAACTGCATTTCTGTCTTGGCTACAGGAAGAAGAGACTGGGGGGGAGGAGTTTCTTCCAACCCATGTGAGCACATTCCACACTGCCCATCTTCTTTGTACCACTGAGATGGGCAGTTTTTCTATTTCTCCCTGGCCTGTATGTCCCAGGAGAGGAGCCAACCACCATGGAACCTGGGCTTTAAAAATAAAGCATAGCCTTGGCCTCAGAGGGGCAGGTGCAAGGGGAAAAACTATTTTTAACCCTCATTCTGCAAGAGGGGAATGCTGGGACCCCTCTGAGTGGTGCTTGTTTGAGTTTAGAAGATTTATTTGGAGTCCACGGAGGTGTCTGACTGGTAGTTAATCCGGGTGCTGGGCACTGGGGCTGGGGAAGTGGACATCAAAGCATTCCTGCATCTGCTGGGGAAATGGGAGAGGCAGCAGACAGGGCTCTGCCTCCTCCCTGCGTGGCTGCTGGGGCGACAGGCGGCACAGACCTGAGCTTGGGGCTCTCCAGGACCCAGAAAAGCTGTCTAGATGTCTGAGCAACCCCCTGAGGACAGATCTTCCCTCTTGATTTGCTGCGTTTCCATCCTGCTGCAAACACAAACATGAGGAGATGCTCCAGCCCTCTGATCATTTTTGTGGCCTTCTCTGGACCCTCTCTAACAGGTCCATGCCATCCTTGTGCTGAGGACCCCAGACCTGGGCAAGGTCTCCAGCTGGGGTCTCACACAGGCAGATCCTATCCTTGTGCTGAGGATGAGCCCAGCAAGCTCACGAGACCAGTGGCTGGTGTCCCTATATCTATCCATCCATCCTGGGATCCATGGTGGAAGCTTTTCCTACCACTGACAGAGGACGGTTCAAACCTCTCGTGAGCTGGTTCGGCAGCAATCCAAGAGTTAGCATCTGGCCTGGAGATGAAGAGCACATTAAGGATTTAGCAGGACCTGACAGCTCATAAAGGGTGGCTAAGGTAACTTTGTCAAAGGCTGGCATTCAGGACTTCTCCATCCAAGGAGCCAAACAGCCTCAGGCAGGCTGTCTCGGGGGAGTTCTGGGTACACTGCATAAATCTCCAACCTTATTAAAGCTCCAAAGACCACAGAATCCAGCTCCTGACCTTCTCCGGGGCAGAAAACGACAAAACGTTTCCTGTTATTTATAGCAGCTGGAGAGCCTGATGGGAAAACCCCACTTGTGAAACGCGGGCTGCTTGCCACGGCTGCTCTCAGGGAACGGTCAAGCTGCTCTGAACTCCAGCTTGGATGGACCATTTCACTCCTGGGGCCACTTCAGCCTGGGCAAGACCATGTCCAGAGGCTGCGCAAGAGGAACAGGCAAATGGATCTTGCTCCCGTTGGCTCTTCCAGTTCACGTTCACATGGCTCAATCTGAATTAGACAAGGCTGAGCATCCCAGAGAAGGGGCTTCACTTGTGGGCTACAGGCACCTGGCAGCCCCTGAGGAGCACAGTTAACCTGTATGAGGCTCCACCTGGATGTGGCTGACCTCACCTAGGAGGCAACTGTCAGCTTTTCAGGGAAACTGAGGAAAGGGCATAGCCCCTTTGCCCACCTCCACTAGGTGCCACCCCCTCCTCAAAGCACAGCAGGACAGGCACTGGCATGCTTGCCTGCTGGCAGTTGGATTTCCACCACTCTGGCATGCATGGAAGGTGCTTTCCAGCACGTTCAGTCACGCAGGTGCAGGAAACCTCGCAGCCCAAGGCGAGCTCTTCCTGCATGGGGACGGGCTTTGCTGCTGGGAGCCTCCCAGCACGGGCCCTGCTCGAGAGGAGCATTTGCTGTCACGCTGTCGAGGAGGATTCCCAAAGCTTCTGTCTTGGGCTGGCGCCAGCGCGGGTGTTCTGCTCGCTCCCAGGCCGAGGGAAACAAGCTGTTCTTCACGCACGGCCACGAGATGCTGTGAAGGAACTCGCCAGCCACGAGATGCTGTGAAGGAACTCGCCAGCCACGACAGGAGCAGCCAGCTCTGGAGCTGCCGTGACGGCGGCTGAAAGGCTGCGACGGCACCCAGGGACGTGCACCAACCACTGCCCTGCCAAGCCACTGGGCTGAGGGTAGGGTGACAGTGAGTGGCATCAGTGTCAATGCAGCAGCGAACAGCTGCTGGGATTTAGAACCACACAGGGAACAGCACAGGTCACACTCCGGAACTTCACATTCATCATGAAGCTGCTGCTCCTGTCCAGGTAATGATGCCTTGTGTAGGATTCAGCTTGAGAGCAGAAACCTCAATCTAGGGACCCAGGAGCCTCAGTAGAGTCACCACAAAAATCACAGAATGGTTTGGGTTGGAAAGGAACTTTAAATGTTGTCTAGTCTGACAATATTTAGTCCTGCAATGAGCAAGGAGAGCCTCCAGCAGATCAAGAGACTATTTCAGTCACCTGGTCCCAGGCTTCCTGACATGCTCCTCCTGTCCTTCTCTGCTACAGCTCTGCTGTTGGTGAATCTGTGTGGCCCCATGACCAGTGTGGGAGACTGAGAGCCTGACACATCTTATCCTCAACAACAAAACCCCAAACTAGAGCCATGGCCAAGGCCTAGGTGCATCTCCAAAGAGCTCAGACAGATCTTCTCCCAGAGAGATCTCGGCCCTTGCGATGGACAAGTTCCTTCTAAACATCCTCAGGCAGTTTGCCTGCAAGTCCAATTAATAACACTGTATTTTGTCAACAAAGTCGGGTCAGCAGCAATTCATAGACTTCATGCTGGTTAACCTTTTCCCACCAAACAAGCCCAGGGGTATTTTGACTCCCTGCCCTTGAGAAGTTTATTTGTGTAGGATCCGTCCACTCACCAGCTTCCGGCAATGAAAAGATACACAAGGAGCATAACTGCTTTCTAATAGCTGGGGAAAGACTTGATGGCTGCGGCCAGGGCTCCCCGGCACTGGCACTAAAATAGCAGAGCACTTGCCAAAGCCACCTGAGAGAGTCCAAGAGGCTTGTAATTAGTCTGGGCGAGAAATCAGAGTGAGTGCAACAGCCAACCATCGCGCCCAGACGCAACAAGATCTTCTGTGGAGAACCTGGAGGTGTTCTACTTGCTGGAGGCAAAATGCGTGGACTGGGATTGTGGAATATTGAAAGAAGTCTCAACAGAGAAGAAACATCAGAGAAAGCCATCCCCACTTTCAGCCTTGTCCATATGCCACCACCCAGGAGGAGATGACTCAACACCAAACCAGTTCAAGCTTCCCCAGTGCTTTTTCACTGCCTAGGACCACATCTCATCAGCTGATGCTCACAGCATTTTGAAGCAAAAGCAGATGAGTGGGATCAAGGAAAAGGGTACCTTAGCCTTGGCCTGGTGAGGATTTTATGCCTCTTAGAAGAAGAAGGACCAAGGAGAAAGATTTCTCACCTTCCTCCTGAGATGTGTGGGATGCATCTCTCAGCCTGGGATCACAGGCTGCTGAAGCTCACAGGTTGTTTCAGCTCCAGGTAGCCCAGAAACCTTCATTCGAAAGGATTGGCCAAAAGGGATTCAACTTGAGACTGCCTGGGCTCTCCTGGCAAATGATTAACAGATGCCGCACTGGCTGTCGAGCTCTTCACCCAGACAGAACAGCATCTGGCAGGCCCATTACTGCCTTGTGTGGCGGGTGTGCCCTGGAGAGCCTGGAGATTTATTGCCCAGATACAGTGACTGAGCTCTGTCCCAGGAGCACAGGGAAAAGCAGAATTTCTTCATAAAAGAGACTGCTTATCACAATTTCAATTATTCGCACATGAAGGGGATGCCAGGAGGGCAAAGACACCCCATGGTGATATGGGGAGGTGACACAGTGCTGGCTGCAGTGGGTGCTGCCAGCTGGAGGAGGGTGTCTCGTTCAGTGAAAGAATGGCCATCCCAGAAAGGGGCAGGGAAAGCTGTGCCTTTTAACAGCAGTTGGGATATTTTCTCCAGCACATTCCTCTCCCTCCAGTAATCTTGTGGGAGCCTGGAAAGACGGGTTGTGAAATGCAATTTCTCCCTGCTGGCAGCTCTGTGGGGATGCCAGGAGCCAGAGCAGCCTTGCATGGAGGCAGGACCAGTGTCCATCATCCTGCAAACACGAGACACCGATTATTAAACTGGGAGGTGAGGAGAAAGCCTTTCCCACCATATACCTCCTCCCTGGCCTGGCTTGTCCCTGCATCAGGATGGACTCAGAGTGCCTCAGACTGGGGCAAAGGATACTGGGCGTGCTCATCATGATGCAGTATTTACCTCCTGAGATCTGGGTGAGGTCACACATTTGCATCACTTTGGGCTGTATTTGCTCAGGGATAGAGAGTTAAATCCTTCCGGTTTCAGAGTAAATCCCAGTTTGGAGCAGTAAGTGGGAGAAGAGCACAGTGGGATGCACTGGCTCCTGGGTGGCTACTCCAGGGTCCTCGTGTGGTGCCTGAAATCTCAGTCCATCCCATGGATGGGCAGGACATTGGGCTGCATCTGGCAACAGTTTGAGAGGACACTGGTCACAGCCACGTGCTGGGCTGAGCCATGCACGCTGACGTGCCTTCACCCACCTCTGCTTCCAATTAAAGCCACTAATGATTTTAGCAAGAAAATACGGAAACAAGTGCATCCCGTGGCAGGCTCGCTAACGCTGGCCAGATGGGCTGCTCCTGGCAGGTGCCACGGTGGCTGCAAGCGTGCAGGTGGCTTTGCGGGGGGAAAGTAAGAAAAAAAAAAAAAAGTAAAAAGAAAAAAAAAAAGTTATGGGTCATTGTCATCAAACCAAATCTTCCAGGCTCAGAAAAACTGAATGGAGCCAGTCCTGGATGCTTTGCGGTCTGGGCTTGGGTGAGGCCCAAGGGCTGTAATGGTTTTATTTAGGGCATGCAGTAACCTTTGGCTCCTATTGTATTTGGGTTTGCCAGAAAGGCAGTTGGTCTGGCTGGATTAAAACTGGCGGTAATTACATGCGAATGCCTCCTCTGGAGCAAGGAAGGGCGAAACCTAAAAAGAAAACCACGTGTGCATCCCCCTACTTGCTGCTTCGTGTGGGGACACCCCTTGCCTTCCCACGAGCAGAAATCCAGCTCACGCCCACCATTAATGCTTTGGAAAGTTATTGACAACGCAGTCCAAAAAGGAGGAGAGATGTGGGAATGCTGCTGGTGTCAAAATGCATTTCGTAAGCGACCAGACTCATCCCCTGAAGGACACCTTCTGCCTCGCCCAGCCACCAACCCATCCAGCAGCCTTCCAGCCTTCCCTGTTTCCCCCAGTGAACGTGCCAAACACAAACCAGATGCTCCAAAACGCCTGCTTGAAGACATTCCCTTTCATCTGGTAATTGCTGCTTCCGAGGGAAAAGATCTTAAGCGGCCCTCAAACCCGCTTGAATCACCCAGACACCTATTTTTGTCCCTTTTGGGCTTCTGAGCATCTTTGGCTTTGGCATCTGAGCCACCCTGCTGCTCCTCATCCCCTCTTCCTGGCAGCTGACGGCCACTCCCAGCCTCCTTGGCAGCATTGCACCCTTAGGACTGGTTTATTGCCACCCACTTGTCATCAGCCACGTGCAATCCCACTGCATAGGGTGCCGTGATACCACCGAGACGGGCACCACTGCTCCCCCAGCATCAGATGGGCATGGTGCAGGAAAGTCAGGTCAGGAGGTGCAAAAATGAGGTGCAGAAGGCAAAACTAAGATGATATTTGCAGTAATGGCAGTGATAACAGCTCCATCTAAAACTGCAGCAGGAGGAAATCCACACCTCCCTATATCTGACCTACACAAGCCTAAACTTAAATGAGGTACATCTCTATTGAGGATTTTCTCTTGTCATTGCATTTCTAGCTTTGACAAATAAACAGCCAGCCCTCAAACCTCAGGCTCTTTATTGCTTGTGGTTCCTTCCCGTTCATTTCTAAGAAATTAGTAACAGGAGAAGGCTGAAAACACACACTGGCCTCTCCTGTCTTTAAATACACTCAGAAATCAAATAAACAGGGGGAGAGGAACAAGGAAGACTGACTGCAGGCATAAAATGCCCAGCTGTGCCCACTCTGAGTGCGGGAGGCTGTGGATGCTGATTTAGGCAGCGAGAAAACACGACGCACAAGCAAACCCCGCGATGAGCGCAGGATGTGATGCACTCCCTTGCTGGAGCTGCAGCTGTGAAGGAGCCCACAGGCTGCTCAGAAAAAACTCAGGAGGGGAAGTTAATGCCCAGTGTGATGTGTTGAACAACCATGGCCTGGAGGAGAGGAGCTGAGGGTCAAAAATCACTTAACGTGGAAAGATGCAATGGGGTCTGCTGGTTTCCTCCTGGTATCTGCTGCTGATGCTCAGTGCCCCATCAGCATCGCTCTCCCTGACAGCGGAGATGAGCATCAGTGGGAATTGTGTTACACCGGCCCAGCAGCTTCACTGGAAACTGGGAGATGAGAATAATCCTGCTAATAACCGCAGAGCCCAGCTCCTCCTTGATGATGCCAATTTACGCGTGGTTTAACGAGGGCATGGAATGATGGAAGGACGCTGCAGGGGAATATAAAGTCCTGCCTCAAATGGACACACGCTGGTGCAGTTTGGATTAGGCAGAATGAAAAAAGAAAAAAGGGTTCTTAACTAAAGGGAAGCTTGGAGGAAATAAGGAGCTGGTGAGTGATGGCAGCTGGAGCATCCTTCCTTTCATCAAAGGTACCAGCCAAGTTCTGCCTGCCAAGGAGAAGGCAGGGGTCTAAATTGGGATTGATAAGCCAGCATCTCAGCATCACCAGGAAAAAGCACAGAGCTCCAAAACAAAGCACATAAAAGGCAAAGAAAACCCATGGCAAAGATGTAGCAGTGATAAGTGGTGAGAAATTATCATCCTGGGGAGAAAGCAAACACCTTGCAGCTCTTCCCATACCATCCTGGATGGTCCAGCACCTCCAAAAGGGGACCAGTGGTAAGGAGCCACGTGTGTATTCTACACTGATGAATTTTCAAACTGTAAATCCACTTCAGCCTTTGAGCAAAGTGCCTGGCACAGCTGTGCATGGGAAATGTCTGCTGCACAACACCAGGGCTGAGATTAGCACAGGCAGGAACACGAGCCCTGGCACTACCAGAAAGGAGAGGGAAGAGCGCTACTGAAGGCTGCACCAGGAAAAAAACCCCTCATGTTCTGCCAAAATGGCTTTTGCATTGCAAAAGAGAAGTGTGCTAATGAAATTAGATAATGGTTTCAAATCAGAGAGCCTTTGTCAGCGGTGAGGATGGTTGGGGTTGTCCTTCTGCAGGCTGGGACCATCTCCAGTGAGGATGTTGAGAGGCGGCATGGTGGATTTTCCTTTTCAATGGTGAGCTGCAAATCAAGTCGCTGGGGCTGTCTCCACTGCAGGAATGAGGAAGCCTAGATGACCTTACACCCCCTCCAGCCATGCTCCACCAGGAGCTCTGGGGTTATTTGGGTTGGCAGACCCACGGCACTTGGTAGAGCCTGCCAGAGGATAAATACCAGAGCAGGGAAAGGAGCCATCCAAGCTAAAAGCCAGTGCGGGTACAAGAAGAACAAGGCCAAATGGGTACGAGTCATCCACAAATAAATTTAAGCTGGAAATGAGAGCAGTTTGTATCCGTGCGAGCAGCAAGGCTCTGGCAACGGCTTTCCCAGAGGACCTGCCAGGGTCAAACAGCTCATTAGTTTTAAGGAGGAAGCTGGCAGGGGGTTTGTGTCACGGCTGCTTGAAACGGTGGGGGGGTGGGGAGCGACCAGCCAAAATTGGTGGTGGCCCTGGGGCTGCCTTCAGCAGGACATGGGTCTGTGGCCACAGCCCACATCCCACCTGTGCTGGTGGGACACGGAGGGATGCAAACCGCATCCCCTCGCTCTCAGAGAGAGAGGGAAGCTGCACGGGGAGGAAAATAAAAACGCGCAGCTCCGTTTTTCCAGCTGACAGGAGCTTAAACACTGGCTGGGAATTGGGCTCAGGTCCCTGTGAGAAATTCAGCTTGGCTTGTCTTGAGACAGCAGCTCTACTCCCTGAGCACCCTACAAGCATTTCAGTAATAGCAGGGGGAATCAGACCTACTTGTCAAGCATGTTGCTATTTGTGCAAACGCTCTGTACCGGAGGAAAGCTTGAAGAACAAGTCCCCTTTTTATAGCGCGTTGGATGCTGGCAGCCAGCCTGCAAATTAGAAGGAATTCAGAGAGGAGCAATAACAACAACAACAACAACAACAAAAAGCCTAAGGGGCTGGAGGGATTCGTTTGGGAGAGAAAAAAAATAAGCAGCTAAGTGTGTGGTCCAGTGGATGCGACTTTGGGCTGGGACTGTACCCAGCGTTGTCCCATCCACAGCAAACCTCCCCGTGCCATGTGCAGGTTTCCCTACCTGTCCTTAAAAGGCAAGACGTGTTTTCTGCCACCTCAGGAGACAGCTCTGTCTTGTCCACACAGAAAAAAAATTAAAAATTACATATATGATAGAAAGTCCAGTAAGAAGCTGCCAAAGTAAAGGTCAGCCCATGAACAAAATCAGTTTGAGCTTGGAGCTGTTTAGCTATGGCAATGAAGGGTGTGTGGGGAAGAAGCCCCTGCTGCAATGGTTTTTTTAGGGTGGTTTTAGCCCAAATTAGCTCAGTTCATCCCCAAACCCATTGAACCACTCAGAGAGGGGCAATATCCCCAACCGGATTTAGTCTTGCTATCAGCATCCTTATAGTTTAGGGCACTGAGAGTGGCAGGAGCGACCTGGATCATGGGTTTAATCATCAGCCTTCAGCCTGGCTGCACTTGCACTGGTGCCAGGGCCCTGGAGAGGGGACTTGGGCAAGAGCCCAGCACTGTCTCTGCAGGGAAAAGCTTGACTGTCCTCAGCTCAGGGTACTCAGCCTCATGGGGACATTCTTGTGACCAAAAAGATGCACCAGCCAGAATGCAGCAACGCATCACCCTGGGGAGCACCAGCACAGGGACATCCACAGCCTTTCAGGGACGAGACCAACTTTGCTGTTTGTTACCAAACCTCTCACTTTTAGCGCCTGTCACACAAGCACGGATGAAGCTGTAATTTGCCATGATGGGATGTAGGAGAGGAGGAGACACAGAGGCTGGGACAAGCCTTCCCTTAAATGTCCCCAAACGCCACCTTAAAAAATAATGAGCCAGGGGCAGTGGAGGTTACTGGTTTGGTATGAGAATTTTCATGCGCATGAGAAAAAGAAAGACCACATTGCTCCAAAGAATTTTTTTCTTTAAGCAAGTTTCAGGGGCTCTGGGAGAGCAAAGCTTGCTGCAAAGTTTGTTTTCTGTTGTGCCTATGTTACCAAGCAGAGCTGGCTGTGGAATGCGCGGCAAGGGGCACCCGGCTGTGCTGCACCCTTGGGTAAGCACTGGTGGCCAGGTAGGATGGCACAGTGAGGGTCACTGAGCCTGGGCACTGCCTCCAGCCCAGGACACTACCCAGCCACCCATCTTCCCGGTTTAACACAACGTTGCTTCCAGCAGTGCCCCATTTCCAACTGCTGTGTTGTTGCACATGCAGCTAATAAATAAACATCATACGGACATTTAAAAAGTGTTTTTTAGATGTTGGGATAATCAGGGCAATTGCCCTGGCGCCTCTCCCCGGCGTGCCAGGATGCAGCGCGGTAGCCGGCAGCTCCCAAACCCTTCTCCGGAAAAGTTCAAACCCTCAAATACTTGGAATTGCTCTTTGAGGGAATTTATTTTAAAGCCGCTTTAACGGCAGCTGGGAATTACCAGGGAGGCACTTTGCTCTGCTATTTCCCAGCTGCTGACCCCGTTCGCATGCAGGGGGCCCTGGGCAGCTGCCCAGCTGGGACGCTTGGGGACATGTGCCGAGCCAGCACTGCCTGGAGTTGCACCCAAAGTTCCCCTTGTCCCAGCTCCCAGCAAAAGCACAGAGAAAGGCTGTTGTGCATGGTAGGAGCGAGAAAAATTAACTCCCATGTCCAGCAGTGAGGGCGTGAGCTGGGATGTGGTAGGGTTATTTTTTAAGACCCTGCTCCCACGAGGGCTGAAAATTGCACCCAACCATGTTGCTTCCTCCCCAGAGCAAAAGCAGAACTGGGAGGCTGCGAGCCTTCAAAAAACAAATCAACATCCCAATGTGTTGGTGGCATGTTGTTTTTTAAGAAGAATTTTGGTCTTAAAAAGAAAAGGTTTACTGAGCAAAATCAGTGACAGCAAGTCAGCAGCTAAATGTCGTCAGGACTGCGAGAAACAGGTCCTGAAGGAAGGCTGGAAAATGCCATCACCAGAGCTGTGGTTTTTCCTCATGCAAACCCTCCATGTCCCCATTTCCCTGAGAGGGTTACGGAGCCCTTCTCCACTCCACACATACACAGGGACATCCTGGCCATCCCACCTGACTCAAGCCCTGGGGATGAGCTGGGAGCCCTGGAATAGGTGCAGGTGGCTGGGATGGGTCTGGTGGCAGACAGAGGCAGCTCCAAGCCCAACAGCTGCCAGATGTGAACCCACCTGCAGCCACCAAGTCACCGAAGCGAAGGGGCCCCCAAAGCCACAGGCAAGGGTTGGCCTGATAGGCATCAGTCACCTGCAGCACTCGTGGCTTTCTTCTCCCTGCTGTCATGCTTGAAAAACATTTGTGGAAAAACACAGCAGAACGAAGAGGGTGTGAGTGGCAAGCTGGAGAAGGAGCTGGGGGAAGAAAACAACTTGGCAAGGAAGGAGGAGCTGAAGGACACAAGTGTTCCCATTTCGGCTCAGAACTCCCTAGGGTGCCACTCGGAGCGTTTATTGACCAACTTGCCTGCTCTCGACAAGCTGGCCTTGCAAACAGTGGCAGGAGGGAGGCTATTCCTCGTCAAGGCATGTACAACAGCAACACATTCTTAACTGTATAATCAACCGGTGACACATAAAACACACAGTCAAGGACTTTCCTAGGGAGAGGGCTCTGGCTCCGCAGTTACTGCACCTGCAGCGTCACCACAAAAAGCCATCAGGTGCTCTCATGAAATGCTTCAGGGGTCCCCAAAAAAGAGGAAAAAAAGAGCCTAAGTCCAGCCAGGCAGACAAAATCTGCTTAATAAAGTCAAGGTGCACCCTTGACTCCAGCAATGCAGCAGATAGAGAGGACTGAGTTGCCTCTCTCAGTATTAGAAGGAAAATAATCATTGTCACGATAAAAAAAAATGAGATGCAGCCAGGTCAGGTTCATTAAGGGTGAGAGGCAGTGGTTTGCCTCCAAACCCAGCTGTTCTCCCCAGCATTGATACGATCTTCCCAGCACAAGTCTGTGCGGGAACTCGTCATTCCCCCCTCCCCGTTCCTTGCAACATGATAACACAGTACATCGCCCCCAGCTCCCAAGTTAAACATCTTATTAACTGCAGTGACGTAAAAGAGGAAATCTCCGAGAACTATCACAGAGATGAGAGGGAACACATTTACCATCAATAGGCAATGATACTGCTGCAGAGAGATCTGCACGTAAGGCAGCACCCAGCCCCTCCTTCCCCTCCCTCCTCTAATCACTCTATGTCATGGGAAACTAAACCTGACATCCAAACAGCCCCGATACGAGACACTCGCTGTAAAAATATTTTTAAGATTGAAAAACAACAAAAAAACTTGCCTTCCAGGAAACCATTTGGATATAAACCCTGCGCAGCTGCAGCCACCCTCGGTGTCATATTCATTCCTCCCGCTTCAGCTCAGAAATCAGGCAGGGTGGAGAAGGGGAAAGGAAATAAAAAAAAGGGGAAAAGAAGAAGCGATATTGCAGCTGATGAGCTGCGAGAGGCTGCTGGCAAAGTGGTCCAGCAATCATCTGAAATTCAGACGGTCACGTGTGGGTTCTGTCTGCAGCTCCCGCGCAGCCCGGGCTCAGCACTTCGCCCAAGTGCACACGCAGCAATTCCCCGCGCCGAGCTCTCCCGCCCCACTCCCACACGCTTCCCAGCCCGTGCCCCATCCCAACCATACCTAGCAGGTTCTGGCACTGCAAAGTGACCCAGCTGCTCTGGCCACAAAGGTGGATTTCTGCCATGCAAGTGCAGGGCACGCTGAAAAGCATCACTAAGCTGCAAAACCACCCTCCCTTGGAGCTTCTCCACCTAAATCCCAGCCCTGCAGGCAGTGCTGTCTTCTCCGTCAGGATGTGCCAGTGGCCATCACCCCACTGCATCATCTGGGGCTGGTGGGGGGGTCCCACTGGCCTGGAGGAGTGCCCAGAACATGCTGTACCCACCCGCGAGGCTAGCCTGTCCCTGGGCAACCCTGGGCATGTCCAAAACCAGCCCCCAAGCTCCCTGGGCTGCTGTGGTTGCATCAGAGAGAAGTGGGTGAGCCCAGACACCTCTGGGGTGAGGTGGCAGCCAGCTTCTTTCTTTCATTCTTTTTCTTCCCTTTAATTTTCATCTGGGACATTGCTTTGCAGCCAAGGGATGCTTCGGGCTCCATCCTGCACTGCCCCACAGTGCAGCAGCTCCTGGGAACTCACCAGGACCAAGCAATCACCAAAGGGCCCTCTGCAAAAGGCCATGATGTGGCTGCAGGGATCCAGCCTCACTGCAAAAGGCCATGATGTGGCTGGAGGGATCCAGCCTCACTGTCCCACCCTCAAAAATCTCCAGGACAACTAAAACAACATTTTTTTTTCTCTGCTTGCACCCATTCTTCACATAAATTAGCAAGAGGAATTAGGAGACTGAATGTTCCACACCGCCTCGGCTTCACCGCCCAGCTGGAGATGCATCGCATGGCACTAAAGTCAGGCAGATACAGTGGGACTAAAAAAAGAGCATGGTTGCTTTTTTTTTCTTTTAAAGCCGGATTGCCTTTCACGGTGACTATATTTATAGGTAGAGCTGTTGAAATTTTAAGGGCTCCTTGCCACAGGAATCCGGTCGTGTCTCATGTTTGCAAAGTGGCGTAACTTGGCAAAAATGAACATTTAATAGGCTAATGGGTGCTGCTTCCCTTCCTTAATTTTGGGTTAAAACAGAAGGGAAAAGGACAAGATGTAAAATTAGCCACGCACGCCGCTGCCACGTGCCACAGTCTGTATTTTCCAGATTAGGAGCGTAACGAACATGGGACTTCACACCCGCCCCTAGACCGGCACTTTCCTTTTCTGTCAATGACCAAAAAAACCCAGCTTTCGCGGGTGTTTATTTTTGCTTTCGGTTTGGCTATCCATGGCACACACAAAACCTCCTCTGCACTTCATTTTATGGTTGAAAAACCCCGTCAGAGTTCAGCTGCAGAGTGGTAAAACTTGCTCTCCCCGTCCAAAGCTGCCCGGGAACACCACCCGCCAACACGCCACAGCACACGATGCCCAGAAACCACGCGGTCTTGGCCCAAAAGTTGGCAGTTTTCTTACACAACAGCATGCTACGCTGCTAAACCCCTTTTTTATTTTAATTTATGCTATAAAAGCGTGTTACACCCTGTCCAAAGACGCTACCACCCCACTGAGCATGTCTGGATGCTAAACTTTGATTCCCTATGACAACGTGTGTCTATTTAAGACAAAACCCAAACCATAATTAAAGTTATTGATAGGAGACGATGTTTACTGTTTGCTATTTTAACACCAACTGCTGTTGGATTTCAAGCCACTGATTTCCATGGCTTGCAGGGAATGATGAAGCTGGAAACATGCCTAAATGTTAGGGTTTTTGATGTTTCTCTGGGCACTTCTGCTGTCAAATCAAAGAAATGCACTTAACAGGCCATTCCCAGTGGATGCTTCTCATCCAGGATTGCCTTGACTGGAAGTCGAGGAGCGACTTTTGAGCTATCAATGCACACATAAAAATAAAATAGCTGTAACAAAAGCTTTTTGCTTCCGCAAGCAGCCCTCTCCCTAGGCAGAGCCAACAGGGTGATGGTTCTTATCATACACCTTTGACACAAGTTAACCAAAGTTTAAGTTTTAATATTCCCCAAAGAAACAAATCTCAGGTTGGAGCACTTACCAAAGGTTAGAAGTCTCCCCACTTGCCCAACAGCCAAATTTCGTGGCGTCTGACATCCCCAAAAAGTGGCTGTGTCAGGGACTGTGCTGCATCAGCCCCCGGCAGCCAGCACCTGGGTGGTTAACTCTGAAGCCAAGTGACAACACACTGGTAAGCCCCTGGATGTATAAAAATATTGGTGCAGAATACTGGTGGGCTGACAAAGCCCTCAGCTTTAAATCCACCCGCAGCATTTTCAATGTACGCTATTACCAACTATGTGATAAAAAAATCAGTGACCATTATAACAGTGGAATTTAAATCCAGCTCACAACCTGGTAGGGAGATTCATGACATTTCCTATAGAAACAAGCCATCAGCCCCATTTATCCACGCTACTTTTTTTCCACTGCTGACAATAAATACAGGACTTCAATTAGGTTCAGTTTTCTTGCTGATCCTCCTTTGGCCAGAAGGATGCACATAAACCCAACCCAGCAGCTCCAGACACTCGGTTGCCCCGTTTACATTTCAGCTCCTTTGAGCAGAAAGATGAAGCTGTAACCAAATGAACTGGAGAAATTGGCAGCAGAACAAACTTGACAGATTTCAGCTAATTGCTTGGATTAGTAATTCCAGTTGCATGCAAAAATCCACCTTACCTACGGCAGAGAAAGGCATGGCATGCGGTGTCCCCCTGCTACGTGACCTGCCTGCCCAGGGAATGGGAACTACTGGCATTCCCAAGCCCCCACACCATGGCCAGGCCAGGAATGGCTTGTTAGCCTAACAAGACACGCTCAAATCCAGAATCACTGAATCACTCAGCTTGGAAAAGACCTCCAAGATCACCAAGTGCAACCATCACTGCACCACCACGTTTGCCACCGAACCATGTCACCAAGTGCCATAGCCAGATACTTTCTGAACACTTCAAGGGATGGTGATTCCACCTCTTCCCTGGGCAGCCTGCTCCAAACACGACCCAGGAGCGGCCATCCCCGCCGCAGCTACCGATGCAGGGCAGCCCCATTCGTTCGACGAAGAGGGAAACATCCTTAGGGATGGCGAGACCGGACAGCCTGGAACACGGCGCTTCCCCCCTTGGGCCCCTTGCGACACCGATCGCTGCGTCCGGCCCCGGCCGGGGGAGGAGAGGCCCCGCGGAGCCCTGACAGTGCCCACGCCGCATGCCACCCACGGAGCGCGGCGGGATGGTGTCTGCCGGGATGCTCCGTGTCCGCACCACGGGGTGGGGGACTGCGGCATCGCGCGTGGGCTCCCAGCGGGGCTACGGCGGGGAGGAAGCAGCGTGCGTGACCCCTCCCCACCGGGGCTGCAGCTCCCCTTCCCTAATTTTGGGTACAGTCAGAAGGGAAAGGGTGCTGCAGCCTCGCTGGGGGCCGGGGGGGGCACGCACGCTGCTGCCCCCCCACCACAGCCCCAGGATGCCTGCAGCGGAGCCATCACCCCACTCGGGGGAACATCGCACCGCACAGCCTCCTCCGCACGCCGCGCTGGCCCCGCAGCCAGCGGCGCACGGACCCCTCCCGCCCGCATTGTTGCGCGGGCGGACCCACGTGCGGCCACGGCCACCGCCGCCGCTTCCCCTCGCTCGCTCGCTCGCCCGCCCNAAGGGAAGGCTCCTCAGAGAACTTCGAGCCCCTTCTGATGCCTAAAGGGTGTCCAAGAGAGCTGGAGAGCGACTTTGGACAAAGGGCTCGAGTGACAGAAGCAGGAATTGCTTTAAACTGCAGAGGGCAGGTTTAGATGGAATATTAGGAAAAATCTCTGTGAGGGTGGTGAGGCACTAGCACAGGTTGCCCAGAGAACTTGTGCATGCCCCATCCCTGGAAGTGACCAAGGCCAGCTTGGATGGGGCTCTGAGCAAACCTGGTCTAGTGGAAGGTGTCCATGCCCATGGCAGGAGGCTGGAACTGGATGACCTTTAAGGTCACTTCCGACCCAAAATATTCTGTGATTTTATGGTCCTAAGAAGAAGAAAATGAAGATGATGAGCAGGAAGAGGAGGAGGAAGAAAAGGAAGAAGAGGAAGAAGAAAGAAGAAAGAAGATGGTGATGAGAAGGAGGAAGAGGAGGAGGAAGAAGAGGAAGAAGAAAGAAGATGGTGATGAGAAGGAGGAAGAGGAGGAGGAGGAAAAGAAGAAATAAGAAAGAGGAGGAAGAAGAAAGAAGATGGTGATGAGGAGGAGGAAGAGGAGGAGGAAAAGAAGAAATAAGAAGGAAGAGGAGGAAGAAGAAGAGGAGGAAAAAAGAAGATAAAGATGACAAAGGTGATGAGAAAGAGGAAAGGGAGAAAGAAGAAGATGAAGAGGAGGAAGAAGAGGAAGGAAGAGGGGGAAGAAAGAAGGAAAAGAAGAAGAAAAGAAGAAGAAAGAGAAAACAAAGATGGCAAAGAGGAAGCTGAGGAAGACAAAGAGGAACCTGGGGGCAGAGTCAAGGGGAGACAGCACAGGCCTGGGCTCAGTGCAGCAGTGTCCCCTGTCCTCTGGGGGAGCCTGTAGTCCCCCAGCAGTCAGTCTGGATGAAGGGAGGAGGCTGCCCATTCCTGAGGCTATACAGGATCTATTTAACATCTTCCATTAGTGGTTCTGAGTACGTGTGAGGCACAGGGGTCACCCAGCGTGTCACAGACTCAAGCTGGCACAATTCACAGAATCACAGAATCACAGAATACAGGAGCTGCTGTCACTTTACAGTCAAGGTCCTCGCCTCAGGTTGTCAACCTTTGTGTCTACAACCCATGTCTAGGTCTGTGGTGTAAAGAACCACCATAAATACAAAGGAACAGGAGCAGGGCACCTGATGCCATTGCAAGTTTTCGTTTATTTTTAACTTGTCGAGGACTCTCTTAGCAGAAGTCACCACAGAGGCAGCCAAGGGCTTCAAAAAATGAAAAGAATAATAGGGGAATCGGGGTCACAGGCACAGAGGGATGAGGTGATTCCTCAGGAGACACAAATACGCACAGATGAATGTTAGGAGATCCTCAGATGTTATTGCATTTTAAGGATATTTTTACCTCTTCCCTGAAAGGCACTAAACTGGTGTCCTCTAAACCAGAATGGTCTGACAGTGCTTTATGTTTCTGAGAACATTGTTCAAAGTATGCAGTCCTCCTCTCCGGTTAAGGGATGACCTGGAAGCATAGATCATAGAATATCCTGAGTTGGAAGTGACCCACAAGGATCATCAAGTCCAGCTCCTGGCCCTGCAGAGGACAACCCCGAAAATCACACCTGAGAGTGTTGTCCAAATGCTTCTTGAACTCTGTCAGCCTTGGTGCTGTGACCGCTTCCCTGGGGATCCCGTTCCAGTGCCCAACCACCCTCTGGGTGAAGAACCTTTCCCTGATATCCAACATAAACCTTCCCTGACACAGCTTCAGGTGTTACACAACACAGCCTTGACATCCTAGCCTGTTAGGACCTACAGCAGGGCTTGAGAAGGGCTGATCTGGCATATGACTGTTTCAAAAGAGTAAAGGAAATAAGTTACATTTACCAAAGTTTCTTAACGCAATGAATCTTATGCAACTACAGTGGTATATGTGTAAATGTATAAAACGGATCCTTGGATAAAACATTCGAATCTGTTGATTGGTTTCAAAGGATATTCAAGACATTTGGTGTCTGCAAGTTTGAAACACACAGCTGGATGAAAGGGATTTTCATTCTCTCCTTCCCCTTTCCCTCTCAACGCAGAGCATAAGCTTAACCTTGGTTAGGCATCAGCAAGTTCACACCTTGCGAAGAAGTCTGCTGAGAACAGAAAAAAACCCTGTGACTTCCCTTGCTATTGACGTTTAGGTTCTGCTGTCTGACTCTCTGCTACATTTTCGAAGTGAGAAAATTATCTCTTTTTCACATCAAGATTTTTTTAATGAAAACTCAGAGTGTGACTTTCGATGGTGCTAAAATCAGTCTGTCAAAGCTCAGGGAAAGCTCTAGAGGGCAGAAGTCCTGCTAACACTGGTGATGGTGGGACCCACGGAGAAGTCTGCCTGTGACTGCTTTCTTTAAAAGCCAAAAAATCTGAGAACTGAAACAAACAAAAACAATCCAAAGAGAATTGTCGCAGTTGCTGCATTTGGTTGGGTGTTTTTGGTCAAATCTTTTCTTGTTGGAACAGCATGACCCCTTCCTCTTTCACGGGAATTCCCAGGCGTGATGGGGAACTGCGCTTGGCTCCGAGGGAATACGTTTGTTTTTCTGCATCCTTTATTGTTTGTAAAAACAACAGGCCCGCCTTTCTCTCAGACACAGCAAATGTCAGTAATCTGGTTTTTATTTAGCGGAGAACCTGAGAGCGGTGGTTGGCAAAGCCGTTCTTTTGCTTCCCATCTGAAATGTCACATGGCAAATTGTAGCGCTCGAGCACAACCTCAGCTTGACAGCTCTGGCAGAAGAAAAAGGGCCAACAGCATGAGGCTCCACCACATTCCCTCAGAAGTGCTGTCAAACCCAGCTTGATCCCTCTTGCATGGGTGAGGCTGAAGGATTGCTGTGCCTGGGAGTGTTGCTTCTTGGCCAAGGGTGTAAATTGATACCAGTTTGGCTGCTGCTCTTGGGCACCACAGAATCAGAGAATATCCTGACTAGGGGAGCTTTTGTCCATTGTGAGCTGGAGGGGAAATGGAGGCATTAAAAATTGATGGGCAATGCAACTGGGGAACACCTTCAGGTCTCCTGGCAAGCCCGAATTCATCTTCAGTCAAGCCTCTGCCTTGCTTCTCTGTATTTTAGAAAAACAAGCAAAGAGAAATGTTTCCACAATCAGGTCACAGCTTTAAGAGGATCAAGTAGGCTTCATGTTAGCTGTAATTTCTGAATTTGAATGGATTTTCAGCACAAATATCTACAATCTCCTGTGCACATGAGCATCCTTGGGCATGTTTTTCAGCCTAATGCACTGAAAAGTGATGTGGAAGGATTGTAACCTCTGCACAGATGCTAATCCCAGCGGGCTGTGTTTGCCTTAGTGTTAGTGGAAAGCCTGGCTATGTTTTAATGTGTGCTTGTCAAAGTGCTTGTATTACAGCTGGGACACTTTCCTGGATCTAGCCCACGCAGCCTCCGTGTTTGCAGAAATAATGGAAATGCAATCCATACACCTGCTTTGTCTGAGTTTTTGTAATCTTTTTTTCCTGCCCCTTCTGTCATTTCCATTTCAGCCAAACTCAACTTTCTTCAAGCCAGGACGCCATTAACAGTGAACTGATGGAAAAAATGACTGCTTTTTGTCACCTGCAGACAGCACTTCTCACAGCGGCTGTGTTAGAGGAGGAAGCAGCAGAAAAGTGATAATTCTAGGTTGGAAAGGTTGCAGGAGGAACCACTCCTCCAGGGTAGGAAGTGAAACATGAATTCTTGAGATGTCAGCATTGATGTTCCAGCACTGATGCCTCCTTCCCATCCACTAAATGTTCAAATTGAGCAAGTCCTCCACTGAATTTCTCAGCCACTGGAGCTTGTGTCCTGACCCTCTACACCAGGTACTTCTGGTCCTTTGGCGAGGCAATTATCACATCATGTTCCTCTGTGGCTGCAACATCCCAATGAGGCTTCCTGACTCAGACATCACATTCATGGGCATGACAAGCGACCCGGATTTCTCCAGCTTGCAGAAGTCTCAGAAACTGCTGTGTGTTGACTAGTGGATACTTTTTCTTTCTGGGAGAGATAAAAAAGTTTAAAAACATGAAAAAAACAACCCCAAAACAACACACCAAAAAAACCTTACCCCAAAGTCTTTGCAATAGTCCTGATTCAAATGCTATTTTTTAAATTTAGCTTTTCCTCCAGTAGAGGATAAAAATGGACCACTTAGCTCTTCACGAAGAGTCATTTAATGGCTGGACCAGCACTTGGAATTCACTTGAAGGCTGACTAATTCAGCACATGAGTGAAACTGAAGTTCACTCATACGTGGTAACGCCTTTCTTTTTCCCACACTCATCAAAACCTTGTTTGCCTACTTCACAGATTCCCCAGGTATTAATAGCCAGCGAGGGCTTCAGAACAGAAAGAGCTCAGTCCAGAGATAGCAGGTTGCACTTGCATGTAAAAGAGATGGGAGAGGCTATGAAGGGAACTCTACCACTGCTGCAGATATCCTGGTTTCTTACAGCTGCCCTCCTACACAGCTGAAGCTCAGTCTTGCTTTCTCAGGCACAGGGCATAGTCCAGAGCTCTCCTCTGGGCTGAGAACATCGTTAAACCCTTGCAGGCACCACAATCTGGAATGGCATTTTAACCACATCAGGGAAGGCGGGATGGGTCTCCCAGGGCAGGGCTTCTTCACATGCGGTCCCTGCACTACTGGTGGTCCCCAGCGTGCCTGAAGGTGGTCTGCAGGGTGATTGCAATTAAGAAAATGAAACCATACACGTTGCGTTCCCATGCGCGCCAGCCAGCAATCAGAAAGGAGATGAAGTAACAGTAGCAGATAAAGATTTTGAGTTTTAGGTGCTGGTGCTGGTTCCTTCATTGATGTTGTCCTCGAATTTTGTACCTTTTTTTTTTTTTTNGGTGAATTGATCATTTGGTTTAGGGAGGTTGATGCGGGGCAGCTGGTTGCCCCACTTCATCTGGCACTGGAAACCAGGGCTGATCCATGCTGCAAGAGCCCTGCTGCTGCCAGAAGTTACCTGCAGCCAACCCCACATACCTATTCAAAGCACCTTCGTTTTCCTCATTACAGGACATTCTTGCATAATCTTTGTTGTATGATAAGGAACAGTGCCTACTTTCTGTCTCACGCCCAGGCCTCCAGACTTAGCCAGGCCTAAGGAAAGGACTATTCTGCGTAATCAGCTCCACCTGGGAGTGCAGACACATCCTAAGGACATGATACTATCTGGGTGGGGGGAGAGGGTGCTGCCCCAGGCATCTAGCACTGGGGCTCACAGGCTGATGTGGAGACAGCAATTGGAAAAGGGTGAGAAACACAGTACTCAGAAATTTCTCTGTGCCTCAGAGGAATTTCCTCTTTGGCCCTGTGAGAGAAAAAACCCACAGTGCCTCATTTCTTTTGTTTGGGGTGACTTTGCTGTTTACTCTGGGGAGGATTTTTAGATGTTGCTGCTGAAAATTGACTGAGGGAAGGGGGCTTGCCCACCTTCACCTCAATAATGAAGTGTCTGGATTACCAAGTGAACCTCAAATAAATTGACCTGACACCATTCAAACCAGTAGAGTCCCGAGGCTGTACATGGGATAGATCTCTGGCCCCAGACATTTGTTCTCCTATGAGATCCATAGGATCCCACTTGGCTGGTCCTGCATTCACCTCTCTGTAGATGTTCTCAGTATTGATGAAAGCATCTTTAATGGGGTTTAGCTCAGACTACTTTGATGAAACCTAAAACTTTCCTTTGGTAAAAAAACAGGCACCTGGAGCAGGATCTGGCCTTTCCCAGGAAGTTGGGTTGCATTCAGTGATGAATGTGGAAGAAACTCATGGTTTCTGGGATGGCCGAGGCAGGGGATGAATGAATCAATTTGCAGTTGGGAGCGTGGTGGGGGATAACAGCACTGTTTTTTCCTTGCAGAAGTGCTCCAGGTGATCCAACGCAGATCTGCACTGTTCAGGAGGCAATAGCAACTTGTCCTTAAGCTTAAACTGGGAAGAATTCTACTTTCATTCCTCATGGGCTGTGGTTTAATACTGGTGGTGGCAGCAGAGTGAGTGAAGCCTTCTGATGATTTCCTCTCCATTTCATGGAAGGTGGAGGCAGGCAAATGTTAAGTGACTTTCCCAAGGTCATGTAGGAAATCAGTAGGGCAAGAGCTGGGTCATTAGAGCATCCTTTCTCTAGAATTTAACAAGAAGTGGACCAGAGGTGCAGAGGAAGAACAGGACTTGCCCTAGGTTGTGGGATCATCCCATCTCCTGAGGTCCTGGCAGCAAGATTATCACTCACTTCCCGTATTTTCACTGCAAAAAGTGAATGGGAAGGGGCGTGTGGGGGAAACAAGCCGGTTGCTATTAATTCGGTTGAGCTTGACTGGACATGCACAAGCAATCTGGAGAAGGAAATAGCTCTAGTTCTGTCTGGTTCAGCAGAAACTCCGCCCACTGAAGCTTTCCGGCAGGAAATCAAGTTACAAACATTAAATGATCTGAGCAAATTCTCATACACTGATCCTACCCTGGGGACAGGACACTTTAGCAAGCTGCTTATTGAGGCTGTAGTTTGAAATACCTTAACCCTTTCTGCAGTGCCTCTTTGAGGGCATCACAGTTTCTTGTGGTGGCTGGGGAGATCACAGTCAAGAAAAAAAATGGATTTACAACTGTTGGGGGTCATTATTCATCAATAAAGAAGCCCTTAAAGCTGTCTTTATGTGGAGAAAAAAAAAGGGAAGTCTGGGGAGTCATTCTTCTACTTGCTTTTCCTACTGAAAAATTGAGATCTGTTGACAATATGTTTCCTGGAACACCCTAAAGATGACCAAAAAACGTGTGGTTTCTGGCACCAGCCTGGCTGTGCAAGTGAAACCTCTCAATGGAGAAAGGAACCAAATTGTACTTGGACTGTTTCAGACCCTTTGTTTTTCATTAGGAGAAATGCCTGAGAAACAATGCTTTGTCATCGTAAAAATCCACCTAGTGCTTCAGCTAAGGGTTAAGATAAGTTGTAATCTGCATTTAAATTATATAATGAACCTTAAGGAAATAAACCTTGACGCTTGGTAATAGCCCCGAGATTTAAAACGAAAAAGCCCAGAGGGGAGGGGAGCTTTTCTTTTCACGGAATAGGAAGCAAAAAGAAGCACAGCTCATATTTTTCTCTTTATCCAATTACCGGTAATGTAGATGAATGTCTGACACTGAGGAAAGAGGGGAGGTGGAAACTGCCTGCAGAGACAGCGAGGTTGTTTTTCACATCCTGGCTGGTTTGAGGGGCTTGCACATTGCTGGAGAGTGGGAGGGTGGGGATGGCCCCTGCAAACAGTGCTTCCCTCCTGAGCCAGCCGTGTCTCAGGTTTCCTTTCTTTTTGCTCGAAGAAGCAGAGCATCTCCCGGTGAAGGTCACAGCTTTGATCCCCACGGCTCGCTCTCGTGTTTATGGATGGCCATTATTAGTAACACAGGGTAGTGCATGCACTGCTCCGTGCCTGCCCTTGCCTGACTGCAAGGGAGCAGGGGCAGGATAACAAAAGAAAGTATAAATAGAGCCTTTTAAAAAGCCTGTTAAATGGGAAGAGACTTTTAGGGAGGAGAGAGAAAGAATGAGGCGTGTTACCATAGGAACTGCCAATAGTTTATTTAAGAAGGGCAGAGAAACAAACACCACAAAAAGACGAAGCCAAGAGGACTTGGGGATTACTGAAGGAATATGTCAGGGTACAGGCAGGAAGGGCCAGATAAGAGCAGTGAGCTTCTACTGAACCTGTGCAGAAAAAAATCATCTCACTTTACCTCTTGCAAAGTGGTCTGGAAAATGTTACTATGAAATGTGTGTTTCCAGTTAGGGAAACTGCATTTCCAGGTTTTTTGAGGGAGGTGGAAGCTGGAGAAAGGCATGAGAACAAACGTCACATTGGTGAAATCATCAGGAGCAAAGGGCCATGTTACCTCTGACTAATCTGAACCCACTTAGTGCAAACTCATGCTTTTGGTCACCCTGATGCTAGAGGAATAGCAGAGGATGTTCTGATGTGTTGACGATGAGCAATATTTTTGATGATGATGATGATGATGATGACGTGGTTACCCCATCCCTGGAAGTGTTCAAGGCTGGGTTGGAAGAGACCCTGAGCAATCTGGTCTTGTGGAAGGTGTCCCTGCCCATGGCAAGGAGTTGGAACAGGATGATCTTTAAGGTGCCTTCCAACTCAAACCATTCTATGAGTCCATGATTCTCTGTTATTTATTGTTCCTTTTCCCCCACAGGAAAGCTCTCACTGGATCAGGAGCAAATACCGAAGAGTGAGAATGCTGGCAGCTGTGATGGACAGTGATGCTGTCTTCCTTATCCCAGCTGCTGTCTTCACTTCTCAAATGTTTACTCTGGGATTATGTATTTTGTAGGTAAAACAGCTGATTGTAAAAATTCACCTTCATTTTGCCCAGAAGATACATCCTGCCTGAAAATCATCTTGTGCAAAATGCTGCACATTCATAGGACAGAAAGATGCTTTCTGCCCTGAAGAGAACTCAACACCAGAAAAAAAACAGCAGATAGAAAAGCAGGTGAGATGGTACTCAGAAAAATCACAATGGGACTGTCCCACTCTTGGTTTTAGAGGCTCAAAGACCAGAAGCAACTCAAAAGTCCCTGCAGTTGGGGTGTCTCTTGCTGTTTCATTTTAATATTTTAGTTTCTAAATCAGTGTAAGGATTTCCCAGTTCCTAACTCATAATTTTGAAAACTTCGGGTCTGGTACTACTAGAAGAGTTCAAATGATGGAGAAGCCACGACGAGAGAGCAAGTGTCCCTGGGAGGAGAGCTAAGGATTGCAAAAATCGTTATTTCTTTTAAGAACTGTACCAACAACTATATCACAGAGAGAGAAACAGTTGCAAAAGCCTCCTGCCTTTCTGCACCGGAGGGAGGACACTGGAACTTCCCATCCTCTTTGGCTTCATGGTACCATGTAAAGCAAATTGTGTATTTGTGCAACAAGGCAGGAGACTGTCTGGTGGGTTTCTATCAAGAGGCTCCCTCCTCTCACTGGAAAGGAGGCAGATTTTTTTTAAAGCTGTGGAGTATGAGCTGAAAACCCTGTTTCTCCTTAGAGTAATCATAGAATCATAGAATGATTTGGGCTGGAAGGGTCCTTAAAGATCATCTTATTCAAATCCCTCTGCCAGGGGCAGGGACACCTTCCACTAGACCAGGTTACTCAAAGCCCCATCCAACATGGTCTCGAACATTTCCAAATCCGAAAGTTTGTCCTCAATTTATTTCTCCAACACCTCTCTGCTCACTGAGTGCATTGCAGCAGCACCACCACAGCAGTACCACCACATTACTGATCCCCTGGATGAAGTCTGAGGCACAGCTTGAAAGGCTGATGCTTCTGTGAGCCCATTAATACAGACATGTTTGCCGGGGGATGGAGATGATTTCATCCAAAAAATGCCTTAGGTTACCTAACTCAGGCCAATTTTTGCGCAAAGCCAAACCTATGGGTGGCGTGTTTATTTTTAGGTTTTGAGCTAAATTCTCTTCATTTTCTCCCCCAGAGCAAGAGGCGAATCAGAACCCGACTGCTCCACTTTCTACATTTCCCTGACCCTATGGAGAGTTATCCCATATGCCCACCCATGCATGAGAAATTCAGGGTGAGCATTTTCGGAAGGTTTCACACAGCCTTTGATGTCTCCCAGCCTGGGAAATCAGTCCTCCTCCTGCTTCCCAGCTTGGAAGGTCTCACTGTGGTATCTGCAAGAGATAACGCTCCCTTTCACAGTCTGCACTCCGGGTCAGTCTGACTGTTTGCTGTGGGACTGCAAAAGGGATATTTCCCTCCAGATATTGCAGAAGGGCCCTCTTGGAGAGGCTGGCCAGCCTGCAGAGCTGGGCACTCCACGCCACTCCTCCCTTCTCACAGAGATTGAGTTATGCCAGGCTCTGACCTAAGTGAAACTGCTGACGGTCACAGGGATTTGACTAATCTCCTTAGGTCGCTGTGAAATTTGTGATTCCTTTTAGGGAATAGAAATTTTTTTATTATTTTCTTTTTTCCCTTCGGGCTAACTTGCAATGTAAAAATAAACTGGAGCCCACGGTGGGAGATTAATTTCCTCCCAAACTCTGGGAGGGCAGTCAGTCAATGCAAGATCCTCCTGGCCCATCCCAGGAGGATGCTGCTCCTGGAATTGTTCCTGGAGACAGCTGCTGTCCGACCTTGCTATAAGACTTCCTTCCCCAGCGCTCTCCTCCTGGCCCTGCCATAGCCCTGTGGGGTCCGAGTGCAGTCCCTGGGCACAGCCCAAGACATTTCCTTCCCTCCTGGCTCTGCTCTCCCTCAGAGACCTCAACTAGCAATACTTCTGGGGGTGGGGAGCTGAAATGATAAAACCCTAATTTCTAGCCATATTTGACCTAACTCCGAGTGAAGGGAGAGCCCACATCTCTCCAGGTATCCAACATCCAGGGGCTTGTGAGTAATTTTGTCTCCATTTTCATGGCTCAGAGAGCCTCTTTGCAGGCTCCTCCCAGGGTAATTGTGTCCTTTCTGTGCAGAAACCCCCATTCCTGTGGTTTTCCCATCAGTCCTGCTTCCAGCATGCTCCTGCCCTTTCCAGAACGTGGGAGGGTTTGCCTCATGGCCATGATACGTCTCCTACTTGATCAGCGTTAGCCCACCTTTCCTGGCTCTCTGATCCTTCCTGACCCAAATTACATTTAAGGGCAGTTTCATTATAAATTCCTCAAACACCCTGAGAAGAGTAGCAGTTTGGCATTGTGCTCTTGTACCCAAAACTCTGCAGAAACTCTAGACCCTTTTGGAGGTTTGTACACGGGTGACAAAGAAACGTCCACAAACCCCTCCATGCATATGGTTGCTGCACAATGCTTGTATTAGTCAAATAATTAAGAACTGGTTGCTCACACAAATGTCAGAGCCTGGCCCATTTTTTTGCTGTGCTTCAGGGGTTCCTGTTTCTGGACATTCCCATGAATTAAACTGAGCGAGCTGGCAGGGAAGAAACAGTCTCTGAATGTTGGCATGAAAAGCCCCACCACAAATTCAGCTGTCATTGTCCTTCTGCTTTGAAAGTTTTAAGCCCTTCAATTAGGGAGAAATGACAATACCCAGAGTGGGATTCCTTTGCTCTTATTTTGGCATGTAGAGTTGAGATGTCTGGCTTTGGATGAACTAGTCACCATCGGCTTCCTTTGTTGCCAATGCAGAGAAATAGGAAGAACCAGAGTGTGATTCAATTTACAATAGTGTCTGAGAGAGGTCAGATGATTCACAGACTGTAAAAGAAGCTGAATCTGCGTGGCCAGACATAAGATTCTACATTTGAGAGGTCCAAATTTGAGTGGAATGAATTCCACTCCTGTGACTCAGGTGGTGGATCGTGCTGCAATGACAAACTGACCATGCTGAGTAATGCAGCTCTGATTTCGTGACTTACCTTCACCCCTGCCTCTTTTCCTCGCCTGTGTAAAGGTGCAGCACTGTCCTGTTGATTCATTTCTTGGCCCTCAGTGGCAGGACTGTGCCAGGTAGCATCTAGCTGGGCACAGAGCACGTGCTTGTCTTCTGGGGCTGCAACCATGTGGCCTTACCTTGTGCTTCCAGGTTGCTGCATTTTCTGTCCTCTAAGACAAGACATCTCTGAATTAGTAAAAGTGCTGAAGCATAAAGTCACAGGCAAAGTCTGAAGAGCCCAAGACTGCGATGCTGAGAGGTCAAGAACAGGCTGAGGGCTCATGGTGGCTGTCAAAGCTGGGGAGAGGGCCTGGGATAAGGGCAGGGAGGGGAATGCGGTAGGGGTGAACATGCGAACACGAGTAATTAAAGGCACAAGATTAACATGAGAAAATGTTGGACTCATGAAAAGTGGGGCTGAAAGGTGGGCTTGGGGCCACCATGTAATCTACCCCAACACAGGGGGTCACATCTGGGTTCCTAAAACCAAATAATGAAAGAAGTGATTTTGCTGGAGACTTTCCTGCTCGTGGATCTGTGTCCAGTGGTTCACATGGTTTATTGTGCAACAAGCAGCATTGCCTCCCTGTGAGCTGCAGCAATGGGGATTTTATTTTCACAGTACATTACTAGAAGTTCTTTTAACGTTTTTCCCTAGAATTCCCTGGCTAGGTTATCCCTGGAAATCACCAGCTGGGAAGCAGGATTAACAAGCAGTTGTGTCCTCCTTCTCTGAACCTCAAGGGCATGTCATTGACGCCACTCTGCTCCAGGGCCTTGCTTCCCTGGTGGGAATCTGTTTCTTGTTCCCTGTGATATGTGGCAATCCTCCGCATTTGAAATAGATGTGCCAGACTGTGACAGGGAAAAGTGCCTTGGGCAGGGCAGATTGAAGAGAGCTGGCAGGGACCAGAGTCACAGGGTGTCTCTTGGGTGCATTTCTGCCTCTCTTGCTTCTTCTGACAGGGAGAGGAGGACACGGCTCAGGGCTGTGCTTCTCTGTCTGAGCCAAGGACATGGAGAAGCTGTGCTTGTGCCTCTGGGGATGTGTTCAGAGCAGGAACATGATGCAGACAAGAGGACTGCAGAACCTGTCTAGGTGCTGGTACCAGGTAGCACTGTCTAGGAGGGGAAGGTGGTTTTGCAACAGGTATTAATGGGCTCAAATTCAGAGGTAACCTGCTCAGTGAGGAGCCTCTGGCAGGATGGAGGGGACACTTTTCCCTAGACCAGATTGCTCAAAGCCCTGTCCAACCTGGCTTTGGACACTTCCAGGGATGGGGCATGCACAACTTCTCCGGGCAACCTGTGCCAGTGCCTCACTACCCTTACTGTAAAGAATTCTTTCCTAATGTCTAATCTAAACCTAATCTCTTTCAAATTAAAGCCACTTAAATGGCCTCTCCAGTCACTGAGTCCTCTCCTGGCTTGTGCCAGTGCTGTCTGCAGGTCCTTGAGACTCACCTGGAACTTCTTTGCCCCTGGTCTGGGCCCATCTCGCCTAGAAGTTGTAGAGTCAAGTAAGTTCAGTTGTTTGCCCCAAGTGCTCAGAGACAGGGCCAGCTGGGCAAGGAGGATGCTCCACCATCTCCTGTTTTTAGGTCCTTAAAAAAACACAGAAGGTTTTCTTCTTCCACAAAGCCTAAGAGACCCTGAATACTTTAATTCATGCTATCTATTAGTACAGTGATAATTAAATAATGATGAATGCTCCAGAGGGATGTGCTCAGTAGATACATGACCTTGCTGCTAGAAATTATCCCTTCCTTTCTGCTCATAATGCTGGTGTAGCTCCAATTAACCTTTGAACTGCTGAATAGATCCATATAATTCCAAAGAGATTTCCATGCCAGTTTGGTGGAGACTTATGGGAAAGAGCAATGCCTTAAATTGCAAGCTGCTTGGGATGGGAAAAACTCCTTGCCATTTCCTCATTCTTTGTAGCTTTGAGTTACTGATTGTTTGGTGTAAACACATGTTGGGTGGTGCACTAGGCTGTGGTGAAGCTGGAATTTTATCCTGAAATATGTATGTGGTGATAGGATCATTATTCATCACTACATGCCATACCTGCTCCTGTGGGCACAGCTTGTTTTGTCAGTGGATGCTGAAGGCATGAAGTAGTGAAGAAGTTTGGATCCTGGAGGAATGGGTCAGCCTCCCATGAAGTGGTTTGTGGTACTCCACACCTGAAATGGACTCTGTTTTCAGTGTGCTGAGATGATGAGTGCATCAAGAAGTCAAACCCTTTTACCACAGAAGGACAAAGGTTTGGAGGTTTGGGCTCTGTGTCCAAGGGCTCTGCTGTGGGCTGGGTGATATGTCTTTAAAAGGCACCAAGATCCTGGTCCAAATGTTCTTGTCTCACAGCAGTAAAATTTGAGTTATTCCTGGGAGTACTCTGCTGCCTAAGGGAGAGAAGGATCTGACCCACAGCTAACCACCTCCACCTGAAAGTGTCAGCCCTTACAGAGGAGTTCAGCTGGCAGGAGAATCCCTGATGGAGGCAGTGAGTTGCATGTAGGGATTTGGAGCCATTCATCCTGCGCTCCCATGTGTTTGTGTCTCCCCTTGGTTCCCACGCCTCTGCACTTCCTTGTTTAGCCCAGGCCCGGAAGCAAAACTGCTGAAATGCAAGGAGGAAAGTTATTCTCATGGTGTTTCCAGTCCAAACAGAACCAGGAGGGAGAGAGGAAATCTCATGAGAAAGCTTGACAGATTTCCAGCCTGGTCCCACTCGGGGCCGTGGAGATTCTGGTGTTTCATCTGAGCCTCTGGGTCCGGAGCTCTCACTACATTTCCATGTGCCTGGAAGTCCCGCAGCACCAGAGCAGGATGACCACAGTGCTGATGTCTAAGGCCTTCCTACAATCCCATCGATCTCAGCTTACCTCTGATCCAGCCCAGATTCAGTGAGGAGCACTGTGTTTGCTGCTTGTTCCCACCATGGACAAGGATGGTGAGGCTGTGGGTGACTTCTGCAAGTGGGAGATTTTTCTGCTGGAGATGAAGCTCCTCCTTTCCTCACACTCAGGCAGGATATCCAGGAGAGAACCAGTGACTTTGATCTGGAAAGCAAGCCCAGTGCTCTGCAATGGCACCAGACTTCTGGGTAGCTTCTCTCCTCAGATATCTCCACATTTCCCCATGTGAGATGTGTGGTCCATCTGGGAAAGAGGTGGGATGGGAGGGCTATCCTGGAGCATCTCTTTTGTATGCAGAGTCCTAGAAATTGGCACCAATGCAGTCTCCTGACAATGGGGGAGTGGAGGATATCAAGGAATAAGGTGGATGTTGCATCCAGGCACTGTCAAACATCACGCTAGCATGTGGGAAGAGCAAGAAGCACCTATTTGTCCTTGAATGGTGCCTGATGATGCCAGGATGGTCAGCTCTGGGCATTGCTGTTTTACCCAGTGCCACCCTAATCCCTGTCCTTGCTCATATCCTTTGGATGCTTGGTCTTGTTTGCCTTGATTCCCTTCCCAGCAGTGGTCTGTGCTGGCTAATTGCAGACTGTGCTGAACCAAAATGTGTTTCCTGTGTATTTGGCTTTAAATTTATCACCCCTTGCTGAATAATGGTGGCAATTAGGAGTTTGCTGCATCCCTAGCTTTTGTTCTGCAGTGCAGCCAATGCAGCAGCAATTAATCCCCCAGCAAACACAGTGGAGATGAATTCAGCAGCGCTGGGGACCGAGATAATCTTGGGATAATTTATAATTGTAAAGCCATGCTCGGAGCGGGAGAGACCTCTGGGACTTGCGTTGCTTTTTGTTTCAGAGGGAAGGTTGACTGACTGACAGAGAGCTGGCATTAGCTGGTTTATTTGTCCTGTTTGCATTGGACCACTTCCATCTTCTGGCAAGGAGGGACTGGCTTTGTGATGAATTTTATCTCACATAGGAGAGATGAGCAATCTGAAGATGGTCTCAGCTGAGCAGTGAGAGAAATGCAAGCTCTGATTCCTCCCTGTTGTAACTGTGAGCAACTTGTCCCAAAATGGTAGAGAACCCCTATCCCCACTATCTGCTTGCTCCCTTGAGGATCCTTAAAGACCCCCTAAAGTGATGTTCTGCCATTTCTTTGGTTGTATAAGGACCCCAGGGAGCGGCTTTTAATGGAGGTGCTTCAGTCTAGTGTGTTTTAAAGTCCCCTGAGGCCACCTTAGCACAGGTCTCAGTCGCATCATCAGGTGTGAACAAACTCCCACACAAAAACCCTGTGGGATGGAGGGAATCAATTTTTCATTGCATTTGGATCTTCTCCTTGCATCTCAGCCCAGCCTTCATGGGAATGTTTTCTCTCCCAGGAGGACAGGGGTATGGGCTTGGCTGGGAAGCACTGAAGAAATCCTGGGTTCTCATTTCTCCATTGAGGTGAACACAAGTTGTTTCAATGTGTGAATCCATTTCACAGGTGTCCCTAGGAACAGATAAGCATCACCAGCATTTTTTTAAGCCATGGATGGAGATATTTAGTCTCCACAATGTGCCAGAGCCAAAGCTCTGCAGACCTGTGATGAAGCTCGTGATGTGTTATGTACTTAAAGTGTTATTTTAGGGTCTGATGGACTAAGATTAGGAATGGCACCCAAAGACTCACTGAAGGCACCGGGAATGTTTAACAGATAAGTTTTGGAGAGGCTTTTCTCCCCTTAGTGACCTGTAACAGGGCTGTTTCATGCTGAGGATCAGGGATCATGAGGAAGTGCAAGACTGGGTGTACAGTGCCTGTACAGTAAAATGGAAGAGTCAACAGGGTAGGGAACACACACTCTTACAAAAACAAGTGAAGGACAGGTAATTAAATGAGCATTTTACAAACACATGACAGGTAACCAAGGAAAAGAGTATCAGCCATTAGGGACTGTCAAGAGGAAATTTTTGGATCAATCAAATTCTCTTTGCAGGAGTTGTTCTGGAAAGGAGAGATGCAGTAGCTGCCTTGGCTCCAGCAGGGCTTTCATCAGTGATCTTCTAAAACAGCTAATGCACCACTCAGATGCTTGTTAACAGGACTTCTGAGAGGGATGGTGAACATGGGTCTGCAGGGTGGATGGATGAATCCAGAGGAGGATTATTAAATCTGCAGGACATGCAGAGTCAGGAAGGACTGAGAAAGGCATTGGAGGATGAGATTGGGAAGGAGGGTGGCCTCAGTTTGTGGAATAATGGCCTTTCAAAAGTAGGGTGAGATTCAGTCAGGAGGCGCGTGGGGTGGAATAAGGCAGGAACATTCAGCTGCACAAAGACAGAATGGGGAGCAACCGGTTTGGGTAATGGGTTACAGGCACTGAGTCAGGAAATCCACCCTCTGAAGAGAGTAAAGAGCATACTGGGAGGTGGAAACAAGCATATCACCTAGTAGTAAACTCAAAGTTTACAACTTAGAAGTGGGGCAAGGCATTTCTGGATCTAAGTCTAGACTAGGGTGATAGAAAGATCTCAGAAATCTGCCTTAGGAGGAAAGGTTTAAAGAACTGGGGTTTTTAGCTGAAGAGGAGAAGCACAATCTCCCTGGGTCATCATGATGGTTTTCACAACGTGAAAAGGCTGCTGTAAACCAAAAAGAAATGTCAATACTGTCTATTGAATTTCTATTAAAAATGTATGCTGAATTCTCCTGAGTTTAAATATAGCTCAGCTAATAGGAAAGGACATTCTTCTGGGAACTGGGATCACATACACTTAATTAATGATAATGAACACTGTGCAAAGATTTTGACTGCAAGGTATTCCAGCAACACTTAATTCAGTCTGGACATCTGTAATTTGATAAAATGGTTGCCAAACAGAGGTGGAGGGAAGAACTAATTATATAGACTACAATAACTTGTCTTCCTGACTGTGTTTAATATGATATTCACTGTCAGATGAAACCTCTTGGAAACTTTGTTCTTTTCTTTTATTAAATCTGTCTCTTTACTGGCTTTTAAACAAGAACTATATTATTCATTTTGAAATAGCATGTCCAGTAAATGAACCTGTATTTTTCTTTAGGTCTTAAATTCAGTCTGTTATGAATTCATTTGAAGTTCTGACTGGCTTGAGCAATATGAAGCAATGTTTTGGTAGGTAGGTTGTTTTTCTGCCTGTCTGTACCCCTGCAGATGTTGATAGATAAATCAGGGTGTGGAGTGTCTGTCCTCATCAAACAAGTGAAATGGTGAGGACAGGGAGCAGCTGTGCTGAGTACTTTGAATGGTGGGTAGTGCTTCTCTGTAGATACCTATCATAGAATCCCAGAATAGTTTGGGTCAGAAGGTTTCTTAAAAATCGTCTCATTCCAACCCCCTCCCATGGGCTGGGACTCCTTCCACTAGACCAGGTTGCTCCAAGCCCTGTCCAGCCTGGCTCTGAACACTTCCCAGGATGGAGCAGCCACAGCTTCTCTGGGCAAACCTGTTCCAGTGTCTCACCTCACAGTAAAGAATTTCTTCCTAATATCTGATCTAAACCTACCCACCTTCACATTAAAGCCATTAAGCCATTATGAGTGTAAGGTCTTCACCAAGGATGCAACCAAAGTCACCAGGAGTGTGAGATCATGTGAGATAAAGAAACATCCTTGACTGCTGTGAGGCTGCTGTCCCTAATGAAAAGGAATGTGAAACGTACTGAATTGTGGACCTGCTGCCCAAATCCTGCTCAGGTGGTGTCAGCAGAGGAGACCCCCGTGGTGCCCAGTCTCAAGAGCTCATTGCCATTCTAGGATGTAGGGGTGTCCAACACCTGATCAAGGAGGAGCATCTTCAAGCTGTCACCCAAATCTTTGATAGCCTCACTGGACAAGTGGCACGTCAGGGCTGCGAGTTGTGGCAAAGGCCACAGCAGATTCATAAAATCATAGAATCGTAGAATGGTTTGGGTTGGAAGGGGCTGTTAAAGATCATGTAGTTCAAGCTCCCCTGCCATGGGAAGGGACACCTTCCACTAGATTCCTTGGATGCTTGGACAGCTCTGCTGCCAGCCCTTCAGGAAAAACCCAGGAGAACTGCACAAGATGGCATTCCTTGGGTGGGTAAACAGGACGCAGCATATGAATGGTGTTTAGAAATCATAAAAAAATATTTTAATACAACTGAGTGTCAGCTTTCTGCATGGTGAGCTGTTGGATCACATTTATGAGTCTGTTCTCTGTTGCCACAGCCAGAAGCACACTGACGTGTGCTTCACTCTAGATGTGTGCAGAAAAATGACCTATCTCCCAGGTGCCTTCCTCCCCCTTTGCTGGTGGACTTCACTTGCTGAGCTGCTCTGAGATAAAACAGCAAAGGGAGAACACTCCAGGCCCTCCTGCATCCCACATGGCCAGGCACAACAGAGCTGCTGTGCTCTGGCTTTTGTTTGCCAGTGGCAGTGGAGAGGAGTTGACAGAGCCTTGGCCACATCTGCCTCCTCCTCCTCCCATTCTTCATCTCCAGGAGCTGGGACTTCCTGTGGTTTGGCAGGAGTTCTGTAAACATGTTTCCCAAAGTGCCTCCCCCTGCCTGCCACCGACTCACGCTCTTGCAAGAGAGGAAACACCGCAGCCGAAGCCTGGAATGTGGAAGGGGATTTCCATGGCTTTAATGAGGTCGGCCTCCTTCTCCAATCCGTGGGATTCCTCCTGCCAGCCCTGGTCAGCCCTCAGGGAGATCCTGCCCCACTTGGTGAAGGGCTGGGACAGTGCCCAAATGGCACCAGGGGTGGTTCCCAGCGTGGGCCTGCTCAGCTGGCTCCCTCCCAGCTTTCCAGCCTCGTGGCCACCCTCCCAGGGTTTTGGTTCCCCTCCTATAGCAAGGGAACGGGAGGGTGAAGCAGTCCTTGGAGGAGAGGGCATGTGAAGGAGACCTTGAGCCAGGGGAACGGGTGAGGGGTGCAGAGCACCCTGGCTGCCGTACAACATGGGGGTGTTCCCTGTACCTCTGTGCCATCTCTGGCTCCAGTCTCCTCTGGGGACCCATTTCCTGGCCAAGGACGTGTGTGTGGCACAGAACATTTAAATTCCACATAGCTGTACTCTCTTCTTGCTAAATTTGAGGTACATCCCAGCGGGGACTCGTCTCCAAACCCTTCAGCCCCCCTGCAAGGCTGCCCAGATATGAGCAGTGCTGGCTGACACTGGTCAGGGACAGCACAGAGTTAAACATCTGCATCTTGGACCATCTCCTGAGCCCTGGCTCTGCTGGGTTATAGTCGAAGACCCACCCCTGTCCTACAAGGCCGTGGGGGCGTGGATACTGCTCCTATCCCACCTCTTCCAGGCTGAGGTATCAGGTCCAGGCTGTGGGCATTTCTCCTGGCACTCCAGGTGCCTCCCCGGTGTGATATCCTGAGATCCCCCCAGCTTGAATCACCAGTCCTGGAGTGAGGGGGGGAATGGGCTGTTACTTTCCCATGTGGGGACCAGGAGTGGGGGACAGCCAGTAAATGCAGTGCATGGGTGACATCTAATGTCATATTGGGGTAACACAGGCTGAGTTTTCCAAATTATCCTATTAATTGTAGGGTTTTTGGAGTAAACAGGATGCTCAGGCCCATCTGGCTCTAAAGGGGCACCTTCTTTCACAGGGGTTTGTAAGTTTGAACCTTCCCATCTTCAAAACATTTTGAGAAGTTGAAAAGAGACTTCAAAGGCTTTATACTTAAAATGTTAATCTATACATGACTTTGTACTTAGAAAGCTGGGGTTGTGCTTTGAAATAAAACATTTTTAGTCTTGTAAGGGAAATTTCAAGATTGAAGATATTTTACTTGATTAGATCCACTTTTCAGACGCTAAGATTTGATTTTTTGCCTTGTTTTGTTAGGGTATGCACATGAATGCGTATATACATACATAAATATTTAACTTGAGAAACTGTTGCCAGAGAAGAAAGAACTGTGAAAGAGGATTCCTTCACACTGTCTCTTCCTGTGAGAATAGCTCCTTGTCTTTACTGCTACCACCTTGGAATATGTCCAGGCCTAGGACTATTCCCATCTCCATGCTTCGTTAGGTCTTCACAGATAGACAGCAATCAGCAAGTCTATTTCCCTTCCATTGTCTAATTGGGGAGTGCAATTTAATTTGAGCTCAGGTTCCCAGCCTGCACTTGGCCTGAATGTGGCTATTCCTCTTTCAAACCTGAAGGAAGCCTTTTATCAGTCTGCAGGCTCTGGTAGTGTCATGGCCATGGGGGATGCCCACCTCTGGAGCATCCTTTGGGAAAGGCCCTGCAGAGAGCTGATCTCTGCAGATTGCAAACAACAGCGTGTTCTGGACCCTGCTGTAATTTCACAGAATCATAGAATAGTTTGGGCTGAAAGGCACCTTAAACATCATTTAGTTACAACCCCCCTGCCATGGGATCAACAATTTCTAGTTGATATTGACCAGCAGCCTCTCCTGATCTGAGAACTGAGGATGACAGAGAAGCCAATGCTCTCCCAGGCAGAGAAGTGTTTATTTGGGCACATCACAGCTTGGATCCTCTATTTTGTAAAGCCTCTGAGTTCATGAAAGGTCTGTCTGCACCAGAAGTTCCTGTTCCACAGATGAATTTGGTAATGTCCCTATATCTGATTCTTCCATGAACCATTCCCAGGTTTTGGCCAGATTTTTGGCCAGAAGGTACAGGGAATGTCTCAACTCTTGCTCCTTAGGCTAAGTTCTTCCTTCTCTTTCCCTCCTTTGAAAATCAGGTGGTTTCCCCCATCCTTCCTGCACCAGCCTGGCTCCATTCCCAGTTCCCTGCTGCCAGGGCATGGCTCAAGGTGCTGCGCCAGGGGCACCACAATGCTGGTGTGACCACATTAGATTTGCAGGGCAAATCAAAAGGTGAATGAGGATGTACAGCTCAACCCGGGCATTTTATCAGCCTTGAGTGACGGGAATAATTTTTCTTTCCCTTTTTCCCTTTTTCGTTGTGAGGGAGGCTGGAGCCTTGAGGCTGTTGGAGAGCTAAATTAATCTGTTAATGTTTATATTTTCAGAGCCCTCTGCAGTGCCTCGAGGAGTCACTCACAGCCCCATCAGTGGCTCATTGATGCCGTGGCTCATCGAGTCCAGGAAAACAAGCACCACTAGGACCAAAGCAAACTCCGGCTGCTCCTCTCCTGCATAATGATAGTAATTAGTGCTGGCTGGCACTTTGCAAGCATTAGTTAATTACTCCTCAGAGCTTCCTCTGGGAGGAGAGTTGCTATTTTTTAGCGTGTTTTACACCGAGAGAAACTGAGGCAGCAGATGGAAGGTTGTTGAAGGAGGGAGGGAGAAGGGGACAGAGGCCAGCGCTGTGACTGCAGCCCTGAACATGCCCAAAGCTGCTCCCTTTGCCCCTCAGTCCTCTGAGACACGTTCGGCTTGCACAATCCAATCACATAATTCCTAATGCCAGAAGGTTTGTTTGGATTGGAAACAGCATTTTTTTTTAATTTCAAAATGGGCCATTTGCCTTAACCCACCAAACAAAACTTTTTTTTTTTCCCCTCTAAACTGGCCATTTTTGGAAAATGAAAATCAAGGATATTTTTGGCTTTCCCATTGCTGCTCTCTTATTCTTTCTTTTCAAGGCAAAACTGAATAAATTGAGAGGAGGACACAACTAAAAATGCTCAAATGCACATGCACAAAAAGGGGTCTGTAAATGTTTTATGAGCAGAAGGTCTTTGGGATGCAAACCCTTGTTCTCCCAAAGCCCACAGACTGAAATCAGCTATAAAGTTGCTTAATTCTTCCCTGATGATTTTTACAGCTCCAATATTTTGAAAGACAAGTATGTTCTTTTTTTTTCACCCCAATCATTTATTGCTTCTTATCTGGGTTTATTCATTCAGTTTTTACTGCCTCATAAAGTCCCTTAGATGCTGGAGAGGAAAGATGTCTGGTAGATTTGTCTAGGTAAGTGCAGGAAATAGAAATATTCCTGCTTTGTAAAGATGCCAAGCACAATGCTCTTGTGTAATTTTACAAGTTTAGTTTTGCAATATATGAGTTTTTTTCTGATACATCCAACTCCTAGGACCCTCTAACCCATTATATTCTCAGGCTTCATGATCAAAAATAAGTTCTAGCTGAGAAATACAAGCTGGAAATACAGCAGAAAGCCAAGGTTAAAACACCAAGGTTGTTGCTGCTGCTATTTTTGTTATTATTATTAATAAATGTCAAATTCTCTTGTGGTTTTCAAGCAGGGCATGTGGGTTTTAAGGCCTGACTCAGGATTTTTCAGTGTCTGGGGCTGACTGGAATGCCAGTCACCACGGTGGGAGAAGTCAGCACAACCAAGCACAGGTTTTAGCTTCCATCAGTTAATTTCTTTCTTGGCCCATAGGTTGATAAATATGACATTGCTGATCATTCATAAAACATATAAATCCTAGGGTTCATCTAGATGTGAAAATTTTCCACTGACATGGGTTTGTTTATGAGGAGGCGGCCTTAAATAGGGCTGCTACTTATTTCCAAAAGTATGAAAGATTTTCTATAAAATTAGTTTTTCAGTTAATTAACAGCCTACAGCATTTGGCTGAAATTCTTGTATGTGCTACACCCCCATCAGGCAAATATAGTTGGGATTCAGTGTACATGTCTGTCTGTCTGCTCTCTCCTTTCTGTGGTCTTCATGTCTCTGGTGCACCAATGTCTGCCAAAATCCTGGAATCAAACATCTGCCTCCCTGAGAAAAACCAAAGCTGAGCAGGGAGAGAGTTGTTTCATTTTCCTTGTAAATGGCCCATCTCTTTTCAGACCTGAACATCTTCAGGGGACAGCCCCAAAACATGACTTTAGTCCTGAATCCTCTGAGTTGGCATCAGGGGAGGTCTGGAGGGTCCTGTTTGTGCTGGTAAAACCCAGGGAAAACAAGGAAGATGCAGAGCCATCCCACTGGAGAGCAGGCATGTCCCTGGCTCCTCAAGAGATGGCGCTTCTCCAGCCTTGAAATGGTTTCTTTTCTTGTGCATGAACAGAGGTTGCAAGTTCCCAAGCTGTCGTTGTCTATGCAGACAAGTGTATTTACATGGACAGTTAGTGATAGAACAAGGAGGAATGGTTTTAGACTGAAAGAGAGAGATTTAGATCAGATGTTAGGAAGAAATTGTTTCCTGTGATGGTCATGAGGCACTGGCACAGATTGCCCAGAGAAGCTGTGGCTGCCCCATCCCTGGAAGTGTCCAAGGCCAGGTTGGACAGGACTTGGAGCAACCTGGGATAGTGGAAGGTATCCCTGTTCAAGAGGGGGTTGGAACTAGATGGTGTTTGAAGGTTCCTTCCAACCTGAACCACTCTTTGATTCTATGACTTTCAATAAGTAATTTAGCCATTTGAATGCTGTTGTTCAGACCTTCTGCACTGGGATGTCTTTACCCCTGCCTTCTCCACTAGAAAGCCTTCAGACTAGGCTGATCTTCCCAAGGACAAATTATGGTCCAAGAAAATTAGTCTCCCCTAGAAGTTGTTTTTATCTTGCAGAAGATACTTGCAGCTCCATAAGGGAGAAGATCTGGGACTAAACTCCTCACTCAGAAGAGGATTTGGCCTGTCAGCCAAGCGATGGCAGCTGGTTCTGACCCCTCTCCAATGCACAAAGGTCCAAAGGTCTAATTAAAGGACCTGTGCTGGACAGAGGAATAAATTGGCATAATGCAGTTATCAACTTACCAGGTTTCTTTAAACTCATTTCCTTCCAGCCCATAAGCAGAGAGAGGCTAAAACACTATTTGAAATGTTATTTTGCAAAGTTATTCTGCAATTCAGTATTTGTTTATTTTTCTCCTCCACTGCCCCAGAGACAGCAACCTGGTCTAGTGGAAGGTGTCCCTGCCCATGACAGAGCGGTTGGAATGAGATGACCTTTAAGGTCCCTCCCAACACAAACCTCTCTGATTCTGTAAATAATAACTGCAGTAATGGCTTTTCTTACTGCAAAAGAAGCCTGCCTCTATCTCTGTTCAGATGGAATGGCTTTTATTGCTTTTTTTTATTTTTTACACATACATTTATGTGTAGAGATAATCCTCAGACAGAATGTATCCAGTTCTTCCTTGAATATTTCTTAGTTTTTATCAATAGGTTTCTCACAAGCTGCTGAATGTAAATCAGAATTCCCCGGAGCATTTTTTTCTTGGTTATCTCCAAGAAATAAGAAACAATCCCTTGATATGGAAATCCAGGTATCTTGTTAGAGATAAAGACAACTCTCAAAGAAATAATTTCCGTATTTATTTTAGGTGGAAAAGAAGACTAACAGAAGACAAAAAAAGAGAAAAATCTCACTGCATAAGACAGACAGGGTTTGGGCTATAAAATGAGGATGCCAGGACTTAATTTTAAGTCTTATTTATGGATTGCCCTAGTGAATCTGCAAGGTGGTTTTTTGTCTCCACAGCCCTATTTCAGAGGTGTAGTGGGAGTTTGTAGGGTATTGCTGGAGAACCGTGCATCAGGCAAGCTGAGGCTGTGTTCACGTGTAGGTGAAACCACAGCCCAGGGTTGTTCCCGGAGCAGGTTCAGGGATTCAGCAATTCCAGCTGATGTGTTTTGGAAGGGGGACAGACTTTCGCAGGCAGGCCCTGGCTCCCTGCCCAGGATTGGGGCTGGGTGGACGTCAGCAGTTTTGGTTCAGGGAGGAAGGTCGTGTGAAACTGCTCTGCCCACCCTCGCTGCTGTCTGCGGCCGAACCCGAGGACCTGGAGCCAAGGGCAGAGCCTCACCCGCACCGTGCCCAGGATTTATATCCTCCCCTGGGAGCCTGCTCCGTGCAGGGAGAGCTGCTGATGCCTGGGATGTGTGAGCTCTTACCCCACAGAACAGGGGCAGACCTGTTTTAGGGGACATCCTTTTCTGAGCACCTCTCTGGGGCATGGGGGCTCTCAGGGTGGTCCTGCACAGCCTTCGCTTTCCCCAGGTAGATCTTTCCCCCTCCAGTTTCACAGCACTGTGTATGGTGGTGGGTGTCTGCTGGTTTGATTTCCATTTTCATCTGTTTTCCAGTAGGTTTCACTGCTGACCCAGCAGGCACAGCCTCCTTTTGCTCCTTTGCAAAAGGTGTTCGTGGTCATGGCTCAAAGTATTTAAGGGATGGAGAAAGGCACAGCAGCTGCAGGATAGATTTGATGAGTAGCATACAGGGGATGCTTGCCAAAGTTTCTCTGTGCTTGTGAGGCTTGTTGGATGTGATCAAGAGAAGAAATGTGGGAAGTGTGTAGCATTCCGTCATCCTTTGGTGAATTCTGGTTACCCAGCAGTCTGGAGCCCTGCCTTTTTCTGAGACGAAGGTGGGGAGCTGAAAAAATCCCATCTCTTTCCCCTAAGATAGTTATTTTTCTGTTTTATGAACACATTACCCCCAGCTTATTGCCCAATCAGAGGGAGAGTACTCTCCTTTTCCTCTCTTAATTAGCCAAATTAACTTTATTTGCCAAATAAACCTTTGCAATGAAAGCACAAACTACCTTTGATATAGATTTCCACACCCAAAAGCTGATCTATGATCCAATAAAAAGCATACAGATGTTTAGTCAATGTGATTGTTGTTTTTGCCATGTAAGGGAAGACGTTTGGCATCTCTTGTTTGGAGATAAAAAGTGGGAGACACCCGGATCAACCCCTCAAAGTGTGAGGTTGAGCTAACTCTAAAATTCAGGCATCTCCATCCCTTCCTAGGTTGTTTTCCTGCTGTTGAAGTCAACAGAGCTTGGGCAAATCTCAGCATCAGGCTGGCAGGATGGAGATATCAAACTCTGGGAGCTGGACCTCAGGTCTTGGAGATCTGGGCTGTCCTCCCAGTGTGGAGCAGTGGGGAGTCAGCTCACGGGGGCTGGTGGGTGACCCCACCCCACTGCTTGGCATCAGTGAGCCACTCAGAGTCAGCAATTTCCCTTCTCTCCTCTCTGGTCCCCACCTCCTCCATAAAAAAATATTGCCACATTTCAGCAGATTCGTGTGGATAAATGCTAGAGTTGTGGGGTCATCTCTGAAGAGTGCACTTTTATAGATGGCTTTTTTGGTTTTTTGGCTCAGATCTCTTGCCTCTGTCCCCTCCTTGAGCTTTTTGATGAAAGATTCTTAACTGCTTTTTTTTCTTTTTATTGGAAGTGTAGTATATACCATAAGTTTCTGGGCCATGAGAGATGCACAGGCAGGCAGAAAAGCTGCCAGCCACAAACCCCTGAGCTCCAGCTTCTGCCCCTCTGAGCTCCCAGCAGTCCCTTTCCTTGCCACCATTTCCCTCTGTATATGATGGAGATAAGATTTTTTTTTTCTGGTAATTTTTTTACCTGTCATTAAAGTGGATTTTGGCATCACTCCAGCCATGTAGCTGATAATTTTTCACTTATGTTATAAGACAAAATGATTTCCAGAGGGAGGGGTTAATTCATGTGCCAGTACATTGGAAAAACTTCTTCCTGCCAGGAACTGTTTTTTTCCCAGGACAGAGAAATTCAACAATACCAAACCTTTGATTTCAAGTTGGTTTTTGTGGTTTTTTTTTTTATGTCCATCATCCAGCATCCCATCAAATTCACCTTAACCTCCAGCATAACCTGGCAATGACCTGGTTTTCATGTCACTGATGCCCATTTGATGCTGACTGTGCAAATCATGTGTTCTTTCCTGAGATAAAAGAGAAATATGGTTTTTATGCTCTGGCTTCTCCCCCACTGTTCTGGGTGGCCATGCTGGGTATCCTGAACTGCTCTGTGAAGCAAGGAAGGGAGAGCAATTACTTCAGCCATATGCTCGAGACCTGCTCACCCTTCTGAATCCCAGAGGTAGTTCCCAAACCCTTCCCCTCGAGGGTCCTGACTCTCCATCACTTGCTCTGCAGTTATTTCTGTCATATCAGAGCTCTGAACGCTGCCCAGGATCAGAAGAATGGTGGTTTAATCATATTTTTTGCTGGTGAAAATGTAGTAGAGGATTTGTTTTAATTTTTAAATGGAGGTACACTGGCTTCTCGGGTAGTGATTCTGCTTAAACGCTAGATGCAGGGTTGAAGATGAAATGGCATATTGACTGCCAAACCAGCTTATTGCCATTTCTTTCTGTGCTTTGTGAAATAATATCTTCAGTTTGCTCTGTAAGAACCAAATCAGCTCCATCCTCTGTGTAATCAGTTCCTCAAAACCTTCCCCAAAGTATCTTTCCACAGTTCTTTAACAATGTGAGTAGTGTTTAATATGGGCTTTTAAATATTTTTCAGCCCCATTGGCCCCAGACTGTACATGAGATCACAGTACAGAAGTTAAAACCAGTTCTTAGTCCTGTTTACTCCTCCATGCACCTTAGGATTTATTTAGCCTTAACACAGGCTCTGCTTTCCCAGACACAGGAATTCCCTGTTACAAGAATGGCCCAAATCCCCGTGTCCTTGTCCTCCTTATAGGAGTGAGCAGAAAGATGCTTAATAGTTCTTTTAACATTCAGGAGTTTCACAAACGTGTTTTAGGCAGCTGTAGCAGATACAGGGAGGTGGGGCCAGACAGGTGCAAAGTCAGGTACAAGCACAGCACTGATGGTAGGAAATAGGAAGGAAATGACCGTGAGGAGGTGAGCAAGGCTGGGAAATGATATTTTAAATGATCTCGAAACCTTTGTACCACACCTTTTCCTTCTCGTTGCACAGCAGGGGATGGATGTAAAAGGAAGGATGTAAAAGACACTTTCAAAACTTGTATTTGACACTCAAATTGCTTTAGTGTGAAAAACCGAGAATCCATGGACGATAGTTCCACCTCATTTAGGAGAGGAGAAGAGACAGAAGCTGTCTGAGATACTGCAACAATTAAGGAAAGTCTTTATTCTGCAAAACAGAAATAAAATCTGACATCATAGTTTCCTCTAACTCTAGCACAGTGATGCAAGTCTATCTTCAAGTAAATATATTATTTCCTGCTTTAACCTTGTCCAGTGATGGAGCTAGTTTGTATTTCATGCCATATCTAAGGGTTGTGGAACCCTTTGAGCAGGGCTCTGGTGCCTTATTGGTTCTCTGCTAAGTGAGAGATGCCATATTGCTTTGTGGTGTGCAAAGGGTGCCAACACTGGTGTCGCAGGGCTTGGTGTGTCATGGGAGAGCAAGAAATGTCTTTAGATAACTTGCAACAGTTGAGCGAACTCCATTTACTCCTGAGACAGTCTCATGTCTGTCAGTAGTTTCTAGGTTAATAGTGTCACTCTTTTTCAGATGTTCAGGATGAGGCATCATCTACACCACAGCACATTCCACAAAGCACTGAGTTGGACTTGATGATCCTTGTAGGTCCCTTCCAACACAGGCATCCCTGGCAGTGCTCAAGTCCGGTTTGGATGGGGCACTGAGCAGCCTGGGATAGTGAAATGTGTCTTCTCCAGGAGCACAGATCCTCTGTCCACTCCATGTTAGCATGTAGCTACATCGAGTCTGTGAGGCACCTTAAAGGGGTCCCATTTCTGTCCCATTAAAGCCAGTGCTGCCTGCTGTTCAATTATGCGCCTACAACATTATTCAGAACATGTGGCACCCTTCAAAACACAATATTAGAGCCCTGCTTTATCATTTCATGAAGATTCATTTTCAGAGGGTTATACAAATTCTGTTTAAATTAGAAATCACATCCACTTTATATGCCTGAGGATTCATAATAAGAACACTGAGGGCTCCCAGGCACAAATAAAGAAGTGAGTGATTTTCTCATCATGAAATTACCACTGAGGTTATTATTGACTGGTTGTTGTTTTTTTCCTGATCATTAATGTGGTTCTGCTTCTCTGGACGGCTTATTGGCAAGGAGCAGAGTGAGCATCCCATGCAGCAAACACAGGCGAGAGGCAATCTAAATGTAAAATTAGTTAAGTTCTGTGCTGCTATTTAATGCACTCTTGCAAGCTTAAAATGTCAGGTAGTAATTTTGCTTAGAGAAAATAAAGAAAAGCTGACCCAAAAGGATGGGGTTTTTTACCAGCATGATACCTCATGAGATGATTTACATTGACACCGGGTGTGATTTCTTTTTGGAAGCATTTTATGTTGGTTTTTTTTTGCTAGTACAAATTACAGCACAGAGGTGGGATTTATTTGCTAAATGAAGATGTCCAGTGCTATCTGACATGACTGATGGCATCCAAAAATCTCTATGGGCAAGACAGAAATAGCCCAGAACTTATGAGTGACTGACCTCTTTCCGGATCAATAGCTCAAAGGCATCTGTGTTAGAGTGAATCTTTCTCCAGCTGACACTGCTCACCTCAAAAAGGACTTGATTTTCTGGGCTTCTAGGGCGATTTCACATGGCCCATAATACCCAAACTGCCTGGGAGTGGCAGAGGGACACTGGAGATCTTTGTTCTAAGCATCTGAGTGCTGCCCGTGGTCTGCTTTGATTTTAATGGGAGATCAAACACTATCACACAGCCAACACCTACATGTGAATATCCTAAATCTGAGAGCTACCTGTGATGTCAGCCTGGGGAGGCTCAAATCCAGCCTAGACTTGATAGATCCTCGTCCAAAACCATGTGCAGTCATCAAAGTTCATGTGGCTGATTCAGTACACATGCGGGTCTTACCCCAAAAACCGTTTGCATCACTTACTTGAATGCTGTAATACAAATGACGTGGACTGAGGAGGATGTGAGGGAAAAGGGCAGCCTGTGAGGAGGTACCTGAGCTTGGATTTCTGGAATCATGATGTGTCTGCTTTGTCTGGGCTACAGTCAGTCTGACAACCACCGATGTAGATTTGGCCGGATCATGTTGTCACGGATGGAGTGAGGCACTTCATAAACAGGCTTAAACCTCTCCCAGTTCCATTACTGGGTAAATCTGCAGCAGAACTGGAGTTTGTAACTGAGACTGGATGAAACGCTGCAGGGAGAAAGTTTTTTTCATGAAACAAGCAGGTGAAACTTCCAGGCTTTAGCTACCCATTACTTTAATTATTAGGTGATAACAGTAGTTAAAAGGCATCGCTATTAAGGAAGGTCTCGTTAATCATTTTGATAAGAACGAGAAAAGCATATTTATCTCAGTGGCAATGAGATGTAAATTAGAGGAATTCTCCTCTTTCACCCCACTCACAGACACTTGAGTGTTTTCCCCTAATTACTTGCAAATAGCAGCTTACTCAATTAAGCAGCAGAGCAGAACATAACCCCCTTCTTTTCTTCTCAGGCTCTCTCTTGGTTCTTTCTGTGTGGTACGAGAGATAAGTGAAGACCTTTCTCCTTGCAACAGACTTCTGGGTCAGCAGCATTAGCTTCGTTTTATAGAGGCAGATCTGAAGGGCACAGAGAGATCAAACAACTTTCTCAGAGCCGTAGAGGGAGTGGGAGGTGTCAGGAAGACCTGGAACTGCTTCTCAGAGGGCTGACACTGCTTGTCAAATCAACAGCAGGATTTTTGCTTCCTTTATGATCTGCAAAGTGATGATAACAGGCTTCTCTGCATGGATGATTGGAAATTCCTGGTGGTGGCAGTGGTAGAAGCAGAGTTTTCCCCTGCTTTTTCTTGATTGAAAGGAAAATCAATGTCAGTGGTGCAGGCTATGGAGTGATGTTGTGCTAAGCTGTTCCACTGTTGTCCTACCCACTTAGTACATCTATAAGGGGCAGAGTTTCACTGCTCATTGAGCATGCAGTAGCCAGGAATGGAGTGCAAATGGCAGCAGGCTGCTTGTCTGACCCTGTCCGACTAAACCTGAAAAAATCCACATCGTGATTTCTTTGTGAACCCCTGAGCTACTTGCTGTGTGTCCTGGGGTTGAAAGAATTTACACCCTGGCACAGAGCACTCTGCCTTTTGCTGTGGCAAGGTGGGTGTCTCACTCCCCTGAGTGTGCCTCACCTATACCTGAAAGAAGGAGCTGGAAGGAGGCTGCAGACATTGGATGGACACAGTCATTCCAGGGTAGAAGAGTCCCTGGAGTATCAGGCTCTCTGTACTGATGAGAGTTGAAAAATGTGGATATTTCACATGTATCTGGAGAGTTGGAAGTGCTCCAGGGGTAGTCCACAGGCAGGACAGGACGCAACCCCAAGCCTGCCAGAGTTCAAGGAGTGTTTGGACTATGCTTTCAAGCTCATGGTGGGATTTTTGGGGCTGTCCTATGTAGGGCCAGGAGTTGGACTCAATGATCTTTGTGGGTCTCTTCCAGCTCAGGATATTCTATGATTTGATGACATCGGGGGCTTGGGCCAACATCAGTTGTCTGGGCTACAAAAGAGAGTCCCAACAGCCACCTGGAGGGTTTGGGCTGTCCATCCTCTGCTGATCTCCTACAGCGTCTGAGGGGTCAGATACCCTGGGAGGTCCTGGCAGCTCAGCACTGCTGCAGGGTCAGGGATGTACACAAGAGCCTTTTCTGGGCTGTGTGGGAACCAGCTGAAGCCTGCCAGCTGCGAGCTGGCCATGCCTGTCCTAACAATGCCTGTGCAAAGCTATTGTCTGCCAGGGCATACACCATCAAATCTCTTTTTCTATTTGCGGCTCTCTGGGTTCATGCCATGTGTTGAAAGTAATTTTCCCAGAGTAGGCTGACAAATATGAGAAGCCAAACGCCCTTCTTCTTGCAGAATGGGATGAAAAGCCGAAAATCTTCCTTGCCTCCTCCTCGATATTCAGTGCAAGAGCAGATACGGATGGAGAGTATAATTCTGTAGGAATGCAGCTGTAATTTCATGTGAACTAATACCCAGTTGTTAAACCAGCTGCTAGAGAGGAGAAAGAACCCTTCGAGCTGGCTTTAGCAGACACCTGGCCCCTCTGCTTTCGCTTGTTTTCCTGCTACCAAGATCCCTCACCACTTCTGTGTGTGGAATTCAAGATGAAAAGAGCATCGAGCATTTCTTGGCATGATCTGGGTGGATGGATGTAGAAGAGCTATGGTAAGGCAGGATGTTCTTGGAGCTGGAGTTTTTCTTGGATGTGAGCCCAGGATTTTTTGGATTGGGGGCCAATTTTACTGAAAGGTTCATGAACTCTCGAGGACTGGGCCCAGATTTCCTCTGTCAAAGCTCCACACAGCTCTACTGGGACAGACTGGAGCATACCATAGCATACCATTCCACGAGAAATTTTGGCCCTGCAGAGTTCAGCTTTGTTATGTTTGGCCATAATTTCTGCAGGTGAGATAGGAGGTCAGCACTGTGGGGAAAGGGACTGCAGTGCTGAGTTTTAACTGGGAACCGGGTGCTTTACAATGAGGCACTGTATATGGAGAAATTAGAAGGTCTGGGGTTTACATCCCATTGTCTGCTGTGTTTCCTCAGCCATTTACTGCCATTCTTTCATCCCTTTCCCTATTCCACTCATTGGTTATGCGCACCATTCCTCCATGGTGATCAAGAATTGTCTCCTCCAGAACAGACCTTTTGCTTTTACACTGCACTGGGCTCTGTGCCCTGGAGATGTAGGGATGACCCTGTTGGAACCCATGGTAAGGCAAGGAGAGCAAAACCTGGTGAAATCTCATGTACTGCTCACTGAGCAAGGGTTTTATAGTAAAAATCTTCCCATGAGATTGAGGGTTATTTCAGAGAAGACTGACTGCTTTATTGCAAAATAGCCTGGGGTTGAACTGATGTTTATGTGTCTGAGGATAATCAGGAATTAGGACCCTGGAGGAGACAGGAAAGCTGAGTTATATAATGGTAGAGACATTACCAGTGAGGCCTGAGCCCAAAGGTCTCTGCTTAGCCATCTTCACAGTTTTAAGGCTGCTCCAAGATTGACTTGAAAAGGTGAAGGGCAACACTATACACACCAATCTCCTTTCTTCCCTTCTCTTTGATTATCCTCCCCGTTATGTTGTCTTCCCCACATTTCCAGTTCTAGTTCGCAGTACACAGCTACATTTCCTGCCACCCTTCAGGTTCAACCTGAAAGCTGACATAGAACCCCAGGATCACTTAGCTTGGAAAAGACCTCCAAGATTGTTGAGTTCAATCTTTGTCCAATCACCACCTTGTCAGCTAAACCACAGCACTGAATGTCACATCCAGTCGTTTCTTGAGCATCTCCAGGGATGGTGGCTCCACGATCACCCTGAGCAGCCCATTCAAATGCTTAACCACCCTTTCTGTGTAGAAATTCCTCCTGATGTGCAACCTGAAGCCACCCTGGCACAGCTTGAGGCCGTCCTCTCCTCCTATTGCTGGTTGCCTTTGAGATCGTTGTGGAGATGTCCCTGGTGGGCAGAGACAGAGGAATTATGGAAAGACCAGGTAATTGTCTTTGGCAGTAACCCATAGCACACACCTTGGGATGCTACAGGTAGTCCTGGTGCCATGGGACCATGTGCCAGGGGGGAGGTGTTTTTCCTCCTGACCTCTGTTAGCGGAAGGTGGCCACATGCCCTGAAGCACGCACGTTTCTCAGCCTTGACAGAGCTCTGGAGATTTTGCTTTAAATCATAAATAAGAGAAGTCAGGATTTTCATGTTTCTCATATAGAATGGGTTTCCAAGAGGCCTGAGGCGCTCTGGTTTATTGGCAGATCTGTAGCGTGTTCAATTGCAGGTGAATCAGAAATGGATGTGGTTGTACAAGCTCTATGAGGTCTGGACATCACAGCCAGAAGTCTTGTACCAATCACACTTGTACTCCTACTTCTCTGGATATATTTATCCTTGGATTTAAAAAGTATTTTTCCCATGCACTTTTAATTGACAAATGGAGGAAATTAAATTACAGCATTCTGGGGAATAACAACCTCACTGCTTGCTTTCCATCATATGTAATGTACTTCATAATTTAGGCACATGCTGAAGTTCTTTGCCAAATTATAGCTTTTCTGAGCAAAGAAAGTGCAGTTTTCCACACTTTTGCTGTAATGTGCTTCCTTGCTGGTAATACTGCTTTGACAAATGCACCTTTCTGCTTACACTGATTTGATTGATTTTACACTCAAGTTCTAACTCTGTTGGAAGAAATTGCTCATAATTTTGTTAAAGTTATCAAGGAATTTTCTTCCAATAGAGTTACATTTTTAGGCAACTCCAGGTGATCTATTGTCTTAAGTTCCCTGAACCCCCACCTTACTGAAGGGCAGTGGAATTTGAATAATTATACTGTGTGTGGATGTACTTGCTGTGGAGCTGGCAGTAAATATTACTCTTCTACCCCATCTTTCTTTTCCTTCTCGGGAATAAAGAGATTTTACTTAAGTACATTATATCTTTCTCATGTTAACTTTGTGTTAGTCATGTAAGCCATTATTTGAACACATGACTCAATGCCTTGCTAGGCTTGTGTCTACATGAAAGAGCCATTTATCAAAAAATATGCCTTTGGGAGAGAGAGCTTTTTCACTGAAATAAAGATTATCCTATTGTTTGACAGATCCCATTGAGATCATCTACTGAACCCAATCAAGGACCTTCATAATGATGTGAAATGGTAATAATAAGGCAAGGTTCTGTTTTCCTGACTCAGCCAAGGGGATATAATTAAGTGAACATCAAAACTAATTTTAAAAGTGCTGTCTAATAATGTGGCCTATTTTGCTTTTTCAGGCTCAGTTGATTCCATTCTCTTATGGCTCGACATTTCAGTGTAAATGTTAGTATCTGAATTTAAAACAAAACTGGTGGGTTTTTTTCAGTTTTCCCAGGCACTTATGCACTTTCTAGCTGATGCCAGGTTTTATGGGTTTTGGATTTGTTTTTGGTTTTGTTTTTGTTTTTGTTTTTTGTTTTTGTTTTTGTTTTTGTTTTTCCTCCCAGCTAGTTACTTAGGCCTAGAAACGCCGTATGTTGACATCATCATGAGGGACTGCATTTTTGGTAAAGTTTTGGGGTAATTTGGTGACAGGCTGTGCACTGTCCTTTCCACAATACCGACTGCTCCAGTTCACCTGCAGCACCTCCCTGAGCACTGAGCATGCGGGTAAGATATCTGTCAGCCCTGTCTTGGATATATCCCTCTTCCTGCTTTTTATTCCTCCACTTACGCTTGGATAGAGCTTTAAGCCAACTCTTATCGGGTGCTTGTTTTCATCCTCTATTGGCTGATGTCATTCTTTCTTGCTCAATAAACCCTTCTTTCAAAAGCCAATAAATATTGCATTAGTTGACTTTTCAAGGTCACCTTTTTTCAGCTTTTCTTCTCTGTGACTTTTTTTATTGTCACATTTATGCCCATGTCCGTGTTTGTGCAGCATCTACAGCACCACCCTGGCCTTAGTCTCTCCTCTCTGCTTGTGTGGCAGTGTCAGCTGGGAATTATATCCAGAGAATCCTAGAATGGTTTGGGTTGGAAGGGACTTCCAATATCATCTCGTTCCAATCCCCCTGCCATGGGCAGGGCCACCTTCCACCAGACCAGGTTGCTCCAAGCCCCATCCAATCTGGCCTGGAACAGTTCCAGAGATGGGGCATCCACAGCTTCTCTGGGCAGCCTGTGCCAGGGCCTCAGCACCTTCACAGGGAAGAATTTCTTTCTAATATCTAATCTAAACCTACTCTCCTCTAGCTTAAGGCCATTCAAGGTTGTCCTGTCCCTACAGGAAGGGGTAGTAAAAAGTCCCTCTCCAGCCTTCTTGTAAATTAATTCTTCTTGTAATTAAATTCTATCTTTTGCTGTCCCTATTACCTTTCTCAGCATTTTTACCATGGCTTCATAGAGAAAAGAAGTAATAAAGAATACAAGGAAATTGGGAGCATAAAACATGTTGCAATGCATAAAGTTTTGCCAGTCTGTTTTCAGGTGGGGAAAACAGTTTGATGTCTAAAGCAATCCAAGGGTTCAATAATGTGTACAACTGTCAGTTGAGAGCAGTGAAGGAAGAGAAGAGAGGTAGTGGCTGCCCCATCCCTGGAAAATTTCAAGTTTAGGTTGGACAGGGCTCTGAGCAACTTGATCTGGTTGAAGGTGTCCCTGATCATTGCAGGAGGGTTGGATGTGGTGACTTTAAAGGTGCCTTCCAACACAAACTGTTCTATGATTCAGTGATTTATGGCTTGGCTGGCTGCATTACCATGGGATGTCCTGGCACCCCATCACAAGGAGTTGGTCAGAGGAAAGCATTTGCCTTCCCTTCAGGAATAAAGTGAGTGAACCCACTAAAATCAGCCCAAATCTGCTCTTCTGGCAGTTTTTAGTGGGAGAAAGCAGCTCCATTCCTGGTGCTTGGATGGCAGTGTAGCAGTTCATGCCCTTAATGCTGCGTTTGTTTCAGCCCCAAGAAGGTTTTTGTTCTGCAGCAAAACACGGTCATTAATCAACGAATCAGTAAAAGCACCATGAAATCACTCCAGTGATGCCTGAAATGGAGAATTTTCGTAGGCAGTAACATTGCTGAGACTGGAACATTGGCAGTGAGGTGCTTCCCAGGGACAGGGTTTGTGTGAAGGGGGTGGCAGCACTGCCCTTTGCTGTTTTAGGTGGTCACAGTCACCGACCTTTGCTGCTGCTGCTGCTGCTGCTGCTGCTGCTGCTGCTGCTGCTGCTGAGGGAGTGGAGAACATTGAGGGCCATTTGGGATCTCCAAAGTGTGAACTTGGAGGCTCCAATATAGTAATGGCTGCAACGCTGCAGTGACTTCTCTGTCCTCCCACCACCACACCCTGAGCTCCTGAGAGTTAAGGGAGAAGGGGATAATGCCCCTTTAGTGCTTGGGTCAAGCTGTAGAAATATTTGATTATTGCTTCTTTAGTGGAGCAATTGCCTCACAGCTGTTGTTTTTTTATTGTTTTTCCCAGAACAGATACTCAGGAAGTGTTAATCCTGGTCTCCACTTATACCCTGTACCTCCTTGATGCTTCTGCCACTTTGCTCCCTCCAGGGATGCTCTGCTCTGGCAAGACTTGCCATACATGAGGGAGCCTAAAATTTCCAGGTGGGCTCTGCAGTCCTTGTTTTGTGAGGTTTGGGAGTTTTCCTGGCTGAGCAGGAGAGGGCAGCAAAACATAGAGATTGAGAGAGAGAGGGAAGGACACCCCCTCGCCGAACGTGCAGGAGTTCTTTTCACAGTTTCAGGAAGGGTGCACTGGTGTGGAGTGGGATTTGGGGTTTTCTGGTGCTGCCCATAGGGATGTTTCTGCAGCCTGGACAAGGGTGCTGGGGTGGGAAGTTTGCTGTAGCTCACACTCAGAGCAGTCCTGCAGAGAACACCAGGCTGAACGGGGAGAATCCTTGCTCCTTGGGTGGTCGGAGAGGTGGAAAACTTGATAACTTGCAGAGAATGATGTGTAAGAGCCAACTGCCTCAGAGAACAGCAGTATTTTCACTGAGAACTGTGAATGCGAGGCCTTGGAGGAGGAGTTACCTCTCTTCTTTCTTGCCCCATGATGTGCTGCCAAAAAGCTTCCAAACCACGGATAAGGGCAAAATTTCAACAACAACAACAAGAAAGGATCAAGATCTTGGCAACGATGGGAACAAACACAGTCCATATAACAATTGGTGTGGAACAAATAAGGAGTGTTGAGGAATGCAGTTACTGTGGCAACCTGGTAATAATAGATAACAGCAGTACAGAGGTGGAAATAGAAGTGAGAACAAGGAAAGCATCGAGAAATACGAATATGTGAGTCAAAATCTGGAGCAATAAAAACATTGTCAGAGAATTAAAGCTGAAGCTATGCAACAGCACTGTTATGCTGCTGGTATTTAATTTGGCAGAAGTATGGCCAGAGACAACTGCCCCTGAATAAAATATCAGAGTTTTCATGCATGGAGAATATTTAGAGGTAAGTGGGGGAAAATGGTTATAAGTCTGAAAGCACAGGAGAGATGTGATGGATACCAGGGCATCCTGAAGTCACATCCCAGAGCATTAGGAAGCACCAGTTGGGCTACAAAGAGTAAGAAAGGGGTTTATTGCACTGGGACAGTGGTAGGGGTTAACAAGGGGTTCCCAGGGCTGTGTGGGGATATAGAACGGGACGCAGTGTTATACACAGACCTGGCTTTGAGCCTAGTAATTTAGTTATTAAACTTCCAGGTGAAGACAAATCTTCAGCAAAGATCCTACTCTCACCTCACTGACTGCACAGATCATCCCTAGCTCTAATTCCTGGGATTTGTTTGGATCAAAAGCTGACATGAGATGACACTCTGGGGGTAAAGCTGGTGGAGATACTCTGCCACCGTCCATTAACTTCCCAAGCATGCTGTTCAGAACGAAGGTGCCCAACTCTCTGGAGATATTCCTAGATTTTCTGCACACCCTCGCATGGATTAATGCAAAACTTAACCTGATTGCTGCCATGGTTTTCCACTGCCTTGAATCAGGAGTCAAAACCTGCCCTTTTGTGGACACTGGAGAGAATTACAGAATCATGGAGTGATTTGGGCTGGAAGAGACCTAAATGATCATCTAGTTCCAACACCCTTCCCTGGGCAAGGACACCTCCCAGTAGACCATTGTACCTGAAATAGCACCTTATTTCCCCAGAAAGGAAGCCAAATAACTTATTCCAATGCAAGGAGAAGGTTGTACAATGAAGGCCTGTAAATTATGAGGAAGAAGGGCATCCATGGCCAGGCAGTGGGACATTAATTGTCATGGCAGCTGAATGTGATTTGAGACTGTTAGTTAGCACATTAATTTAGATGGTAAATTAATGTCCCTGTCTGTGGGAAAAGGTGCCATTTTGAAAATTGCTTTTGCAGCAAAATGGAACTTTAGTGAAATGAGAAAAGAAAAAACCATCCAAAACATCAGTGATTGTACAAACATTATACTGTGAAGTAATCAATACTACTCAGAGAAAAGATGAAATATACTCATTTTCTTTCATCTCAGCATATTTTCAGATGGCCAAAGGAACTGTTACTATAACAGGCAAATACATAAACACAGTATTGGAAGGATCGTAATATAAAATTAGGGTGAAATAAAACAGAGTAAGAAAGTCAAAACAAACCCTCTCTGCTTTACTGAAACAAAACACTTCAGCACGAGAGTGAGATGAAGAAGTCAAAACAATCCAAGTTTCCTGTCGGATATTTCACCAAAATCAAAATATTTCAACACGATGTCTCCATTGCTGTGAAATGTTGTTTACAGGTAGAAAATTGTTGTTTAACAAATGCTTCCAACTTAATGTAAAGCTGGCACACCTGAAGAGTAGCATCTTTGTGGCCAACAGATTTGGACAATTCTTTTTTTTCAGTTTAGGAATCTCCATCACAAGAATTCACTCGAAGAAGGAACATGTTCAATAAAGCAGGGAGTTTCTGCTGTCTTTGGTGTTGTTTTCCTGACGTGCTCATTGGAAATTCAGCAAACATTCTCTTCTGCTCTGTGTGTGAGCAGGGAGGGAAGGATTCCCATTTCAGCACCAGTAACGTGGAAGTGCTGTGGTTATTAGTAACAATCTATATTTCAATACTGCTCGGAGGCCTCAAATAAGATTAGTGGCTCATTATGTTAAGCTATATGTAAATATATGGGCACAAAGTGTTTTGTAAAGTAGCCTTTATCTACACCAACAAGAGGAAATAAGGGAGGGCAAGACCATTTTTTATGGCTCTGAATTTATAAAAGCGGGAAAAATTATGATTAGCTATGATTATGAATAAAACTGGCCAAAAAAGACAGTTAAATTTTGGTTCTTTGAGGCCAAGGTGATCAGCTGTCTCATGAGAGTTTGATGTTTTGTAGAGAGTTTCAAGGATATTACCTTAGGATTTACTGTCTGCCCCAGCTTTACCACTGAAAGCAACTTGAAATCAAGGTCTTCATTGGGATGTGTTATTCGTATGAAATTCCCACTGAAATGGTTAGGTAGTGTCTCAGGAGTCAATTTTTGGGATATCACCCTTGTGGAAATCTCTAAGATGGAATTGCAGAAGTCTGCTAACTTTTATTGAATAACAATAGAAAAATTGTTTATACAACAAACAAAGTATTCAATGGGGGTTTTTTTAGCCCTAACACAAAATAATTGAGAACTACATGTGTGCATTCTCCTCCAGCTGCAGCCAAATGAGCCGAAACCAGTCTGAACTGTTTGAAATTTCTGTCCCGTCCGTTAAATTCTTGTAAGTACAGCCTGTGGCACAGTCAGAATCTCTGCACATTTTCTGTGTGCAGCACAAAATATTTAAAGAAATTTAAAATCCAGAAAACAAAATCAAACCCACCCTCGCATCCCCATTTGTTCAGCTCACGTGGTGACCCTGCACGCATTGAGAGGTTCAATTTACACAATGAATTTTGGGGCAAGATTTGTGTCCTGGGAGCTTCCATATCAAATCCTTTATTACATTCCTGTCTCTTACCCCTTTCTGTCTTTCCACATGGTATTGAGGCTACGTAAAATAAAATCCTTTGGAGGTAGGGGAATTTCACACACCGGTGTCTCCTTACTGTGCAACTTCTTGGTTGTTGTATTATTATGGTTTTTTGCTCTAGGAAGTGTGAGTTCTTTTTCCTAGGAAAACCAGCTATATCCAGGCTGCTGTGGTCCCAGAGGTCACTGATAATTTTCCCTGATGGCCTTCTGTTCTCCATGTCCCAGCATGTCTGGGTTTTATGTGACACAAGGACTTGATTTGGAAAGAAAAACTGAGCCTCCTGTAAGATGAAGGCAAGATAAATCCATGTTAAAAACCAGTTCACTCTGTGGCGAGGACAAACCAGCCCTGCTGCTCCAAAAAGCCATTAGATGAACAGGTGAAATTTTTCAGGCTGGACAGAGGGGAAATTCAGCAACTGATATGCATCAGAGCTGCATTTCCTGCAAAAATTGATCTCTCTTCAGCTGTCCTTCCATTTAGAGAGAAATAGTCCTCCAGCATCTGCAAGGAGCAAGAAGTAGGAGTGGTTACTTCATAATTAATTATTTTCTACATTCATATTTAGAACGTTTTTTATCTTGACCAAAATAACAACACCACCACCAGCCAATTCCCCTGTACCCGCCTTCTCCCTCAACAGCAAAAAGTGCAAACAGAAGTGGCTGATTCTTGGCTGGTTTTCTTCCCTCTTTAGGTTACATAAATCTCAGGTTTAAAGCTCGAGGCAAGCAGAGCCCCAGAGATGTAGGAGACAGATGGAGGTGAGTGGCTGTTGGAAATGGGGCCTGCATGTGTCGAGGCTGCACAGATCCATCCTCCCTTTGGCAAACCCCATTCTGCTACTGATGGCTGAAGACCTGCCTCCAGCTCAAGGAATTCACTCTGGCTGCACTAACTGCATTATTGAGCCCTCCCAGGTGCCTTGCCCACCAAACCCCTTCATTTCCAGTTTTGGGAAATGTGGCAGGACTCATAATCTCATCCCCTCTGTAGTCCTTCACCACTCTGGGCAGTGGTTTATTAGTTTTGATAGTGTCCTAAAGTCCTTTCTATGCCATTTGGGGAATTAAGAATGGCTTAAGGCTTCTTAGCAAGAGGCAGAACTGATCAGGGTCAGGAGCTGAGCTGCTCCTACTTTGGGAGAAGAAGAGCAAGAAGATCTTGTATTGTGCAGCAGGATGGAGATTTAGGATGGAAAACTCTGGAGAGATGGACCTGCTACACCACCACAGCAGCAAAGGATTTGGATTTATCCTGACACACTGCCAAAGATCTGAGCCCTCTCTCAGTTGTAGCAGATACCTTTTTTCCACAGCAAAAGAGTCAGCAGAGCTGTGGGGATGTCACAGGTGGTGCGTGGGGACAAGCACCCTTGTTTGGTGTGGTGAAGGAGAGGAGACACCTTTGTTTGTCCAGAAAAGGGCAGCAGAGCTGGGGAAGGGTCTGGAATCTGATGATGAGTGGCTGAGGGAGCTGAGGGGGCTCAGCCTGGACAGGAGGAGGCTCAGGGGAGACTTTCTCACTCTGTAGAAATTCCTGACAAGAGGGGGCAGCCAGGTGAGAGACAGGTTTTTCTCACAGGTGGCAGGATGAGAGGAAATGCCCTCAAGCTGTAACAGAGAAGGTTTAGATCGGACTTTAAGAATTTTTTTTTCTCTGAAAGTGTGGTCAGTCAATTGAGTAAACTGCCAGAGAGGTGATGGAATCACCGAAGGATGTGTTACCTGGGGACATGGTTTAATGGTGGACCTGGCAGTGCTGGGATAACAGCTGGACTCAATGTTCTCTGAGGGCTTTTTGAATCTTAATGATTTTATGATTCTATATGAAAAGCAGGAGCTTGGAAGGCAGAGGAGGATGAAATTGCCACAAATCCTATAGCTGATAAGTTCTCAAAAGCCATGGTTTTAATGTGTACCCAGAAAATGAAATCAAATTGTTCACATCTTCCAAAATCACGGTTTAAAAAATTCAAAACTTTTGATCTTTGAAGGGGTGACGGATTCTTACAGGAAAAAGGAATCAAGCTGTGGCAGGTTAGGTTGATCATCCTTGATCCATGATGAAGGCAAATGTTCTTGAATGGTTCATAACCGAGGTTTCTGGAACCCAAAATGCAGGGTGTAGGTAAATTAGTTATCTTCCTTTTATTTTTGCAGAAGCAAGAAGATCTCTTTCTAAAAACCCGGCAAAATCCAGCTTCCAGTTCTGATATTTTTTCTGTAATAAATGAGTGCTGATATTTTGTTTTCTTCTGGGCTTGGGGAACCGTGCAGTATTTAACTACTGGGACAAAATAACAAGTTTATTCCTTAACAAACAAAACAAAATATTCAAGCTCGTAGCTAGTAGCAGTGGTTCAAGAGGGCTTGAATCCTGGTATAGTCTCTGGAGACAAAATTTTTCTGAAGAAACAAAAAATAGAAACAGGCAAGAATTTCCTCTCTACAGAGAAACAACACTCAATCAGTTTTAGTAGATAAAATGTTTTCTTAACTCCTATGGCATTTCACAATTGATGAACATTTCCAAAATAGAGATAGTTAAAATACTATCTCTTTCCCACAAGTCTTTTTGGCTTATATTCTGACTTTGTTACTGTTGTGACCCAAGCTGTTTAAATTTATACTCTCACCTCTTCACCATCTATGCTGAGATGACTAATTAATGTGGCTGCCATGTGTAATTGCAGTAACAGATATCTTGTATCCTCACATTGTGTTTTGGTGTATTTTGCTATCATTTTGAACTGAGGATCCAAAAGAAGACAAATATTGTTGTGCCAGTCAATGTTTTCCCTCATCTAAAGAACAGAAATAAACAATCTCAGGGTCTCTTAGCTCTGTTAATTAAAACCATAGCAATGAGGCTGGATGCTTTTCTACCAGGTCACCTCTGCAAAACTGTTTGTGATTATTAAAGACCAGATGATGGCCCTACAATTAAGAAGGTGGTCAGAAAAGAGGTGACCAGAAACTTGCTCCATTTTCCCCTTAATTTGTCTTCAAGAAAATGGACACAAACCCAGGGCTTTCTCTCATTATTTCTCAGAAGAAATAACTCCAAAGTTATTGTGCAGAGGAATGTTACAAAATGCGTTTTGATGTTAAAACTCAAGTACCAATTCCTGGAGAACCTATTTTCCTTGAAGAACCTGTTTTCAGCTCTGTCAAACACAGCTCTTCCCAAGTCAATGGCATCTGCTGTCACCAGAGCCAGGAATCTTCATCAGCAACAGATTCTGTCAAAACACCCTCTGGCACAAGGACTTCAACTTAGATTCCCACCAAGAGACCTTGTGCCTCGCCTACCTTGTTTCATTTATTATACTTCAGATTATTTAAAATTATTTTGGAAATACTGAACTTGTGGAGGAAGAAAAGTCACAGAGATGTCCAACAGAAAAAGGAACCTTCCATATCAAAATGGCAGAAACTTTTTTTCTCAACTGGAAGAGAGGGAAGTTTGACAGGGACTGCAAATATCAGTCTGAGGGTTGAGTTGCTAATGAGAAAAAACATGTAGAATGATGATGTGAACTGCCGGGAGATAATCTGGTAGACTAAAAGAATATTGTATTCTCTAAAAGAATATCAGAATAAAGGATAATTATATAAAAATGGATATTTATTTTAAAAAAACACAAAACAACAACAAGAAAAAAGGGCGGAAATGAAGCATTCAGCCACCTGAATGCTATAGAGGCATTTAATCTGACAGTCCTGGAAATGGTACTTGTTTTTAGATAGTTTAAGGTTCCACCACACCATTTTGAGAATTTACCTCTGTGTTTTTCAGAGGAGATGCTGGACCTTTATTGAGTGTGGGCTGTTTTCTCTCAGTGATGAAGGCAGGACAGGCAGGTCAAGAGGTAAAAGCACATCCAGCTCTGTGAGAAAAGCAGGCATCCAGGGGAAACAAGGTTTTGTGCTATGAAGCTGTTAGGTAGCAGCGAGGTCACGTCTGCTGCCATTCCTCCTGGAGGAATTCCTTAATGTGTAAGCCCTATTACTTTACACAGTTTTTTTTAAGTTTATCTTGCTGTCATGCTGAGCACCAGCAGTGCTTCACCAACACTTTCAGCGCCCAGTCCTTGCCTGAACCCTGTCAGCTTCTTCTCTCTTACTGGAGACCCTCTGCATGGTGCCTGCCCTATTTCTGCTTTAGTCCCCTCTTTTCCACCTTTTCCGTGCTGACCACAGCCTCTGCAAGCTTGGGTTAGACATTGGACTTGATGATCCTGGAAGGTCCCTTCCCAGCTGAGATGTTCACGAGGGTGTCCAGTGATAGGACAAGGGGAAGGGCATTAAGAGGGAGGGAAGGGCCTTAAGATGGAGGGAAGGTTTAGATTGGATGTTAGAAAGAAATTCTTCCCTGTGAGGGTGGTGAGGCCCTGGCACAGGTTGCCCAGAGAAGCTGTGGCTGCCCCTGGATCCCTGGAAGTGTCCAAGGCCAGGTTGGACAGGCTTGGAGCAGCCTGGGATAGTGGAAGGTGTCCCTGCCCATGGCAGAGGGGTTGGAACTGGATGATCTTTAAGGTCCCTTCCAACCCAACCTGTTCTATGATTCTACGATTTCATTTAAACATGAGAAAATATATATATATATTTAAATTTTGTTTTGAAGGTGGACAAACAGTAATGCAGTTTGCCCAGAGATGTTGTGTCTCCCTCCTTGAAGGTGTTCAAAACTCAGCCAAGCAAATTACTCTGCCTGACCCTGTTTTGATAAGAGGGTTGGAGTAGGTGTTTTCTGTTCTAAACTCAACAATTCTGTGATCTTCCCATAAAAACATCCTAAATTATTTCAAACTAGTCTCTTTATACCTGAAGATTAAAGCAGGGAAATGAAAAGAGGAAGACTGTTAAGTCTAAGGTTTTATCTAATACTCTTGAACTTCTAAAAGCTTTATTCTTTCTCTTTTTCTTTCTTAGTCAAATATTAATTAGGTTAGGACCGTAGTTATATAATAATACTCTTGCAATTCCCTTGTGTACAGTGAATACATGGCACTTCATCTTCAGAGATAAATGATCCAAAGGCTTTTCCTTCTGTAAATCTGAGGCAGCTACAACCCTTCAGCCCCTGCAGGACTCTTCTCCCAGAGTCACAGCTAGATCAGTGCCACACTGTGTAAACATGGGCTCTGCCTTACAGCCCAGACTATTTTGGAAGAGACCTGAAAAAGATTTTGAAGTCTTTTCACAAGTAAACAAACAAAAATCCACACAGCTGGATCATATCCTTCCTTCCTTCTCTGCAAGGCTTTATATGCATATTCTTATTTAAATGTCTGTGTAAGTGTCCAAAAAGGTAACACTTCTCTTTATTTGGAGGATCATATTCTAGTGAGTGTTTTAATTTAAAAATAGGTAACATTTAAAAACTGGATGCAGGTTTTCTGCTTTTGTATTTGTGGTTAATAATACCTTCCTTCATCATTACAGTGTTCTGGCAACACATGGAGGATGAAGGACTGTTGTTCTTCCTCCTCCTTTTTTTTGATAACCTGAATTTATTTATCTGTGACAACAGAATTTTTCCCAGATAAATTTGGAGCCTAAGTCTCCTGCCATCCCTGTTGGTAAATGCACTGCCCTTGCTAGACTTGAATTGCATCATACAACTACTTTCAGGGAATTATTGAGTCCAATAACCATCCATCACCCTGGCAAAGCCTCAGCCCTCTCACATCTTTGTTAACCACAGCTGTTGCAGCCCTGCAGTAGAAAAATGAGCTCGCTGAGGAGGCCCATTTCATTTTTCTAAGGATTTTAAAGATAATGGTGGGAGTCTAAAAGCAGAATGAGCATTTGTGATACCAGGAACGAACAGAAAGCACTGGTAGGAGTTGGTCTCATCAGATGTATTTTTTTCAGCGGGAAGGTGGGATGTTATCAACCCAAATGGGCTGGAAATTGAGCACAGCTCCTGGAAACTGCTTCATCGGGAGGTGGAGGTGTCACTGTGATAATGCAATCACAAAGCCCTCCCTCCACCTGGAGGAGAAGAGGAGCTGCAGTGGGGTTGTCACTGAGAGTGAGCCCTTCCCACTCGCAAGAGATGAGGATCCACTTGATTTCATCTGCTCAAGAAAAAGCCCCATGGTCTGACTTGGGCTTATTTTCTGACTGTTCATAAAGTAGATCTGGTTGCCATGAGATGGCAAACTGATGAAATGAGGAGCTGATGATGCCTTTGCCCAGAGCAGAGGACAGGGAGGAACAAAACAGCTTTCCTGTGTCCCATACTTCCACTTTTATCCACTGCTTCCCACTGCTAGCAGCACTCATCCAGCAAGCCCATGGATCTCTTGGATTTTCTGTTATTAAACATATGGGGCATGTCAAAAATGCCTTGGGTCCTATCCTTAAATGGGGAAGTTTTCTAAAATCAGTGAAGTCACCAAACCAGATGATGGGAGGGTGTATCAGAGAAGAGCTATTTTCTCTAATAATATGTCCTTATACCACTCTATGACTCCCCTGTGCTTGCCACACCCTGGGGTAGGACAGCAGGAACTCTCATCTTGGCCTCTGCAGATGTTCTGGAGTCCTTTCAAGGTTATAAACAAATGGCCAAGGAGTCCTGTGAAGCCATCGTGCAGGGTTTGCGTTGTGTGCGTGGCCTCTCGACCCCTCCTGCTTCCAAGAGGAACTTGATCTGCTCCAGCATCATGGGAATCCATCTAAATGGATGGGAATCCATCTAAATGTCTCCCCAAAACAGAAAGTGATTTGGAAGCTCAGAGTCTCTGGAGCAATGGCAATGAAGAGTTGGTAATTAGGCCAGGTTGGTAATTAGGCCCTAAGCAAGTTGGTGTAGTGGAAGGTGTCCATGGAAGGAGATGATCTTCAAGTTCCCTTTCAGCTCAAACTGTTCCATGAAGCTGAAATCTCTCTCATATATATATATGATATTCATCTAGTATCTGGTCTTTGAAGAATTGGAAATACAGCATGGTGTGTTCAACATTTTATTAAACATTAACCATGCCTAACATGGATGTCAGGCATTGGCAGAAATCTTTTCTGAAGAAATTATTCCCCACTTTAAATTCCAGAAGAAATGGAAAGATTTGGAGCCTGAGAGAGACATTTCCTTTTATGAAAATGCTGTTACTGGCAGTCCTTAAAGGTGGCATCAAGGGATTTAATAAATGTAATTTACTTTTTATTGCTGCTCAGAACTGGAGCTACTTTGGAGTGAAATGGGGATGTGCTGTGGGAAAGTGCTACCCTAAATCTCTCCTCATCAAACAAATCTGCCCCAGAGTGGTATTTTAGGGCAGCGTTTTGAAACAGGAAGGGTAAATCTGCAGGAACCATGTGTGCCTGTGCCCCTTTGCTTCTTTAATCCACTCAATCACATCTGATTCTTGTGACTCAGAAACATTTGTCCAGCTGAATTGTCTGGGAACTATTCTCTCTGATATCTTTCTAAGGAAAGTTGATTAATTAGCACATTTATTGAGCATTGCTCCTACGCTGCAATGGGTCTTTGCTTTGCAGAGGGAAGATAGGCCCTGTTCCAAGTCCTTCCTTCAGAGCAGCATCTCTAAATTTTAACTGTTACCTCAAGGCTGCAATTCTCAGGCAGTCAGAAGTAGCTTTCTCCTTACTCATTCTCCATTAAAAGATAATTTTTGCTATTTGTAAAACATAAGATCATCCAGAAAATCACGTAGTTACTAAACTGAACATCTGGGAATACACTCCTCAAAGGAAATTCAGGTTAGCCAAAAGCAGCATCAGGATTTTTCCTACAGCAGGGCAGGATACAGCTTGAAACATCCCTCTGCCTGACAGGCAGCAATGAGTCTCTGGGAACCAAGAAATAAATCAGGAAATATTGAACTTGTAAGGAGAATTGGTGGGGAAAATGCTGAGAAAAAAAAAAAACTGCTACCAAAATATCTGTGTCATTTGCAACATCCTGAGGAAGGTTTCAGTGTGTTTTTTCTTTCCCTTCAGCAAACTGCTCACAAGCCTGCTCTGCTCGGGGTTTGCCTGCCAGCCCTGTGCCAGCAGCACAGTCCATCCTGGAGGGACTCTGCCTGCCAGTATCTCAAAGCCTCTGGACTTGTTCTCTCCACTGCCAATGGCTGGGCAATGTGTCAGCCAGAAAACCAGGTTTCTATCCTCTGCTGGGGAAGAAACACTGAGGTTTCGCTCTGAACTGCGACTGGTCCACTTTTTGGAAAATTTAAGTCTCCCGTGGTATTGATTTGGCCCTCTTAGACCTTTGCTTAACACAGGTCAGCAGTGATCCACAAAATCACTGCAGCAGCTGGTCCAGCCATGGAATGGAAAGCTGGGTCTGAAATGGGGTAAGAGTACTCAGGCTAGATCCTTCCACTTCCAAACATTTCCCATTATCTTCTCACAAATTTAATACTTTTAATAAAAAAAAAGCAAAAAACAAAACCCAACCAAACCTAAGGAAGGGTGACATTCTCAGACAAAAGCAGGAAAGATCAAGGAAGTTTACATTGCCTCAGGTCCATAGCCTGAAGTGCCTGGGCTGTAAACCCTGCGTGATCCTAGGAGGTGAAGATTGATTCCATTTCCCTGAAGATCATATCTTGGGGTAAATGTATCTGAACAGGAAGAGAAAGGGAAAGGAATTCCTTGAATGTCAACAGCAGTTTTACCCCAACTTGTAAGGATGCTTTAGAAAAACCCCTCTAAAGCTTTCTTTGCTTGAAGAGGGACTTTCCCCTTTGTCTGTCCAGCAAAGAGATTCTTGAACTATTCTGTCCTGAGATGCTGCAATGAAGCATCTGGTCTTTTGAGAAAATCCAGAATGGGAAAAGACTGATAGAAGAATGGAGGGGATAATGTTACAGTGGCAGCATTTATCCCTTTATGTGCTGCAGCTTGGCTATATCCTGCTGATTTCTGAATTTTTCCTTAGATGAAAAACACACACCTGTCTGTAGAAGTCTTGTTAAAAGCCTTCAGATTGGCACTGGTACTATATAACAAATTTTATTTTAAGCTAACACTTGTAAGGGTTCAGTTCTTTGATAAGCTTGGATGGTGTGATGGATTAGTGCTTTGAATATTAGATCCACCAAAAGAATAAACAGATTCAAAGGCTTGGGGTATGGAGAAACCTGGATATTCCACATGATTTTATAATCTCATTCAGATTTCTGCTTACTGATTTATCACAATTCTTTTTAGAAGAATATCCGACTTTGGTTAAGGAGGTCAAACACGGGAGATTTTTCCTTCATCCCATCATAATTGGCTCCAATAAATACTTATTCTCTGTGAAAATAAGCATCTCATTTCCATTTCAAACTTTGTTGACTTTCAGATAGAAATTAATATCTAGATCTTTGTACAGTTAAGAAAATTCTTCTAGTGAAAGCTTCTGGCAGGGCAGAGGGTTGCAGGTCATCAGAAAAGTTCTTTGTCCAAAACAGAAATGAAACTAAGTCTTGTCACATCTCTTGCCTCAAGTGCAAAATGTATCAGTGTTGCACCTGGAAACTGGAAGTGAACTGGGCAATGATGGAAAATGAGCAGGTTGATGCCAGTTTAACTGAGATGAGAAGGTGCTCTTTGGGTTTATTATCACCAACATGCAGAAAAGTAGTTCAGGGAGATGTGGCTTTCTGCTTTGTGCAGTAAGTTTAAAAAATGAACGGGTTTCCTATTTTGAGAAGTTTTACTTGTACAGGCACATAAACTAACACAGCTGGCTCCAGAATTTTGTTATGTCATTAAAATAGGGCATAGACACAGAGATGTTTAACAGTTTGCCTCAGGAAATGGGAATCTTTCTCTTTCTGAAAAGAGCAGGAAAGAGAAACTAATAAGCAATGAAGTCTCCCTTGCCCTAAACGCTGCTGCAGTTCTACAGTTGAGCAACTGGAGAGCTCATAGGTTGTCAAAAAGAACATTCAGCAGTTTTACCATCTCTGTGCCTCATCTCTAATATATTCATTGCTGCCTTTAAGATAATGATGTGTTCTGATTACCCTTGCAGGCAGAGTACCTTGTGCCAGGAGGGGGTGACTGGCACCACTCGGAGCTGAGCTGCCTGGCCTTGCTGCAATCAGCTCCTGAAAGCTGAAGCCAATGAACAGCTCCCCTCAGATGGCTCAGAACCAAGCAGGAAGGTAATTGAACAAGAGTAATAATGTACTTATTGATCCCTTCAAGGTCTCCAATTTCTTTGAAGGTGAGGGAAGTAATGAGCCTCGAGGAGCAATAATGTACCTGTAGCATTGAAATAATGGAGCTCCTGGCTCTGAAATGTTTGACTCCTGCTACCTCTGGAAATCTGCTTCTCCCTTTGGCATGGAATAACAGCAAGAGGCAAAAGCTGGGCTGCATGGAATCAAAGGTTAGTGCTTGCAGCCCCTGTGTGCAGGGGCATGTGAGTTTATGGTCCATGATCATGGGAAGTGGGCAGAATGAATACTGGGCAGGGAGATGAGGAGGTCAGAGTGAGACAGTTACAGTTGTGTGAAAATTCCGTGGCTATGGCATCGGGCTGCAGAGCCAGGTACCAAGTGCTGCAGCTGATTTGAATTGACTGATTGCAGGCGCTTCATTTGCTCCCTGGCTGCTTCGAGTCGCACAGTTCATTATCACAGCTGTCACCATGCATTGTGACATTAGGCTCTCTTTTAGCACTTCTGGCCAAACCGTGCTTGGGTATTTGGTGGAGAGTAAGGACAGAGGTCCTCCTTCCCATGTAGATGTGGTTACAGAAAATGTTCCTCTGCTTCTCAACCATGTGCTTATGACTTCTCAAATGGCTGCTACTAGATTTGATTTCATGCCATAGATGGAGATGATAAATGGAGGATTTCCTAAAGAGCAGGGAATGGACAAGATGAAGTAGAAATGACACTGTCTTATTGATCCTTGGCTTTTAAAAAACCTCCTATAAAGCAGCGTCATCCAGCACATCACCATCATCTGTGCATCTAATCCCTGTCACCTCAGCTGGAAAGTTTGCTGTGTTAGGGATCAGCTTTTTCTCTTGGGTTTCTTCAGTGTCTAAACTCTTGTCTGCACTCAGGGCAATGAGCTGCTCATAAGACAGATAATTTCTTGTGTTCTGCTTCTGCCCCGTGTGAAACCATCTAAACATCCTCTGTATGAAATGAAAACTGTAGTCAGTCCTTTAACACTGCATGAATTTCTTTTGCTTAAGCCTCAGACAGGTTTTCTCCATCCTTCCTCTGGGATAAGACTTAGAATCATAGAATTATAAAGGTTGGGAAAGGCCACTTGGATCGAGTCCAACCACTAAACCAGCACTGCCAAGTTCACCACTAAACCCTGTCCCTAAGCAACACCTTTACATGTTTGTTGAACGCTTCCGGGGTGGTGATTCCACCACTTCCCTAGGTAGCCTGTTCCAATGTCTGAACACCTTTTCAGTGAAGAATTTTTTCCTAATACCCAATCTAAACCTCCCCTGGTGCTTTAGGCTGTTTCTTCTTGTCCTGCCATTTGTTACCTGTGAGGAGAGACCTACACACACCTGGCTATGACCACCTTCAGGTAATTTGAGAGAATGATGAGAACATAAATGACAGCACACAGGCTGCAGTGCTACTAAATTGGGGCGATGCTGATTTTTAGTTGATCCTGTGATTGATCAAGTGTCAAACACAGGTCAGGATGTCACACAGGTACTGCAAAGGGTTGCTCAGCTGTGAGGTTGCTGGGTTGGTTATAGCCTATCACCTGCACTCAGGGCACCCATCACCCATCACAGCTCCTTGCCATGTGTTGTGATACATCCTAATACTATAAACGGTGAGATTTATCCACTCCTGCACTGTAAGAATGGCAAAATGAGAATGACAAACCGGTAAATCTTCTGAGGCATGACCTGCACTCCCTTCTGCCTTATGAGAGAAACTGAACTGCTTGAGGCCAGACCATTTTGAAGTGGATATGCTTCCTTAGTTAAAAATAAGGATGCTTCAGGGAGTTGAAAAAAGATGCATAGTTTTCCCAACAGCGATTTTTTTGTTGTTGTTGTGGGTTTTTTTTCCTCTTGCCTGATATTGACATTTCAATTTATGCTAATTTATACCACTTGAAAAGCCCAAATAAATCACTCGGGCGGAACTGAAGAGAGGGTGAGTGTAAGGAAATTAAAATTATGAAGTTGATGTCTGTGCTAAGATAGCACTTGAGACACAAAGCTTTTGCAATCACTGTAGCATGCATCTAATCTGTATGATACTTAATTAGTTTTTCAACAAGTGGTTTGAATTCCTTTGAAAATTTGTGGACCTTTGTTTATTGCTAACCATCCTCCTCATGTCCACACAATAAATGATCATAGAGCTGGGGCCATCTGGAAACCTGAAAACAGGATGTTTTTCAAGTCTTGATAAAGAAAGATTAAAAAAAAAATGGAAGAAGGTATCAAAGCTTTCTCCCCTTTTCCCAAGTATTCCAGATAGAAAATTTGTGGGAAGGATCTTCAGATGGCTGGTTTGATCCACTGACTTTCCTGTGGTATCAAGAAAAAGTTTGCATCAATGGGCAGAAAGGCTGAAGGAAGTGAATTCCAGAATGTTGCCCATGAAGCCAAAGTAAATATTCTGAAGCTGGACCTGAACAAGGAGTGGCCATGGGCAATCAGTCTGAAAACAGTCACAGCCCCTGGAGCCAAAACTCCAGGAGAACTAGTCTGAGATGATGATAATGAGACACAAAGATACAATGCTAATCAAGTCCAGGCTGGCAGGTGCCCGTCCAAAAATTGTTCCAGAATGTGGAAATCCATTGGTTAGAACAAACTGGGATGAAATCCTATTGCCAAAATTTCCTTGCTATAAGTGTTAATCCAGATACTGAAACAGTTTACCCAGAAAGTCTGTAGAGTTTCCATCCTTGGAGATATTAATTGGATTTGTAGGACAAGACTCCAGGAATCAGATCTAATCTCAAAGCCCTTTTTTGACCAGGTGTTTGGACAGGAGGATTTCTTGAGGCTCTTTCTGACTTGAATTTTGTTATGATTCTGAAAACTGTGTGCAACCTTCTTAAAAGAGGGTGAGCTACAGAATGTACAGGGAAGGACAGCACAATAAAAACACAGTTTCATAGGAGAAAGCGTTTTTAGGTCAACCACGACCTCTTTTTGTCCCAGGTTGTTCAGAAATCTTTGCTGAACTCGAAGGTGACACACCATGATGAGCAGTACTCGTATACCATGTAATTGTTTGTACCCAGTGTGCTTGTACTATAAGAACACATTAAACACCGGGACCAGCAGGAGATGCACTCCACACTGGGTGATGTACAGAGCTGTGGGAGATGAAGGAGTTGCCCTTTCCTGAGGCAACAGGTTGTTATTTAGCTGGTCAAGTGCCGGAGATAACACACGCAGAGAGTCACTTTCCTCTCCAATCGCCTGTTTTAATGAAGAAGGATTGCAGGACTGTCATCTTAATAGGAAACAGATAAACCAAGGCTGGAGAGGAAAGTTGAATGTGCTCAAATGTCTGTGAGAGCCTGGCTCCAAGGACAGCCCCCTACAAGGACGTATCCACAGCGAGGGACACAGGAGAGAGTCTTTGTCCAGCGGAAGAACAGAAGAGTCTACAGTAAATCAGATGAATAGAGGGACACGGAGAGAGAGAAATCTCAATGTTTGCACATCAAACGATATTTTTCTTTTATTTCTTCACATAGTATTTTTAAAGAATATTTTTAATTTATTGCCGCAGGTGAGTGAGAATGCCAGAAGTCTGGAGGCAGTAAAACAGCCATGGATGAATTAAGAGTGGGGGGAAAAAAAAAATCTATCAAAAGCCATTAAATGTGAAGATCACACCTCTGTCAGAGGAAGTCCCTAATGCTAGAAAATTGTCACTGTGTGCTGGCCCTGAGCCAAATAACTGATCTCTGATTGTACTAGGTTTTGCTCTCTGATTGTACCGGATTTTGCTCACCACTTTTGTTCCCATAAGTGTTAAACACATAGTTTAATAGATGGGTCTAGAACTGACCTGCTATAAAAGGCTTTACTCATTTTAGACCATTTTCTGGCAGCCACGTCACAACAGCACAACTCTGGAAACATTCCCCAGGAAAGCCCAGAGATGAGAGGTGATGGCAGTGCTCTTGTTCCAGCACAAGCAATGAGTTTGTGGCAGAAATTGCCAACTGAGGAGATGTACCCAGCATCCCAGGATCATCGAGTTCCAATCCCCCTGCCATGTGCAGGGACACCTGACAGTAGACCAGGTTGTTCAAAGCCCCGTCCAACCTGGCCTTGAACACTTCCAGGGTTGCAGCATCCACGGCATCTCTGGGCAATCTGTTCCAGAGCCCCACCACTCTCACAGGAATTTCTTCCTAATATCTAATCTAAACCTGTCCTCCTTCAGCTTAGAGCAATTCCCCATTGTTCTGTCACTATGTGCCCTTGTAAAATGTCTCTCTCCAGATTCCTTGTGGACTCCTTCAGGTGCTGGAAGGGGCTCCAAGGTCTCCCCAGAGCCTTCTCTTTTTCATACTCAACAATCCAAATTCTCTCAGCCTTTCAAAGAGTCTGATTACATGAATATGGTTGCTTCCCGTATACATCTACGTATTGAGAATGGGGTACCTTCTGCCTTGGAGCAGCTGTATGTCAGAGCCTGAATTTTTAATCCTGAAGGAGCTGGAATGAAATCATCCCACTGGCCAAACTGGAGCTGCATAGCAAGACTCCTTTTTCTTGAGTCAGTGGAATCACTGTGATGCCTTTCAACAATATTTCAGCACAAACCCTAACCCCTTTACACGGCTATTAATCTCACATGCCAGATCTGAGCATAGTTGGAAGCCTTTAGCAGAGATAACACAGCCACAGAGGTTGCCCCGAGGTCAAAGCCTGCTGCTGTGGAAATGAAATATTTGCATAACCTTTTCTTTCAGGAATTTATGTGGTGAGCAAATGCATTCATTCAGGCTGCTTCCTCAGTGCTTCACTGAAGCTGCCAGACAGAGGAGAAACAATGCAGTGTATTTTTGGGAAATAACATGCTTGTCAGCCCTAAATGGGCATGGTGGGGCTGTGATGGGAAGTACAGGCACAGTTGCCCTAGGGAGAAGGTATCTAGAGGAGGCCATGGTTGGGCATGAGCACATTCTGTATCCATCAGCCAGTTCAATTGCTTGGTCTCCCTGGACACCCTGGGCACAGAGACTGCACATCAGTACCTTGCTTTTCACTCTCCCTATGGCTGTAGATGTGTGAGATCCTTCTCACACCTGGAGTAAAGTGGATAGTGCCCACTCGTTGTGCATCTTGGAAGATAAATGTATTTCCTGCAAGGCAACTGCTGCCCCAGCTCACCAGACCAAGGTCCAAGTCGAGAAGTTGCTCTGTAATTAAACTCAGGGTTAGGAAGCCTTTGCTTTGAATCCAGAACTTGCAGCTACTTCATTTGTCCTAAAAATGTGACCTAATTGCAGCCTTTCAATACCTGGGGAGGCTACAAGAAACTGAAAGAGGGGAGATTTCGATTAGCTATTAGGAAGAAATTCTTTCCTGGGAGGGTGGTGATGCCCTGGCACAGGTTGCCCAGAGAAGCTGTGGCTGCCCCATCCCTGGAAGTGTCCAAGGCCAGGCTGGGTGGAACTTTGAGCAACCTGGTCTAGTGGAAGGTGTCCCTGTCCATGGCAGGGGTTGGGACTAGACAGTCTTTAGGGTCCCTTCCAACCCAAATCATCCAGTACTCACACACAACTGCTGCACTACACTTTGTGGGCTGCACTCCTGGTGTTACTGACCTTCAGATGCCTTTCTGGCACTCAGAAAGACAAAAGCTGCTGACACTTCTGCTCTCAGACCACTCAGTTGTTTATTCTTTTCCTCTAACCTGCCTGTTTTACTTTTCCTAAGTTTCCTTTCAACGTGCTGCACGTAACTGGAGAAAGCTACCAACCACATCTGCCTAGAGAGTGACTATCAGTGGATACAACTGTGCCTTTATTGTTTCCTTTTTGTTTAAAACCAAACAAATGAATCTTTTCATTGCATTTAAGACTCTCTTATATTTTCAGAAAGCACTTATTGTTCCCTTCTGATTTCATCGGACAAAACACACGCTGTCTGGTTTGTATTTATTTATTTTTCTTCCTTCCTGGAATTTTCAAAGCAGTGAAATAATCTCAGTCATATTTACTCTTCCATTTGTGCAGGAGAATCAATAGTTATTGTGCCTTAAATGTATCAGAGATATTCTTAGGTGTGAGATAATCTTATCCCTGCCCAGTACTGTATGGAATGAATACAGGTTCCTAAAGAGATGCTTTTTATTGAGAATTTGCTCTGAGATGTGCCCTTTATAGAAATGCATTTTTACAATTAGAAATTAAGAAGACTACAAGAAATCCCACCATGACCAAGGAAAAGATTCAACCCTCAGCATGCATGAAGGTTTTGTGCATAATAACTATTTGAACACCACCAGATGTAGTAATTGGCTTCTACTGCATGGCCTCAGAAGAATCTGAGGGTTGAGGAGGAGTTTCTGTGTAGGTAATGTGCCTGGAAGGTCAAATTCATGGTTCCCCAAGCAAGTTCTGAGCCAGTCAAGTGACCAAGCAGTAAGGCAGCTGTGAGTTTAGTGTCTGATCAACATGGAAACTTGAGTTGTGTGAGCAAGATCTGGGCAACACAGGAGCCATACATTCCTTTTTCACCAGCATTTCAAACTAGTATGCCTGGGCTGAAACACTTCTTGCTCTGTAAAAGCCTCAGTTTTCTCAGTTGAGAGAATCTGAGATGTTTGGAAAAAGGTTTTGCTCTGAGGTTTCCATATCCCAGCCTATGGACCTGTTGAACACTGTAAGATCACCTCTAAATTATGAACAGAGGGAAAGCAGAGATGGCTGCTCACACCTCCCGGGATGACACAGTGCATCAGAAATGGGCTGAAGTGCCACTTTTGAGTGACCAAAGTAGAGGTAAGTCCTCAGATGCTGCAAACTGGTAATTTATGCCAGCAAAAGCTTGGCTTGTGGATATTTTTTGCCATAAAGAGCAATGGTCCCTTGCAGCATCTGGCAAGCTTCAGAGGAGTCCCCAGCAATGAGGTGAAAGCTGCTTGGCAAACCCAGTTTGTGTCAGCTCACATTCAGCTGCACAGCATTGATGTGGAGAGGAGCTGTGGAAAGGTCACCCAGGCCTCCTGCAAGAAAAACAAGAAACCCCAGATGAAAGAGGAAGGGAGAATTCCAAAAACTGCATCCAACAGAGCAGGATTTCACCCAGCTTTTTGGGTTGCCTCTGTTTGATGAACAAGTGAGACACATCTGAATGCATCTTGCAGCTTATTCCTAAGGATTCCTTCATGATTTTTCCTTTTGAAGCCTCTGCAATGTTTCCCATCTGTTTGCTTACTTGTGGAGGGAAAAAGAATTAATTATTTATTTCTCTTTCTGAAATCCTGTTTGTGGACTTGATTTCACATCTTTAAAGCTTCTCTTTATGTCCTGCAGAGCTGCAGACTATTTTATTAATACACATTTTTGCATTGCCTTTGAAAACTTGATCTGAAGTTAAGCACTGGTCAGAAATGCCTAATTTATTAGATTAACATGGCCACCAAAAAATCTAAAATTCCTACTAATGCAAATCCCAGCCTTGCAGGAACAAGTGTGTGAGTCATCCCACTGAAGTGTGGTCAGTACAGCTGCTCTTGCATCGTGTTAGGCAGGTGCGTATGTTTGAATGCAGGCAAAGAAACCAAAAAATCACAGATCTGGCTAAAGAGACAAGTGCCAATGGATATTACTGTGAACTGCTCCTGCTCCTTGGCTGGAAAGTTGCTTGACTGGAGAGAGCTGCCTGACTCACAGAGCTTCATGTAACTTATGACGTGTCTTGTCTCATAAAATTTACAGGAGTGGTGCAAAGCCCATCCTCACATGTGCAAGAAGGTGAGAGCAGGACTGTATTGACCTGTTCAAAAGAAACCTCTACCTTGATAAAGAAATCAAGAGACAAGATTTTTTTTGTTTACAAAGTTGGTATTCCCCTTCTCTTGTTACCCTTCTTGTACTGCCCTCAGGCACTGCAGCCCTCCAGCAAATGCTGGAGCCCAGGACTGACCTTGTCAGAGTCATTAACTCTTTCCCAGGCTGGATTTCTTTCTCTTGCATGTTGGAATTCCATGTCCTAAAGCTCTAATTAATTCATATAAGCAATTGTTCTTGACAAAGCAGTTATCCTTTGCAAATCCCAGAGCCCTCCATTTGAAGAAGTTGAGAATTTAATTCCAGCCACTGCAGTGAAGCAGAAACACACTGAAATCTGTGTTCCCTCCTGGACTCAAAACCCTGCAGAAACCATGAGTTCACACTGGCTGGGGTTCATTTGGAAAATTAAAGTTTCAATGAAGATATAAACATAAAGCCAAAAAAGTCCAATAATTTTTCTCTCTAGAAAGCAGTGATATCTCACCAGACTAGCCAAATCCACAGCATGCAATTTGTGAACAGTTGTTATCCTGAGTTGTTTTTACTCTGCTTGCTTGTGCAGCAGAAGGAGCACAGACAGCAAACACTGGATATCTGCAGAAGTGTTGGACATGTGTTATGACCCATCCTAGAAGGCCAGGATAACCCAGGTTCTTGTCTATAAATCCCTTGGGGCAGAATAGAGTGAAATGAATGATCTGTGTTTGCAAACATACACATGTAGGGTTTATCGTAGTACAATTTGTCTTCACAGAAAAACGGGTATGGATCCAATTTGGTTGTTATCTATAGTAAAATGACAATATAAAAGCATAAAGATGTCACTTAAGAAAACATATAAGAAAGAAAGAGAAGGAAAAGATAAAAGTAGAAAGATGTCATCACCTATAGGGCTCACAATAAAACTTGGTTGTTGCAATTCCAATGTCTGTTGATCAAAGTGATGATCACAGACCAGAGTGTTGGAGTGGAGTGTCACTCCCAACTGTTGGGAGAAATCCCAGGAACATCAACTCTGTTGGATTTATATTCACTCAGATTAAGGTGGGAATGCCCAGGTACATCCTCTGAGGCAGGGAGTTTCAGCTGGACAATGGTTTGCCTCTTTCCTTATCTTGTTCAACACCAGCTGTAGCCTGAGGTGGGCTGTGCTCACCCTCTGCACCTGGGCAGGTACTTTGCACGTTGGCAGCTTCCCCCTGAATACTGCAGCCATCAGCATTCCAGTGTCTCTTCCAGTATCAGTACTGGACACATTCTTCTCCCCAGACCTGGGATGATTGGACAATAGTATCCTCTTTATCTTATCTCAAGTTCCTGCCGGGGTCCTAATTCCAGTTGGAAGGCATATTTGGGGAGGGGTGGCCTTCAGTGGTCACAGATGAGCAGCTGTCTCCTTGCAGTTTGCTACAGAGGACAAAAGTCTTTAGATGTGTGGTGGAAGAAGATCTGCTTGTAGGCTTTTTTGTCTTAATTTTCCCTCCAAAATACCACTGGGCTATAATATTCATCCCCAAATAAATTCAGCTGTGTCGAGAGTCTGGTTTCTATGAAAAGTTTTATGGACAGATAAAGGGCAAAGTCCATTCTTTGGTCCAGAGAACACAGCAGGTTGGCATGTGTGTGATTAAACATCCTTACTTGGACAGGGCAATTCGTTCTGCCCTTTGGGAGCAGTCCCTGGCTTGTGCTGCTCCTCAGATGATATTTAGACATTGCTTGGGAAAGACCTCCTTGAAAGGCTTGAAATTTGCTCCAAGATGGAAGTGGTCCAGTCAGTGATAAATCAGTGCCCAAGCCTGGGTGCTTCCTACCTTTCCAGTGCAGAGCACTGTGGCCAAAGTCTTGGATGCAGAACAGGGACGCCTCTGTAGTCAGAGCATGCCAGAAAAGCTGTTAAACATGTTGTCAAGCTTGTGATGACAACCTCTGCAACCTCTGTGGATAATTCTTGATCTGCGTGTCCTGTACTGCCTCTCCTCACTCTTGTCCTGGACAATAAATATTCTGAGCATGGACCTGTGTGTGATCTTACCTCAGCCAGCAGGGTCTCACCTCCCTCTCCTGCTCTAGGGAGAACAGCACAGAGCCCTGAAATGTGACACAAGTAAAAAGTAACCGCTGTTTCTGCACGTGAAAGTGCATCTCTCAGAGCCCTGTGACATGGCAGTGCCCTGACCGAACGGCTGCTCTGCTGAGGCAGCTCTCAGATCGAGGCAGAAAAACCACAAATAATGACTCAGGTCATGGACACAATTCATCATCGTCCTATTAATCAGGGTGGCTGCCTGTCCCCTGTTCTCTCCCAACACACATACCTCCCTGGTGGAGTTTCAGGATTGCAGAAACCTGTTAAAGAGCCATTTTCATGAAATGAAAAAAGAAGCCGTGCCCAGCAATGCTGTATGAAAAGGCAGATTTGCTGCTGTGGTGATGTTTGTCATCAGAGCAAACAATTTCTTACAAGTCTGCTGTAAGATGCTGCAACCCCAGGGTGGGACTGATGAAATTTCTGTGCTTCAATGGGTACTGGGTGTACATTGCACCTCCCTTCTGGCTCGAGAATTGAGTCAATGGCATTTGGTCAATCTTAGCGTGTGTATTGCCTGAAGACACATTTGTCTGGAGAAGTGGGGGGTAAATCTGTGGGCAAGCAAAACCCGAATAGTTTGTGAACTGTTAAATGAGATGCCCTAAGCCAGCCTGTAAATATTGCACTTTTTCCTTTTACACAAAATGCCTTCGGCCAACAACTGCCAAGACTAAGACAGTCCAAGTTATTGGAAGCAATTTTGTGTCATAGACATATTTTGGAATGCGCTGATGCTGTTTCCTAAGAAAAGACCTCTTCCTTGGATAGATTTCTGTCTTTGACAGGGGTACAAGAGATTTCTTAGGTACTCATCACACCTCACAACAAAAATAGCATTTTATCAAGCGAAAAAAGCTTTAAAGGCATCTTTTCTGAGGGTGTGTTGGCACTGGTGACTAGGAAAAAAATTTAGACTAAGAGTAAAAAAAACAGTGCAGACTTTAAAGTAGCAGAAGAGAAGGCATCTTGCTGTTTTTGTGGATTTATTTAGCTTACTCTTCCTTTCCCAAATCACATCTCCCTGCTTTTACACCTTCCTTCCATCTCTCAAACCTGGCTTTGGGAATCTGAGGTTCTTGGTGGGGGGCCTGAGGCAGGACTAGACCATTACTGGGATTAATGTGGAGCTGGTGTCATAGTCCTTGGAGACTGTGAGTGATTGAAATGGCATTGGAAGTACAGGGTCAGTTTGGGAAGCGGGGTCTGAGGGACTGGCATGACACTGCTGTTAAAGGCCAGGGGTTGGGATGGTATTGGTCATACTTAAAAACCAAAAGCTGCCTGTTGGAGGGAAGGGTTGTGTGTTTGTGTGTGCACTGAAGGGGAGAGGACATACTGCTTCCATGGAGTATGGAGCAGGTCCTGGGATGACAGGACACGAGAGAGGCTGTATTGGCTGTGTAGCCTCATGTTCTGTTCCTGGCAGTGCCCAGCGTGACACCAGCTATAAGAACAAGGTAAATATATTTCACTGAATTATTCTTCTGGCATCCAACCACTTGGTGTTCAGAGGTTTCCTGACCTGGAGTGGTTTCTGTGTATTTTGTAAAATCGGTGGCTCTCTTGGCATGAACATACCCGTGAAATCTCACCACTTCTCAGGCCTACAGCATCCTGTGGTGAAGAGAACCCCAGCTTCACGATGGCCTCCCTTGGGTTTGCTTTGAACTTGCTCCATGGGAGAATTTGAAGCCCATTCTTATTCTCTTTCTCTGCCTTATCGCCATTAGAGAATAAAGTGCAGCAGTGGGAGAAGTGTCTGATGGGACTAAGGAAGGATGTGTTCCTCCAACAGGTCACAACAGAAGGGCAGGCCCAGCCAAGCCTTGTCCCTGTTGCTTTCCCCAGGAGGGATGAAGAGGTAGAGAGAGAGGGGAATGAAGGGATGGAGAGGCAGAAAGAGGGAGGCATGGAAGTGCCTATGGATGGAGCAAGATCAGTGTCCCCTCGGTCCCCACTGCGCTAAAGCCATCAGTGAGGCCCACGGACAGCAGTTCCCTGCAGAGGCTGCAATTTAAAAATGTTTTAAATTTCTGGTGACACATTCAGTGGAAACAGGGCAGATGGCTATGATGCTGATGGGCTTTATTGAAGGGGTCCTGCTGGACACTGACCTGAAAAGGACACTGCTTTCAGTGTCCTCAGGATTCTTCAGTTAAATAATGAAAGCATATGAGTTTTGGATTTTCCCCTCCTTTTCTTGTTGTTTGTTTTTTTTTTCTCCTTCACTCTGTCATTGTTTTATTATGACCACATCCCTCTCCAGCTGCACATTAGCATTCTTCCTCTCTCCAGATCCTGCTCCCCCATTTCCTGCCCACGCTGCTCCCTTTTCCCACTCTTCACCAGAGCTGCTTATCCCTCACACAGGGAAACAGGAGCAAGTGTGTGGATACCAGTGTGGAGTCACTGCTCACCACTGCAGCACAGCACCAGCAGGGCAATGACAGCAAGAAGGGCAGATTCCTCCTTGCTCTCTCTCCCTGCTCTGTGGCAGAGTTGTCATGCTGCCATGGCCTTTTCCAGACTGATATTGCCTCATTTTCCCTTACCCGGCAGCAGAAGCACTTGCCAAGGTCAGTTGACTTGGGAAACAGCTCTGTGGAGGGTGCATCAGAGATTTTCTGGGATGTGGGTATAACAGGAATTTCCACCTGCAGTGTCTGTTATGTTGCTTTCCTTATGGCTGTGGAGTTCTTACTGCCACCCACACATTTATGTGTAAGACACTGCCTATAGCTTGATATAACGACCTCTAAAGAGGATGGTTGGTCACAGAAAAGTCATAAAACCAACATGTTCTCAGCAAGTGATGAGCTGATCCCTGATTGAGGGGGTGGCGGTGATAGAGCAGGAGTGTTGGTGGGGGCTCTCCTGTTTGTGACTGTGAGGTTGCACTGAGATGCTCAACCCAAATGCAGTCTAAATTGAGAAACTGGAAGTGATCTGAAGTGAAAGGAGAATAATTTGTTTTGCTCCCTTTGCTCACAGCACATTTTCCCCTCTAAATTAGCTGACATGAGAGTACAGGCACTGAAAAAGGAGAAGGAAAATAAAAGGCCTGGGAATTCATTTCTTTGTGTTTCATACAGGGCTGAGTTGCAGCTAATAAAGCAGAAGGGAATCTGCTGTGTGTGAGAACAGAGCTCTGGCACTCGCAGGCAGGGAGCTGAGGAAGCACAGCAGGTCACTCCCCGGGTGTGTGATGTGGGTGCACCGTTCACACATCAGTTCTGACCTCTCCTGGGAGGCACTCAAACAAACCCCCACGAGAGAGAGAAAGGGACTTGTTTGCCAGGGAGTGCCTTGAAGATCAGATGCCAGCAGCCTTCTGGGGTGTTTATCTCAGTGCAAGTCCATGAGAAAATTCTGTCAGCGTCAACCTTTTTGAAATTAATATCTGATTTTAGGGACTTTTTGGTCCTGCCTTACTACTCAATAGAAAAGATACCAAAAATTACGATGATGAAATTCTATGCATTTGCTGGACCTGATGATACACCAGAAGTTGGATACTTAGGAGATATGAGAGTAATGAAGATTTTCTTAAGCCCTGCATTGTTTGAGAAATAAAGAAATGCATGAGCATTCCCTTTCCCACTCGCACTGCCTTTCATTCAGTACTTTTAAAAACAAAGGCCAGACCTGAACATTGCTTGAGAGTACTGCGTCCTTTTAAAATGGGGGACAGCAAGTTCAGATGAGATAATAGGAAGAAATTCTTTACTATGAGGGTGGTGAGGCACTGGCACAGGTTGCTCGCAGTTTGTCCCCATCCCTGGCAGTGTTCAAGGCCAGGCTGGACAGGGCTTTGAGCAACCTGCTCCAGTTGAAGATGTCCCTGCACATGGCAGGGTCTTGGAACTAGATGACCCTGGGATTCTGGGCACAGTTCCTCAGTTGGCAATTTCTGCCACAAACTCATTGCTTGTGCTGGAACAAGAGCACTGCCATCACCTCTCATCTCTGGGCTTTCCTGGGGAATGTTTCCAGAGTTGTTCTGCTGTGATGCGCCTGCCAGAAAATGGTCTGAAGTGAGTAATGTTTTTCACAGCAGGTCAGTTCTGGACCCTCATGTTGATATTGGAAGAATATTTATCATTATTATTATTTATTATTTATTATTTATTATTTATTATTATTATTTATTATTATTATTTTATTGTTATTATTATGTGCTTGCCCCATCCCTGGAGGTGTTCAAGGCCAGGTTGGAAGAGGCTTGGGGCACCATGGTCTAGTGGAAGACGTCCCTGTCCATGGCAGGGGGTTGAACCTGGATGATCTTCAAGGTCCTTTCCAACCCAATCCATTTCATGATTTAGTGATTTAATGATTTTATGTGATATTTAAATATAACCTACTCAGATAAGAACATGGCTGGACCATTGATTTTTTAACCATTTTAATATATCTGTTTTTTAGCAGGGCAGCTCAGCAAACTTTTAGCAGCTCAGTGTTTCACAAGAAACAGGAATATTGAAGCTGCCTCCTTGTTCCATGGAAATGTTAACAAACAGAGCTGTCAACTTACAGCAGCTCATTGAACCTATTTCTGAAAGCTCTTCTAGGGAGGGCTTACACCTTTCCCTGGATGAGCTCCTCCCGTGTCTGGCTGCTTGGATAAACAGCTTGCAAACATCTTTCAAAAATTTCTGTTCTCTTTTCTGTGGGCTCATTCCAGACAAGAGACATCAGGGCTTGATTTAACCCAAGGCAATCACCAATGTAAAGCATAAGGCTGACAATTAGTGTGGAAGAAGCAGCAGATGGGAGGACTCTGCTGCTGCCTGACCTTACTCCCCACTCAGAGGACACCTGTCACCTGTGACAGTCTTGATCCTCCAGCAGTGCTGAGCTTCTTGCCTCTGCTAAATAGTCTCTATTTACTCTTCTGTTCAGAGCAGTGGTTATCTGGAAAATGTCCAATTTTGTGAGTAACAGCTGTTACTGTAGAAGTGACAGGCTCTATTAATCTAAAACAATCTCCAACCTGAGCTGTACAGCCAAGCAAAGGGACCTGTCCCAGGGAAACTCTGCTGCTGCAGATATGTGATGCATTAAGGCTCTGAGAAAGACAGACAGCATTTGCAGTCTGTCAGGAAAATAGAACAGCTTATGGGAAAAAGACCCGCAGTACCAGCAGCATTCAGCCAGGCCTTTTTGCATCATATTTTTCTGTTGGGTCCCCACTTGGTCCTTAAGAGAAATAAAAAAGTAGACAGTGGGCTTGTTATATCATTTTGATGTTGTTCCCCTTTTTCCTGTGACTTTCAGGGAATACCTTGGAGCCAGATTTCAGTGTGTCAGTATTTTAAATAGTTTGCTAAAATGGTCGTCCTAGAGGCCCCCTTAGGAAGTGGAGTTACCAAGGCAAAGCGAGCTCACCCCGCACTGGCTGCGCAGTTATCACTCACAGGAAATACTTTTGACATACAGCGAGTGAGGATAATTGTGTCAACCTAAACTTCTTCAATTTTTTTTTGTCAGTGAGTGACCTACAGCTCGTGGAGCTGCAGTAACTCAGACCTGTGTCTCATTTCTTTGTTTTCCTGGTAGTGCTGCATTCAGTCATGACAGAACTGTCTTAGAATCATAGAATGGTTTGAGTTGGAAGGGACATTAAAACTCATCTAGTTCCAACCTCCTGTCATGGTCAGAGACAGCTTCCACTAAACCAGATTGCTCACTTTGCATTTCTGTAGTTCCTCTCATTAAGCATAAAAAAAAAGAATGAAAATAACTTCACCTTACTCTTAATTAGACCTCTTTTCCCCTTTTCAGGTTTCCAGGGATAAAAAACAAATCTGTTTTCATGTAACACATTTGCCTTCGTTTGCAGAGTGCCATGGATGAAAGTCACAGGGACTGGTGTTTGTTTTTGCAGTAAGGGTTCAGGGGAGTCTGAGAGCTGTGAGCCTACAGAGAGGTAATAGACATAAGAGAGCTTGAAAAACAGCAGCTCTTGCTTAAATTTAGCAGCTTCAAAGACCAGGCAAAGGCTGTGATGCAGAAAGCTTTGAGGACAGACAGAGGAGAGCCTGAATTACCCATCTGAGCACAGCCACACGCAGACAAGGAGACAGGAAAAGGGTCCAATTGTGGTAACATGAAGATGAAACCTGTCCTGACATCCATGTGAGATTTTATGCGGTTTGGATGGGGAGATGCCTGGCATGCTTCTAGGACACCAGCTAGTTTATTTTGCTCAGTCCTGGCTGGCAGAGGAAATGAGAGAGTATAACATCTTTAACCTCTTCCAAGGTGTTCTCCAGAGGCAGATTCCAGAGCCAAGTTCAGAGGGTTCTCCCACGCTTATGTTTGCTGAGGTTCCATATCTCTCCAGGTTCCCGCAGGAGTTCCACCTCTCACAAATTCAGCAACATTTTACCTTCCTGAAGGTATGTAAACTGACACTGAAAGGCTATTTCAGTTGGCTTCCAGCTCCCTGGAAATATGAGAGGCAGAGATTTTGCTCAGGCTTGCCCCTGACTTTCTTAAACACTTCCCACAAACACTTATCTGTGTTATAGCTCTGCCCAAAGAAGGATTATGGGCTCCTCTGCTGTCAGGACATCCTGTGCTCTTTCCTGACTTGTTCACCTCCTTCTGATGCCCCAACAGTGCCTGGAGTGGAATGGTTAGTCCATGTGCTTGTGTTTGCATATGCACAGAGATCAGAACCCCCTCCTGCTCAAATTAATGATTTAGGGATCTATTTGTTTACATACAGATTCATTTAAAGAAAATAACAGCATGGACAAGAGCCAAGCACTCAGAAAAAATAACCTTTCCACTCCTCTAGATCCTGTCTCTACTGTCTCCACCAGCATTGCCTTCAACAGCCCTTTATGCTGTACATGAATTTGGCCATTTTATGGCCTCCCAGCCCTTTATGACGTTTTCTTCTACTTGCTGTGGTACAGCACGATCCCTCGTTCTCTGCTCCTCAGGGGGTCCATTAGTGTTTCATCCCCCTCTGGATCACAAACTGCTAGTCACAGAGATGTCTTCACTTTCCTACCTTAACTCTCAAAAAATTGCAGCTAGTGATGGTGGTAAAAAGGCAGGACTTGAAGACAAAAATAAATAAAAGCAGCTCATTTAATCAATTGGCGGCATTTACAACAAAATTCAGAAAATGTACAGCACACCAAAAGGCAGGCACTTTGAATCCCTAAATTTTGTTGAAAGGCTGCAGAAATGTCTGAGAATTGTAAAAGTGTTTTTTGGTTTGTGGATAGCCTCTCAAGTCACTGCAATTTCCTGACGCTATAATAATAAAAGCCAGAAAGACTGCTCAGCCCAGCTTTTCAGATCAAATTGATTGACAGGAAGACTAATCCCATGGAAACCACAGAATCTGCCCCATTTTCTTCTCCTAAGACCCTCATGCATGACTGAGTCTCATTTACCTCTGCACAATTTAGTGTAATTACATCTCTCTACTTTAAGTAGATTTTTTTTTCTGGCAAAGGTGTTTAGAAAGATGAGATTGAATGTCTCTGGCAACTGCACAGGGCTTTGGTCTCTGTACTGTAGAAAAATACAAACTTCATTCTTCTGATTCCTTCACTGTTTCAATCTCCTTCTCTGCACATTTCCATGTGCAGTAGAAAAGGGATGTAATTCCTATCTGGTACTGATTTTCACTCTCTGAATTCAGCTCCTCCTCAGACAGGCATTTTGTTTAAATCATTATCAGATCTAATGGAAAATAATCAAGACTATTTCTGCCAGCTGTACTGATTAAGGATAGGAAAGGGAAATTTGGGGTCAGGCAAACAGAGATGTTGATTCTTTAGTAAATGCATGATAAGATGTTTTCAATGACAAGAGTAATTGAAATGCACAGTAGAACAGACTCATGCACAATGAGATGTCTCTGATTTTTCCTGTCATCTTGGGAAGCAGCAAAATTCCTATGACTGCTTTGGTTTGTGAGGCAGACGAAAAATCTATATTTTCCCTAATCCCTACGGGTTGAATGATATATAAATAATTATGGAAGAGCTCAATAACAGCTTCCCATCTTATTCCCGAGCTCTGTAAGGCAGCCACAGGAGAGCAGGGTGACACCAGCATGGTGGCAGCAGGAAAGACGGGTCATGTTTTGTCTCTACTCTCCTTAATGTTTTGCAATTTGGTGAGAACTACAGACTCTTCTGGAGTCCTGATTGCCGCCAGGGTCTAAGGCACCTCACAGCCCCAGGGACAGAGACTTCACAGGTGTTTTCTTTGTGAAGAAAGTGGACCATAGAATCATTTAGGCTGTAAAAGACCTCTAAACCCATCAAGTTCAACTCTTAACCCAGCACTGCCAAAGCCACCACTAAACCATGGTCCCAAGTGCCTCATGCACACACTTTTGAACAATTCCAAGGACCACTTCCCACTCTTGGGATGTTCTTTCCCAGTTGTGTTTCTCTTTCCCCAAGCAAAACTGGCCACTGCCACAGGGACTGGGCCAGTCCTCAGATGGCCAAAGGTTTGGAGACCAGGCTCTGAAAGCAAACCTGGGGTTTGATGATGAGTGAGCAGAGCTCCCAGCTGAGATCACGGAATCACTAGGTTGGAAGAGACCTTCAAGATCATCAAGTCCAACCCATGCCCTAACCTCAAGTAAACCATGGCACCAAATGCCACATCCAGTCTCTTTTTAAACTCATCCAGGGATGGTGACTCCACCACCTCCCCGGGTAGACCATTCCAGTAGTTTATCATTCTTTCTGTAAAAACTTTTTCCTAATATCCACCCGATATTTTCCTTGGCGCAGCTTAAGACTATGTCCTCTCGTTCTATCAGTTGCTGCCTGGAGAAAGAGACCAACCCCCACCTGACTACAACCACATTTAAGGAAGTTGCAGAGAGTGATAAGGTCACCCCTGAGTCTCCTTTTCTCCAGGCTGAACAACCCCAGCTCCCTCAGCCGTTCCTCACAGGGCTTGTGTTCCCAGCCCCTCACCAGCCTTGTTGCCCTCCTCTGGACACACTCAAGCATCTCAACATCCTTCCTGAACTGAGGGGCCCAGGACTGGACACAGCACTCGAGGTGTGGCCTCACCAGTGCCGAGTACAGGGAAGAATGACTTCCCTGGTGCTGCTGGCCACACCATTCCTGATACAGGCCAGGATGCCCACTGCAAACACTGCTGGGCAGCAGGTTGTGCCCTCCACCCTTCAGAGATCTTTCTGTGTCTGCTTCTCATTCCCAAGCTTTTCCTGCTGTACTGAAGCACTTCTGGAAATTATGGATGCTAATGGCACAGTGGCCAACAGCAAAGCTGCCCAGCAGGAGGGGAGCTCTCGGGCCTTGCGTGAGGAATTTGCATCGCTGCAGCACCAGGGATTCTCATGAGAGGATCAGGGCTCTGTTTGGTGGGGAGCTGTATGAATAAAAAATAGCAGAGCTCTCAGTCTTGGGAATAAGGAACGTGCAACAGCATCTGAAACCAGTGAGAGAGGAGAAGGTGTGGGAATAAAGGAGGAAAACTGGCTACTAGGGACCGATAAAGCCATTTGTGCTGCTTAGCCTCAGCCAAATCTTTGTGCAGGCCTACCAAGGCTTCATAAGCACGAAAATTATACACAAACATGATTTCATAAAAATGAAGAGATAACATTAGCAATAACAACATTAATGAACTGTTGCTTAAGATGGTTTAATTTCTAAATAGACCACATTAAAGGTGAAGTGGGATGTGTACAGGCCACCTCTGATAAGAACAAGGAGCTTGAACACAGTATTATCTTTTAATTTAGGACCTGAGTAAACACTTGAAACTCACTGCACACCTGGTTTTGAGTGTAAATGTCTCAGGTCAGGATCTAACCCAGTAAACCTGGACAACCAGGTGACCCCTTCTTAATTACGGGGTAGCTTCAGGGGCAGGGAGGAGAAAGAACAAGGAGAAAGAGATAGTGCTTGATGAATAGCAGTATGGGAGGCATAAATTAAAGCAATTTATAATATTTAACATTTTAAAAATTTGTTTCTCTCTATCTGATTGTTGTTTAAGCCATTCTCTGACACAAGAATTCCTCCGTGTGCAGAAAATAACACAAAACCCACTATTCACTCTGTTTTAAAATAAAAATAAAATTGAAACCTGTTCTTTGTCCTTAAACTCTTACATGAACAACAGAAGAAATATCTCATTTTACAACCTGCATGCAACTCCTTTCCCCTGTGTGAAAATGCCTTTGTGGCATCTAACTCAGAATTTCATGGTTATGGAGAACAAATTTTGGATGACCCAGGGGCTAAGTTACCTGTCCAGGCTGTGTGAGTGGCAGTCACTCAGCCCAGAACAGTTTGTAGGATCTGGGCAGTGGAAATAGAAAATGGAGCCACAGCAAATGGAGCCACAGAAAACATCCTCTGCTGGTTCCTGCAGGTCTGACATGGAGAAACTCCTTGCTCTGCTCAAAATCAGGCGTGCAAAATACTCGTTGTGCAGCTTCAGCTTCTGTAATTGGCATAGAAGAGCTGAAGAGGGTGAGAATGCTGTGGAAAATACTGGTCTAGAAAAGATTTCTGGTCAAGCCATTTCCTCAGGAGGATATTGACTTCAGTGCAAACCATGCCAGTCTAACCTTTCCTTAAATATCTCTGGTGATGGAAATTTTGCAGCCTCCCTGTTTGAATTATTTCTGTAGGCTTTTGCTTTCTTTTCCTCATTTCTTTGTAAAATTAAATGATTTAAGAAATTTCTGTCTCTCTGTCAAGAAACCCATTCCTCCTTTTTTAAGTTCTTGAGTTTTTCTGTTTTGTTTGTATTGTTGCTTCTGCAGAAAGACCAGATTCCAGCTGTGGCTACAAGTAGATAATGTAGTTATGTGATGTGATCTTCTTTAAGAGACTCTTATGTTTATCTAAAAATAGAAACAGTCAAAAAGACCTTTTTCTTTTTTAAATTAAGACTTTTATCAGGTTATTACATGAATATTCATCTTCTGATCAGAGACTGTCATGTTCCTTTAGGTTAATGTGGCAAAATAACACCTGGGGGACTTTCAGACATTAGACTGTTAATTGTCTGTAAAAGTTCTGTTCCAAAGTTTGGGGAGCCTTGAACTGCTAAGGAATGGTAGAAGATGCATTGCCCTTCTTTATTAGTGAAATCTCAGATACCTGGTTGGGAATGGCACAGATTAGCAGAGTGCTGTGGTACTCCATCAGAATTTCAACCACACAGCAAGAAATACTGGCATTTCTTTCTCGTTTCAAATAATCTTTCCTTCATGCTTGACTTCTCTCTAGAGCACAACAAAAGGGCAGCCTTTAACCGCTCAGGAGCCCCATCACAAAGTTTTCAAGAGATGTTGGCATGAATTCTGACTTTGGTGAATATCCCATGGTGGGTATTTGAAAGGTGCACATTTCTCAGGTGTTTTTGGCTCAATGTTTTGACTCAACTTTATCCTGCCTTCTCTCCCAGTGTCTGCAATGACTCATGATACAATTACAGTCGCTTGGATTACACTTCTTGAAAAGATGAATAAAACACTGAATAATCATAAAATCACAGAGCAGTTTGGGTTGGAAGGGACCTTAAAGATGATCTGGTTCCAATCCCCTGCCATGGGCAGGGACACCTTCCTCTAGACCAGGTTGCTCCAAGCCCTTCCAACCTGGCTTTGAACACTTCCAGAGATGAGGCATCCACAGGTATTTGCTGTGCCAAAAAAGCATTAGCAAGGCAGAGCTGTGGGAAGGGCTTGTAAGAAAGGACGTACGAAGTTGTTTTATGAGGGAATTCACATCCAGCTCAGTGCTCTGGACAAGTTTAAACGGGATTTATTGCCCAGCCAGGGAGCTGTTTGTGAGGTTGGAGTCTGTACATCCAACTCCTGAACTGTGATCTGACTTCTGCAAGCAAAGTGTTTCTCCAGGGCTTTGTGGCTGACAAATATATCCTGTGTTTGCTGTCTCCGAGGGCAGATCCTGTGCCAGGGTTAATGGAAGCCAGTTCAGTTTAATTTTTTTTCCCAAAGTTTCTGAGCAAGCAGCTCCTTATCCTCTGTCTTGAAAATACAAACTCAGTGCTGGACTTGCTGTGGCTTGATCATTTTTAAAGCAGTGCTGATCTCTCTAGAGGTGTGTGGGAGTTCTCTTAGACCTCTGTTTTAGCAGACTCCAATTACCAGTGCCCCTGTATCTTTATTTAACCCAGTGGCAGCACTGACAGTGGCTGAGGGGATGCAGCTGCTGAGGCTTTCTGTGAAATATCCAGGAGCTGTAGAGTCTCTCACATTTTCTGTTTTGAAAATGGGTCAGTTCTGATAACCTGTTCAAAGTCAAGTTCAGGCATTGACACTGATGTGGAATTAGTTTGTCAGATATTTACATCACCCTTCTTTAACATGCTTTCCTTTAAACCTGAAGCTGTCTGGAGCAATTTTATGTAGTAAAAGCAGAATGCTCTCCTGAGTGCAAAGACCACTTGAGCAATATAAAAAGTGATTTTTGAACCATTTGATCTTTTGATCAAAAACTCGGGGTATTGATAAAATCCAAGTGAAGTCCAGGTTAAGTTATTGCCAATACCGGTTTCTGAAAAATGGCCTGAGGATGGTCTGCCCCACCCCGTTATGCAGCCATGAAAACCTCTGAGGCATTGCCCAGAGAAGCTGTGGCTGCCCCACCCCTGGAAGTGTCCAAGCCCAGGTTGGACGGGGCTTGGAGCAAGCTGGGATAGTGGAAGGTGTCCCTGCCCGTGGAATGAGATGAGTTTTGAGGTCCCTTCCAACCCAAACCTTTCTGTGATTTTCACAAACCCAACAAATCCACTGTCTCATCCCGTCGCAGCTTCCTCCTGCCTGTGGGTTCTTGGATGTTTGACCCTGCACCTCTCTTCTTTCTAAACAAGATTTCCTGTGGCATTGACAAGGCTGAAAACCCAGAGGTGGCATTGATGCCACCTCCCTTCGGTGGTGCCCTGCTCAGTGTTGGAAGCATCAGACTCACCTTGCAGGAACTGCAAAGGAACAGCCATTATCAATCTGACCGATTTTTAACATCTGAGTTATACCCTAAGATGAACTATTTTTTTCTTTTAACTTTAAAAGCACATTCATTTCTAGTTCAGGCGTAGACCTTTAGACATTTTGATGAGGTGAACGCAAATCAAACAAGGTTTTGACTGAAGAATGTAATTTTATTTAGAAATGTTGTAAATCAATATTTTTTAATCGGAGGTGCTTTCTCTGTGGTGCCATTTTTTTTTTTAAAAGGAAGTTTTCCTCTCTTTCACTTTTGGTTTTGATATTTATTCTTTGGCTCTTGCTCCTCCTTTTAATTTTTTTTTTCTCCAGCTATGACTGCATTACATTCCTCTTAAAGCAGTTTCCTAACTTTTTCTGCACTTTCTATTCAAAATGTAAGAAAGTTCAGGAAAAGTTAAGCATAGAATTGCCTGCACATACTAATATTTCCTAAGACGTCCAAGGAAGAATTTTAAAAGTTCAACAAAAGCTGATCTTACATTTTCAAAAAATGCTAACTTTTAATGAACTGAAGTGTGATGAACTCTAATTATAACAATTAACTCTAATTATACCATTTCATATTTTCGTCAATACTCAGGCTGACTGCAAATGTTGGCACAAAGAGGTCTCTTTTACTGACATATCCAGAAATAGTTTCATCTCTAAAATTCCAATGACATCGACTAAAGGACGAGTTGTTCAATTCTTCGAAGAGCTTTTTACTTAAATGTTCGTCTTTTCTTTGACTGTAGAAAAGACAGATAGTTAAATGAATGAACAAAAATAATGAGAGAGAATTGAGAGACCTGGAGAATAAATGATATTCATGGTTTGGAGTTAATCCAAACCCTCTATTGCGCTGTGATGATCTCAATGGCAATAACTCTGATCTGCTTCTGATGAAAGGAGCTACAAGAAAGATGGAAAGGGACTTTTTACAAGAGCATGCAGTGACAGGACAAGGGGAAATGGCTTCAAACTGAAGAAAAGTAGGTTTAGATTAGATATTTGGAAAAAATTCTTCTCTGTGAGGGTGGTGAGGCACTGGCACAGGTTTCTCAGAGAAGCCATGGACACCCCATCCCTGGAAGTGCTCAAGGTAAAGTTGGATGGGGCTCTGAACAACCTGGGATAGTGGAAGGTGTGCCTGCCCATGGCAGGGGGATTGGAATGAGGTGATCTTCGAGGTCCTTTTCCAATCCAAACCATCCTGTGGTTCTATAATTTGTTGTGTAAGTGTTAATACACAAGTTGTGAACAATTCAGAAAACCTGAAAAAACCCCTCAGGTGACATTTCAGGCACCATGGGGTGATTGATAACAAGGGGGAGGATGTGTTGAAGATGCAGGGTCCGTGCTGGGAAACCACCAGGGACAGCGTGTGCAGTTCTGACATCTGGAAAGATGCTGCTGGAGTTTAATAAGGCAAAACACCAGCAATTAAGGAATTTTGATTTCTTCAATGTCAGAGAAAAGCAGCTAATTGGATGTTCAGCCATTGAAAGGGTGTGCATGTTTTCTTTTTGAATGCAAATTCCTCCTGGCCATAAATCCCTAGCAGGAGAAAAATTAGTGGAGGTACCTGCTGGTTTATGCTTAAACTGTAGAAAAATTGAACCTGGCTCTGTCCTCTTTTATTTTTTCTGTGCAGCACCTGGAATGGGGGGATCACTGCTAAGCTGCAGTTATTACTATTGATGAAACAGCATGTAAAGTTTATCCTTTTCTCTCTAAGACCTGCAGAAACATTTTAATTTAAATAGTACACAGAGAAGCTTATTTTGCATCCTTTTAATTAAAAAATAACTAAACTCCTAAAGGTGTCTGGGTGTAAACCTGAAAAGCGATTTGAGCTCAGTGAGCCACACCAAAATTTCTGCTTGGTAAATATGCAAATCCCAAAGTGCTGCAGCACTCTATTAAAACATGATCTATTCACTGAAAACTTATTGCTGGTTATTATGCTCATGCTAACTTTTTAATGGTGAGTCTGCACATTTTGGGGGGAATATTTGAAATGGGGTGGGAGGGAAGATTGTGCAATCAGCCACCTTATCTTTAACTTCTCATCCAATTTCCATTTTGGAAGTCTTTAATGGAGAAGCAAAGCATGTTTAATTGATTGCTATTAAAATCTTCAAAGGAACAAGCAAGATGAAAGTTGTTTCTAATTACTGCATTATGATGTAAGCTTAATGATACGACACTTCTCCAAATTGATTTTTTTAGAATTTAAGATGAGGAATTAATTGAGTTGCTGTATCGATCCATTTTATTTTTCCCATTTAACATGTCCAGTGGAAAAAAGAAAAAGCTGTTGAGCTGTGGAATAGTAATGAGGACTTAAGAAGGAAAGTCAAAGTGAAGATGGATTGGCCAATAAAAATAATTTATAAAAACCATAGTGTGATGGCAGAATATAGTGGCAAAGACCAATTTATCTCTAGGTTAATTAGAGTAAATTAAGGTTAATTCTTTTGCCATTTAACTGTTATTTTTTTTGTCTTGCTTTGTCCTACCTGTTTGTACTAGAATAACTGCTTTTCTGGTAAAGCAATATTCTGAAAATCTGCATCCAGTTCTGCTAAATTCATCTTTGAAGATCTCTTCAGAATTACCCCTAAAACCTAAAAACCACTTCCACGCATGTGCTTGATCTTAAAATTCTTCTTAAGGGTATTTAAGATTGTTTTATTGGTCTAATTCTCCTAGAATATGATTCCTGATTTTTTTCCTTATGTATCAGTACAAGACATGTGCTGTTAGGAAATGTACGTGCTTAGAAATATAATTATTTTTGACTGATAGTTGTTTTTTGTATTGTTCTGGGATAACTATCCATAACTTCACAGAATCATGGAATGGATGATATGGGGATGGATCTTTGGAGATGATTTAGTACAACCCCCTTGAGCAGGTTTGGTGAAAGCAAACTGCAAAGGACTGTGACCTGTTGGGTTTCAAGTATCTGCCTGGATGGAGACTGCAAACAGACTATTTCCTCTCACTTCTTTCTGAACTACAAATTTCAAAACTGAATCCAAAGTATTCTGAAGGCAAAATGCTTCTCCAGAACTTCATTGCTGCAACTGAGATTTGAGGAGCGCTGTTTTGGTTTTGGTGCTTGTGTTGAGTAAATTAACTGTTATATCTGAGATTTCAAAGTTCACACTGATGCTTTCTGTCTTTCCTATTGATTATGCTAACTGGAATATTCTGTGTATACAGAGAGATTGCAGTGTAATTAAAAACATGATTTATAATTGCATTTTAAGCTCTGGTACAGTTTAGGAGAAGCTGTTTCTATTTAAGCCTCAAAGCTGTAAATTCTCTGCTGACTTCTGCTAATACTTAAAGCTGTAACACAGTTTAGAAAGAAATGAGAATGGACACACTTGGAGGTGTTAATTATAACCATGCCTGCTTTTCCTTGGAATTATAACTCTTCATCAAACATTGCTATCTTTCCTTTGAAGACAGAAATCCCAAATTATTGATGTTCTCATTCCCTGTTCAGAAAGAAGAAAAATTGTAATGAAGGTGTATTTTAGTGGTAACTTGAACAACAAAAATAATAATAAGAAGAAAAAGAATTCATCTGGAAATAATACTCCTGTCTTCCATTGCAAAGACTCTGGCAAAGGAAGAATGATGCCAACTTTACAGCCAAGGGGGGTCTAGGAGAGACTTTGTCTCTTTTGTCACTAAATAATTTACACATGATTCAGAGCCAGTTTATTTGCAGCCCTACAGCAGAATCTTATCAAAGCTCTACTGATGTAGCTCCTTTGTTAAAACCAGGAATAGCCTCTTATTCCAAATAATCAGGTCATGGCCTCTCGCACATTTACTAATAACTGACATTGGCATTAGTTGGCAAAGTGATTGCAGAAATAGAGTGTGGTATTCAGGAGCAACTTTAATGAGCTTCTATAGGATCAAAGACTCTTGGAAGTTCAGAAATTGCCCATTTCTGAAGTGCAAACTCAACTGAAGCTACTGGCATTTGGAACATTGTACTACAGAAGAGTGTGTGTTCAGTAACACCCCAGCAAGAGAAATAAAAGTAAGCAGTAAATATCTCAAAATGTGTATTTTTTTAAAATTCAGTTTTCAGTTCAAACACCAGGTGTAAAGCCAAATAATCGTGTTAAGTTTGAAGTGAAATGTTAATTACAGAAATCCACAATGAAGAAAGAGACCTGAGATGCAGCCAGAAAGCACTCATTAAATGAGGAGTGATGGCATGGTAGAGTAAGTAGGTAAACTTTAAAAAGTTTTCCCAGTGGTAAATCTCAAAGTCCTTTTTGCTTAGATGTTGCAGAAATGTGGTCTTAGCTCCCAAATGGGCAGGTACCTGCTTCACCAAAGAGGCACTGAGCAGCTGCTGAATGAACACAAGTATTACTTCATTGCTTAAAATTAAAAGTAAAATTAAGAGCTGAGAGTCTTTATAGACATGAAATGTTTCATTCACTCACCCACTGGCTGAGGAAGGAAATGTAATGGAGCACAGGAGGGTTTGATTAACCCCATCTAATCTGCAGTGCCAGTGAGAAAGGCTCCAGAAAAAAGCTTGGAGGGTTGGCAGAAAACTTCAAGTGCCTTGATTGTATTTTGTTACTAAGCTCTTGCTAGTGACAACATGACATTGCCATGAAATTTGCCGTGAGTGTGCACACACAGAGGCACACATCCGTGTGAGGTTCTTCTAAAAATCCTCTGGAGGCCGAGAGGAGAACTATTTCTCTTTCAAAGAGTAACTGCTTTCATGGCTCCTACAGTCAAAAGGTGGAAATAAACCAGTATTTTATGAGTCCTAGAATAAATTGCTTCAATTTATTTCCTCCCTGAGCATTTGACCAAAGAATGGTGCTAAGTGAGAGCTAATGAATTCACCAGGGAACAAAAACAAAGTAAATACATTTTGTGAAGGATCAATTAGGGGTTGCAGTCTCTATCTCTGTGCCCATTTCCCTCTCTTTTCCACTCGTTTGTGGATTTTATCTCTCTGCAGAGCAAATAAGGTTGGATCACTGCTCCTGAAACTGGCACATGCTTGGCTAATGAGTGGAGCAGGGGAATTATCCAATGTAGTGCCTGTCAGTCTTGCAAATTTTTTCTCATATCTATTGGCATGGATCTGAGCAAGCACACGCATTAATCTATGCCCTCTTCACTGAATTATTCCCATAATTAACTGTGATGTGTCAGTCAAAGTAGAGGTGAGAAAGCCATTGAATTTCAGTAAGTGAGGGTTGAGTGGTGCTGTATACAAAAGCTAAAGTTCCCTTCACCAAACTTCATCTTTTAAGCATCAGTTGAAATCTAAACTGTCCAGGTTTCCTGAATAGCAGCTGGGAAAGGGATAGGAGAGTCTCCAGAGAGAGCTGGTGCTGAGTTAACAGTTGGACTCGATGATCTCAGAGGTCTTTTCCAACCTTAATGATTCTGTCATTCCACAAAATGGCTTCTTACATTAGCTAAAATCTTCTCTCCCTCCTTGCTCGTTCCAGTTTATGTTTGGTCCTTGATATAAACATCTTCTCTGCCATGGGAAAAAGTGCCCAAGTAATTCCTAAATATTTTCGATGACCTCTTTCTGTCAACACTTCTCTAGAGAGAGCAGGAAGCATTGGGAATTCAGCACAAGAACAGCATGATTACAATTCTGCCTTTTCTTCAGGGTGCTTAATATCCATATTATCTCGTATGCATTCATATTTAAATGCTACATGCTTCCTTTTAGCAATAGACTGCTGGAGGTTTGAAGTGCCCATAAAACTGCTGGAAAGTGGCAGTGCCAATTAATCTGTTGACAGATTTGTTGTTTAAATATTAATGGGATGTTAAGCAAATGTTGGCTGCTGTACCAAGATCCCTCAGAGTGCCTTCCTCCAAAGACTTGAGCATTTCCACACACTGAAAATGTCCTGGACACTGAAGGATGGGAAGGTTAGCATAAATTTTCTGTCCCTTTTCCCCCACAGCTCCTAAACACACCATAAATACCACCTACCCCTGTGAAAAAGAGAAGAAAAGTCTTATACAGAATGTAAACTCCTTGTAGCAGTGAACGATTGAGTTGTGAGTTTGTAGAGGGTATAGCAAGGAAGGGTTTATCTCCTGACTGCTTCACCTTGGCAGCGGAATGGGAAGTGAAAGTGGGATGATGGATTTATCTGTCTGCTCAGTTGGTGATGTGGGAAACCTTGGAAAAGCCTCTGGAGAGGAAGGAAATTTTGATGCAGGATCAAGATGAGCCTGTGCCATATCACTCATGGGCGCTGTGCCGGGGTGAGTTTGGCTTCCCTGGGGCTCGTGGGTGCAGAGAGTTAGAAACAGGAGGTTGGTGGAAAGCAGGTCTGACTCAGCCCTGTCCATGAACAAAAACATGGGATACAAAATAAGGACAACGATTTCTTTGCTTTTGATTTCCCTGGCCAAATGCAGGGGCCTTAGAGAAGCCCTGGAGCACACGGGAACTTCCAGGCCATGTGAACTTGGACATCAGATTGAGGCAGCAGCAACACGACAATAAAGACGCCTCCTGATCTGCAATTTCAGACTCCTGCTTTTCCCATTTGCTTTTTCCATCAAGCTCAGTCGTGGTTCATCCTTTTACCTCTTTTATTCCAATGAGTTTCATATCTCAGAACCCATCCATCACATTTCAATTCAGTCTTGCATTGCTGCTGGAAGCCTTCCAATTTAATTTCTATTATTTTAACACATTACATAATAGTCTGAACATAATTTGTTGACTGTTTCAAATTGCACTTTTTTTTTTTTAATGAAGGTTGTGATAAAGACTTCTTTGAAAACTTTGAAGTATCCTTACTGTAGCCTTACTGCCCATCAACTGGAATAATAAAATTTATTGATTTTGTTACAGGTTCAGTCCTTAATATTAATCATTCATCTGGGTTGCAAGTTGCAGTTCTTTCTTTACAGGTTTAACAGAATAAGGAAGAAAAAATGGATTATTTATTTTTTTAATACTTATTGAAGATATTGACTCAGGAAAGTCAGGTTGATAGCAAGAGATCTACTCTGGATTTTGAATTTTTCAGAGTTTATAGGGTTTTTCACAGGGGCTGTGAGCTCTCCCTGTCTGGAATATTGTTTACAGAAATCAGCACGGACGAAAGTTCAGTATTGCTCCACAGTTCATTTCTTGCAGCTGCTCCTCTTTCCTGAGTTACATTTGAGCTGTAACAAAGATTACCCATTTTATTTCTGTAAAAGGCATAGTACAGCCATGGCTGGAAGAGGAGAGGTGGCTACAGCTTGAAATGAAGGTTGTCTTCAGTTTCAGGTCTCTCAAATCACAGCCAGATGAGTGCATTTGGGTCTCCTGAGCCCCTGTTGCTTCCACTGTACAGACATTCCTCTCCATCTGAAAATTCCATTTGTTTTGCTTCCTTTCAAAAGAAATCATGAGATCTGGTTTTTGACTTGAGATTAAATGAAAAGGAAGTAGATAGCCATAGAGAAAAGGCTCACTAAAACAAGAAAATGTATAGGTGTCTGTGGAATAAAAGCTAATTTACCTCAAAAAAAATCCATTATAAAATATTGATTACAGTTTTTATTTTCAGGTTGCTGTTGAGTCAGGGACAGCATCAGTAAATAATACCAGAGATCAAAAATTTTCAAGCTTTAGTTTCACAGAAAAGGGTGATAATTACAGTCTGGAGCAGTTTAAACAGATTAATAACTTTTTTTAGAGAAATATAAACTGTGGGGATGACATGTTCTTCTCTAGGCAGATGAGATTTGGATATTAAAAAAAAAATGAGTGACATAAACCCTCATGTAATTTCCTTTTTTTTTTTTAAATTCCCTTTATGTGCTTACCCATATTTTTTATTTTATTAGTTTCATTTGGTTTTGCTGTGCTCTGATTTTCTGTTGCACAGGGAAGTGTTATAACAGTGGCAGTTTTGACAAAGCTGCTCTCTCACTGTGGGGTCTTTTGTTGTCAGGTTGTGGATTTCTGATGCCTCTGGTTATTCCTCATGCCGCTGATTACTCTGTCTCATGTCCTTTCAGTCTGTAGGGGAGAATGGAAACCTAAACAAATGCAAGGTAAAATCAAACCCCATATTTTCTCTATTACAAATCTAGTCACCCAGCCCTATTTTTCCATGAAGACTGTGCCTGGTTGACTGTAAATTGCTATTTCAGGCTCCACACACAGCTCTCTCATGTCTTTTGAGATGCTTTTGAGGATATCCCAGCTCTCTCATGTCTTTTGAGATGCTTTTGAGGATATCCCGTGGCCTCCAGGTACTTCTGCAGAAGGTTTTGCATCACCAGGAGGTTTTCTGCCCCAGCTGTCAGTGCTGGGCTGGCATCTCCCACACCAAAGTGCCTCAAATGGCACAAAGGGTTGGAGTGCGATGGTGGGAGTGAAGACACAGGCAGTGTTCACAGGAGATCATATTTAGCACATTCAGGACGCTTCCACTTTATTAACACAGTTCAGAGGCAATTTTCAGGCTACTACAGCCCTGGGTTTACCAGGTGAGCATGTGCTACCTGCCTGGTGACTGCAGCACGTTAACAGGAGAGGAACCACGCAGCAAATGCAGAATAATGACTCCTAAAGGTGGGTGCTGCATTTAGAGCGTGCTGTGGACTCTGCACTGCTGAGCGTTGACACACAAGTGTCTGCTGCTGCCTGAACATCAGCACATGGCATTTCTATTTGCCTGAGTAATGAATATGCAAATGGGAAATCTATTACTGAGCTGGTTTGGTGACCCTGGAAAGGAGGAGAAGCAAACAGTGGGAGAAGAGAAGCAACAACAGCTGCATGCACAAAGAATCCCTGTAGCTCTCACCAGTGATGTGGAGAAGGACTCAACTCCTTACCTGATCATCCCACCAGGGTGGAGACAGCTCTTCACAGAAACATGGAATGGTTGGGGTTGGAAGGGACCTCAAAGATAATCTCATTCCAAGCCCCTGCCATGGGCAGGCACACCTTCCACTATCCCTGGTTGCTCCAAGCCCTGTCCAGCCTGGCCTTGAACACTTCCAGGGATGGAGCAGCCACAGCTTCTCTGAGCAACCTGTGCCAGGGCCTCACCACCCCCACAGTGAATATTTTTTTTTCAAATAAGCAATCTAAACCTATTTTTTTCCAGTTTAAAGCCATTTCTCCTTGTCCTGTCACTACATGGTCCTGCAAATAGCCTTTGTTTTCTTCTGAAAAGAAGCTCTGGAGCTCAATAGAAACCTGCTCTTGGATTTGAGAGTCTTGCTTTTCATGTACTGAGCTGAAAAGGCTCCTCTAATCTTTGGGCCATGGGTGGTAAGTGTAGAACCTGCAAAATGTGTTAACAAACAGTGAAGTTCTTGTTATAACCTCACTAAACTGTTTTTTTTGTACATTTAACAAAGTTGGTTTTCAATTTTCTGATATCTTTCCTTGTTCCACCAGTGCAGAATTCTCACTATTTCAAGGGAGAACTTGGCCAGCAAATTTTGTATTTTCTGTGGAAAAAGAGTGTTGTATCACATTTTAATAGCTTAATCCAAAAAGAATTCCTTAATAGACGGGGGTTTCCTGCCAGGAAAGGAAAAGAAAGATCAGGGCCATTATTACTTCGATGTTTTCAATTTTTTAAAATTAATTTTCCAAGGCATTTCTCTTGAGCAAAACCTTCTTTCATCAGGCATATATTTCTTCCCTCTTCTTCTGCAGAAACACTAAAACCAGTCACATGAGTGAAATACAGTTTTGAATTTTTTTTTTTTCCTCAGCATGGAATTCTCCTATCTTTTCTTACCATATGTATTTTTGATGTTTTGTAGTGCCAAGAGCAGTTAACAAATATGAGGCAAGGATAATGGATTGCATCTTTTGCAAACGGGGATTTGTGGTCTGGGCTTTGACTTTTGCCAACTCGATGGACCTCAACATGATTTTCACAGTCTCTCCTGATAGTGGTACCCCATGGCTGGAAACCATCACCACTGGGAGAAAACAGGCTCTTTAAAACCTAAAAGTTTTGGATTAATGAGAATTTGAACCTATAATAAGTCAAACCACTGAAACAGGTAAATCTTCCTTCAGAGCAAAGACCTGAAAAAGCAGAGTGTGATGCTACTTGTAGCTAATCATCAAACAATGGCAAAAACAGATGGTGATTTCCCTCCAGGAAAACAGAACAGACGGTGCAAACCGACTTTTAGAGCCAAAGCTACAGACAAATGTCAAGCAGGAAGCAGGTGGGTTAAGAACAGAACTTAGTTAATGTTAGGTCCTGAGAGCATGAAGAAAAAGCCATGATTTTCAGACTTATTTTATCATGCAGCAACAGCAACAGCCAGATACATCTGCAAGGTTTTGGGAGATCTGCCTTTATAGGATTTGCAAAGTGGGTTCCTTGTGCTGGGCTGGTGAAAGGAGCGTTTGCTGTTTGCTGGCCCAGGGAGATCTGCAGGGATGCCCATTATTATCCATTTTAGGATCTAAGACTGGGCCTGCAGAATATTTGGAAGGATAAAACTTAACTCATAGTGCCAGGACTTGAGCAAGGGTGGGTGTCGTGACCTGGATAAAAGGGTAGATGCTGGGACCTGGATAAAAATTAATAATCTGATTTCCAAGATGGAAGGACAGTAAAATCTGTGTCAAACAGCAGCGTTTAATGATTTTTTTCTGGCTTTTCCTGGTTTGGAGACTGTTTTTCCAGACCCATCAGCTGTCCTAGAAATGGAATAAATGTAGCAGCCCAGACACTGAGTGAAGGGCTGGACTCTCATCCTTGCCACCACCTTTACTCTTCAGAGAGACAGAGAAGCTGCATCATCTTGACGTAGTCTGAACATGGGAGAAAACACCTAGATCCTGATTTTGACTGGCATGAAACCACTCCACTGATGCCAAGACCCCCCCATCTCATTCTTCTGATCTCAGAACTGGCCAGACACGTTTGCCCACAGAGAGGGCAAACATCTCATCAGTGTATTTAAACACCCATTGTGGGGGAATAAAGAAGATGTAGTCAGATTCTTCTCAGTGGTGTCCAGTGACCAGGATGAGAATAAATAGGCATGAAGAGAAATACAGGAAATTCCTATAAATATAAGGAAAACTGTTATTTGTAGGGAAGGTGAGGCAAACACTGATGCTTGTTCCCGTGGTCAAAGCCAGCTGATCTGTACCACTGTTGGCTAAAGCACAGTGACATTTATTAAATTTTTTTTCTTCTTTCATCCTCCTGCAGCCTGGAGATTCTCAGCTTCATCAGCAGAAGTGTTGGAGCCCACCTTAATAAAAACCTCATTTAATGCTTGATATGCTCAAGGAGCCTTATAAGCATGGGATTGTTTATTTATAAATGTGCTTTGATAGCAAAAGTTGAGTTTACTGAGCACTGAACAGCAACAAGAACAGCATAAAGATGGTGTTCACCCTAATACTATACATTAACTCATCAGGATGAATGTTATTTTGACAAATACTGGACAAATTAATGGGCATTATACTGTTGTGATTAGAAATGATTATCTAGATTTTTCATCTGAGCGAAACCTCTGCACATGATAAAAGATGTTTGGCAATAAATATACCATCTCTGAATAAATCAGCTGCTGTGCTGTTGAGAGTGATCCTGGATGGGTAAAAGACGAAGTAGGTGGTTCTTCCAGTTTTGGGAACACAGAGTTCTGTGCCTGCATTTGTTTTCTCAGATTTAGCAGTCCCAGATATAATGCTATAACATGCTGGAAGTGTTCCAAAAACATGTAGCTGTGTTGCTTAGGGACATGGTTTAGTGGTGGGCTTGGCAGTGCTGGGTAAATGGTTGGGCTTAATCCTAGAGGTCTTTCCCAACCTTTGCTGTGATTCTGTGCCATCTGTCTAGGTTCATTTGTTTTTATTTGCCTGTCTCTGGAGGAAGTAAAAATTGTCAGTTTAGCAGTATCCAAGTGTCTCATGGCACTTTTCCTCCCTCCCTTTCGGAAGTTGGATGGAAGGCACAGCAGTGCAAAGGCTGAAAGATCCTGACCAGTCTGCTCTGTACACTAGTGACAACTTCACACAGTCAGAAGGAACAACTGAAGTTATTTAATTTGATTTCCCATAGAAGAGAAACCAGGAGTTTTCCTGGAGTTCATTATAATTTGAACAATACCTTGAAATTTAAGGAAACCCTTTCTCCCTGCCCATTAATGGAGAATCTACTGTGACTTTAGTAAGTTTTGGTGCTTCACTACCCTTGCAATTAAAAGCTTTAACTTCATTTCCTTCTGCACTTGCCAACATTAACCTCCAATTTGTTAGATAGACACTTTTCCAACATATAGGAAACCAAATGAGTCTTTGGGTGCCTGGTACAAGCATTTTTAAATTTGTACTCAGTGTTCTGCTGAACTGAAAGCCCCCGTTATACAATATAGTTTCCTTTCACAGAAATTTATAATCTCATTATGGCCCCTTTAACTTTCTTTTGGCTGAACTAAAGAGATTGAGCTCTTTCTGTTTTTCATGTAAAGGTTCATTTTGTGCTATTATATCATATTTTGAATTCTGTATGATTTGCAATGCTCCTTCTTGCACTAGGGGCCGTTGGAACTAAATGAAAGGCAAATAATCTTAACACACCACCCTAATCTATTCTGATTTGCACAATCTAAGTCCTTATTAGCCTTTACAACTACAGCAGGGAGAAATATATTTCAGAGGATTGCAAGTTAGACTAAATATCGCTTATTCCATGGGAAATTATTGACTTCAGTGGCACCACATGTAGTATCAGAAACTATCCTGTAAAACAGTGGCTTAACACTTGTGAACTATGGGGAAGGTCTTCAAACAGTCCTGGTGGAAGCAAATGCAGTAAGTCAAAATTATGCTGGCTGAGGAGATATTACCTTTTATGTTAATATAGTGAATAATAATATAAATAGGCTTCTATTTGGTTTGTACTCCAGCAGATGTGATGAAGGTCAGTGCAGAGGCACTTTAAAAAAAAAAACCCATAACTACTCAATCTTGCTCAGCCTTGACTGGTTAAAGCTGCAGAATACCCTTCTCATGATAATTCCCCCCAGCAATTTGAGGAGTTTTCATCCTCCTTACATGTTTCTGGTGCCTAATTGCAGGGTTTTGTTGTTCTTTTGACCAATCACTTCCTGGTTGGTTTAAATAATAATTCTCCCTTTTTTCCTGCACACTGGCGATGAGAAGAGTCTTTCATCCTCTTCAGTGTCTGTAGTCTGATGATCCTTTTTTTTGCCTTTTTGCCTTTTTGCCATGTTTTTGCCTTTTTGTACCCACAACTTCTTTATGGTGTTATACCGTAGCATCAAATTTATGTCTATATTTTCACTGTCAGCTAAAACAAAATACTTCAGCCCATTCTGACTCAGTCAGCTTGATTCTAACAACTTAAGGGACAATGTGAAGTATTGGCAGAGAAGCTGTGGCTGCCCCATCCCTGGAAGTGTTAGAGGCCAGTTTGGACAAGGCTTGGGGCAACCTGGGATAGTGGAAGGTGTCCCTGCTCATGGCAGGAGGTTGGAACTAGGGTGGTTTTGAGGTCCCTTTCATTCTGTGATTCTGTGCTACTGTATTTGCTTTCCCAGAGGGATTTGAAGTGGGATTGGACAACATTTTTTCAGCTCATCAAGGTTTCCCAATAGCAACTGATAAATACCACAAACATGAAGTGATGAGAGGATCTGCAACCCAAAAAGCAGTGCAAACAAGAGGCTCTAACAGTCCCTACGTGGTGGGATTGCATTTTGCTCAGGGGTATTTGGCACAGCAGCAGCAACCAGCACAAATCACTGCACGGCCAGGCAGAGCATGTCCCACCTCCAGCAAAAGCGCCACAGTTCTCCAGGCTTCTTTCTGCACATTAAACTCACCGCTCTCTGTCACAAACACATGAATAATGCATTGGTTCAGCAAAAAGTTGGCAAGCTGAGGCTCATCAGGACTGGATTTCTTTCTTCCCTCTTTCACAGAAATCAGAAGCATCAAAGGAAGCTTTGTGGGAGGTACTGATAGAAATAGTGGGCAGAAATGATTTGCTCTTCTCAAATTGATGCCAGGATCTAGTGTGAAAAATCCAGGGACATAATAAGCCCCAGGGAATTGTGGTATCCAAAGGGTTCCCTGGATGGGAACCCTTCTAGGAAAGACCTTTACCTGTTTGCTTCTTAATCAAGGCTAACCTCTGTAAAATTTGTATGATCTCAATTAATGTCTTTCCCTTTCTGTGTCTTCCAGACTATGAGAGAAAATAGAACTGGAAAGGACTAATAAAATGCACAGGATCAACTGTTCTGTATTATTCTGTGATGGATGTTTGGGCTGTTTTTGAGAACATGAAATGGTTTTAGACATGTAGAGAAAATGCGTAATCCCTGTGCTGTCTATCCCAGACTTCTTTTATGCTCCTTTCAGAAAGGTGGCTTTTTGTGGGGTGTTATTTCTTATTGTTTGTGCGTTTTTAAAAATTATTTCTTCCCCAGTACCAAGCCTAAATTCCCTTATTTCAGTTCAAACCCTTGTTTCTCACCTCAGTCAGAATACAGAGTGATGCATTCTGCTTCTTTCATTTCTCTGTTTTTGACAAAAAGGTCAGTTCCTGTTTTCCTCCCCTACATATCAAGTTTCCTAAACCACTGATCACTATTGACAACGCAGAAATATAATATCTTCTTTTTGTGCCTCTCCCATTTCCTTCCCCCCTACCTGCCCCCTCCACTAATCTGATGCTCTTAAACCTTGAACTTATGACCAATAATAAGAAATTTTGGTAGAGTTTCCACCCCATTTATTGGCCCAGGCTTGCAGCTGAAATATGGAGCTGAATCCCACTCTTGGACAGCACAAGTCTTTAAAATTCACATATGGAATATTCTTTTGCTGTAAAATATCAACTTTCTTTGGAAAGTGATGATTTTGACAATATTTTGTTCTCAAAGGATGAAAAATTGATCATCCTAGAAATAATTCAGCAGCTCGGTTTCTGATTTTAGAAAAGCTTGAGCATTGCTATTCCTGGTTTTAATTGTCTTACCCAGTCCTGTGTGACTCCTCTTGCGACTTGATGGCTTTAACAGAGTCTGATTACATGGAACTATTTCCTGAGCAGCCTGAGACCTACCTGAGGCTTGGGTTCCTGATCTAAATGTGGCCTCCTGACTACGTTACATGAACTGGAGCCAATCATCCATGTCTCAGACAGAACCCGACCACCTCTGAAGGTGCCTCGTTCTGGCCGGGGGCCGCAACCTTCCCACCGCCGGGCTGAGCTGGGTGCATTGGTCTCCTGGTGTGAGAGGGTTGCCAGAAAGCACAAAGGGTCTGATAAACCCACTGCTGTCGAAGGCGCCGGAGAGAAATCAGGCACAGGAGGGGCTCTTTGGGAAGAACAGGGTCCGGTTTATTCACCCCAGTGCGGGGTCAGGAGCAGGAACACGGAGTTAGGAAGGAAACAAGGAATGAAGGGCGAAGAGCCAAGAACAAAGGGTGCACGGGTTTATAAGGGAAATGAAAAGGGGAGGGGGTACAGTCAAAATATCCAATACCATGAGACTAAGTGGACGGTACATACATGAAATCATAGGGGGGAAAACCAATCAAGGGGTATTGGGGAGGAGAGAGATAACCGGGAACCAATGGGGAGTTTGACAGCAGTGAACTTTCTAGAGGGGTACCAGACTTGGGGAGTTAGGGAGGGGAAGGACAAAACCAGTCATGGAACAAAGATTAACATTATTGAAATATCTAGAACAAGGCATGCTGGGGTGAGCTAAAAGTGTCACTCTAAGTGAAAGTCAGGGAGATGCGGTGGTGTCGATGCGCTGGATCTGGGAAGATGTTTCAGCCTGAGTTTCCTCAGGCAATCCAGCAGTGGCTTCAACTACCACCACACAGCCAGATAAACGGCTCAGAGATTTCTGATAAATAAATATTGCTCAGTTCTGCAATGACCAGTAGGGAAGCTGGGGGCAACTGGTTACTGAGAGGTCAGATTGCCAGAGATAACCAGACTAACTCCTAATTACCAGTACAGTTAGAGTGCCAAGTGCCTGTTTAGAATAGGCAGTGGATGTTCATTTCATTTTACACTTTTAATTTAAGAAACATAGCCAAACCCTAATTTTAAAAGACTTTTTAGAGAGATTTTTTCTCTCTTTATGTATATATGTTGGATTTCAGTAGTGAAACGAGCTAGAAATATTCCAATGCATCAAAACAAAATGAAATGCCTTGATTGAACTGAAACAACTAAGGAATGTTTCAGGCAATTAAATTTTGTGAGAAATGTCAAAAATTGGCTTTGTTTCATTTCAGTAAAACAAATCTCTTCTGAAGATGTCATAATTTCCACAGAATGGAATTCTCAAGTTTCTATGAGCTTCACATTTATTGTTATTGGGTTTTAGACTCCTGTGAAAATGACTTGACATGTTTATTCCAATACTGTAACTGTGAAATTAATGCTTTTCTTTCAAGTTGCGATTAGGCTGGCTTGTGCTTGAACTTGTCTGATGGCTATTTCCCTTTCCCCCCATTCTTTTTAATTATATTTATTGTTGTTTTTTAAATGAGTCTTTGAGCTTGGAGCATCTGCTCTCCTTGGGTGCGTACAGACAATTTGTGGGTCCCCGCTGATGGCTAATGGAGACTCCAGGAGATGTGGAATTTACACAGCCGTGAGTGTAGAAAGGTGATGTGATTCAGGCAGTGAGGAAGGGATGTGAGAGCCTTGAAATGTGGATACTCATCCTGACTTCACCACTGCTTGCATTTGGGACAAGCCACTGTCCCTTTTAATCACTTTTGGCCTGTGGTTTCCCAGCATCTCTCTGCTCTTTAATATTAAATCCAAACTGAAGAGAATATTTCTCTTGCAAAAAATATACAGCTCCCAGCACTACCATTCTTTTTTCCAATCAGAATCTCATACAGAAAATTAATTTTCTTGTGTCTTTAGATTCTGGTGAATGTCAATAATATGGTACATTACAGAAATCTCATAACTGTATTTTATTACTGAGTTAGTATTTATTAAACAAAAGAAAAGTTTGAACCTTCTGATCGTTGTTAATCTTTGTTCCTCCTGTGAGTAAAAAGTTCTTTACACAAGGACAAAGAAATTTTTACCACTAAGTGTTAATCACTTAGGCTGTAAGAAAACAATCACCTCTGGATTTTCAATAAACTGCCTCAAGGTTAGAAGCAAAATTAAGTTCAGGGTATGCTGGAAAAGAAATTCCCCATGTCCCTTAATGTCAAAGAGAACAAGGCAGAACAGTCTTCTGCACAAAACGCAATAAAGTTAATGCTTGGATAAATATTTGTAGCAGTTTCTGAAGTAGCAGCAAGATTTTAAGGAACTCCCAGTAAACGCTTTTGCACAAGTATTCTGCAGGTGCAAAGAGTAAGATGTTTTGTGGGGAATTTGTTCCAAAAGTAGGTAATTGAGACAAATATCCTTGAACTGAAACTGCTACTAATATCTTGTTCTCCAGAAATGTATTTAAGCATATACTTTGCTCCAAGCACACGAACACTGGCACTGAAGTCACTGAAAACAGCCTCAAGGCCAAGCCAAACTGAGCTGAATTGAGTTTCTTCTCTGTTTTATCACATGGTTATTAAGCAGTTAACACTGCTATTGCTGTAGCTTCTCTTTTGCCAAGATGGACTAATAAACATGACATTTTTAATGTATAATTTGCATAATGCTTCTGTTAATTTGTTATTTTCATTACAGCAACAGAATGAAAACGACATATTACGCCCATAAAAAATGTACAGCAGTGCTAATCCCTGTAGTCATTACACTGTTAACTGAATTGCATCTTTTGCCTGGTCATTATTGTTATTTATGAAGCCTCTTGATAAGGGCTGAGTGCAAGGCAATGGAAAAGTCTCCTGATTTATCAAGGAAAGAATAAAATACTAAAACGAAGGAGAAAACCAAGAGGAGGGGGAATTGGGACCCAAACCACAAACTGACGAATGTGCTTCGGTGCAGAACCAGAAACGAGCTTGTCTAGAAGTGAGATTTTTTTGGTAACAACTGTTTGCTCTCTGGATGTGCCTCTACTAAATTTAACCCCCCACTGTGTCTTACATACATATGGCAAAGCATAAGCCTTTGTCCCATGACACACCAGTACACTGTGAACATTTACAGGAAGAAAGGATCCATTTTTATGTACAGAGAGCTGCAGAGGAAGCTGGCATTAAGCTTTTGGTGTTGTCCTACAAGTCACTAAGATGCTCAGAGAACTTGAACACTTTGCTGTGGAGATGGGCTGAGAGCTGGGGTTGTTCAGTCTGGAGATGAGGAGGCTCTGGGGAGTCCTCAGCAGCTTCCAGAACCCAAAGGGAGCTTTACAGGAAGGCTGGAAAGAGACATTTTCCAAGGGCAAGCAGTGGTAGGACATGAATAATCACTGCTTGCATTCGGTGGACAGAAACGGGGGCACAATAAAGCCTAAAATTGAGTAGAACACCCAGCCAGTAAAAATGGCAAAGGCTTTAGTGGGTGGCAGTTGGTCCTCAGGAAATCCTCAGGAATATAAAAAGAAAAGTTAATTGAAGGATGGGGTCACTTGCCGTGATGTTAAGCAAGAGGATTTAAAATGAAAAACTGACAGAAGAGGTATGATCTAGCATAGGGAAAATACGATAATACTACAGGAGACATTATAGCAGCATTCCAATACCTAAAGGGGGCTTCCATGAAGGCTGGAAAGGGACAGGACAAGGGCAAACGGCCTTAAGATGACGGAGGGAAGGTTTAGATTAGATAGTAGGAGGAAATTCTTCACCATGAGGGTGGTGAGGCCCTGGCACAGGTTGCCCAGAGAAGCTGTGGATGCCCCATCCCTGGAAGTGTTCAAGGCCAGGCTGGACGGGCTTGGAGCAACCGGGGATAGTGGAAGGTGCCTCTGCCCATGGCAGGGGGTTTGGGACTAAATGATGTTGAAGGTCCCTTCCAACCCAGACCATTCCATGATCCTATGATACAGTCCAAAAGTAGAAAGAAGGGAGGGAATTGTTCTCCTGCTCTCATGACCTGTTCTCATGTTCCTCATGAGCACATCATGAAGTAGCGTTAATGCAACAAAGGAGTTTTGGATTAGACACTGGCAAAGAAAGTTCTGACACTGAAAGTTGAAAAACACTGGAATGAATTGCCTAAGTTAAATGTGGACTCTGTCCCACAAGGCTTTATAAATGTGATGGGTGAACATCTAGGAAGAACAACCTAGGGACAGGAAACTAGGCTAGCATATGATTTCTTGATGTTCTGCCAGCCCCATTTTTGATAATTAAGTGCAAAATTATCACTACCAATGCCTAGACAGACAGATAGAAGAGGCTACAAGTGACCCTCTTCTTCCTGACTCCCTTTCTACCTTTTTATGGTTCCTTAATGCCAAATTTTCACCATTTAAAGTTTTTCTATTTGCTGTTTTGTAATGGACGTCACTCTCCCTCTCTCTCTTCCTGTATGATTCACTCATCACCACTGTATCTATCTAAATGTTCCTCATCTACAAACATCATGCATGATTAGATATCCCTTATAACCTCCTCTGCCTCCTCTCTGCCCTACCCAGACTCACACAGTGCTTTCTGAATAGTGCCATTAGTTACCAAATATTCACAGCAGTGCTGCTGTCTGAGGTAACAATTTTATTTTCTCCTGCACAGCATCACGGCTGACTTACAGCCCTTTCTCAGAGGGAAAGCAAGGCTGAGCCATTCTCTCATCTCATTCTCAAATGTAAAGTAGTTAAGAGTTATAGGAAGCTATTTCTTTATTGCTTTTGTGCTCCTGTCCCTTTAGCCACCTACACAGCTGCCAGATGATTTAAGACTCTGGCGGACAAGTGGAGATAAATCTTGCTGCAGTGATGTGAGATGCAACCACCTGCTGCCAGGGACTGCCACACTTCCAGGGTGGGAGGATGCAGAAGGATGCAAATGTCCGGATTTTGGTCACTGAGCTCAGCCTGACATGTGACTGAAGTGCCCACAAAAGTGCAGTGAGGTGATGAACCTGGCTTGGCTGGATGTGTCTTGTGGCCTGACGGTGCTGCTCAGCTGAGCAGTAGCTTCCAGTGGTGAGGAAGGGAGTTAAGCTGAGTGTCATCTCTGCTTGTAACCTGAGGAGCTCAGGGCACAGGCCACCGTCTGCTGGCTTCACCAGCAGATAATGGTCCCCTGGATTTTTCACATAATGATGGCTTTGAAGGTGGTAACACCACAAATGATTTCAGCAAAAACGTATCAGTGATCTCAGAGGCAGGGAGATTTGAGATGATGCTTGGGCAGACAGAGATAGCAGGAAGGACTTTTTTAGTGCATTATGATGGATAATGTCAGTTTTATATGTCTGAGTTTATGTTTCTTGAAAATAGGATGTCAGATGGGCTGTCAGGAGCAAGAAGAACTGTTCTTTCCTTAGGACTCCTCCTGAACCCACTCTTGACAGGCAGCAGTTGAACACACAGTGCAACACGTTAGCAAATCTCTGCATAGAATTGAAGACCTGCAGAAGTGCAGACCCCACAGACACCAAGAGATGACCAGGAGGATGGGACAGAACTCAGGGAGGACAAGAACTTGCTGAAGGGGAGAGACAAGTGGGCTGGGTTTGGTGCTGCTCAGAAATTCACTGAGCTAAAGGCCATGCAAGGATGCAGTGGGCAAATGAGTGCTGCGTGGAAACGTTTCAGTAGATTTTCTGCCTGACAAAGATAAAATGCTCTTTCACAACAGTTGTGCCACTACCCAGGGTAGAATTATATTACTGTGGAGGTAGCTGGGCAATTTGTGGACATGTGCAAGCAATTGAGCCACCTCAGCTTAACAAGGTATTTCTCCTTAGCTGAACACTGTTAATGACTGAATGCATGAGACTTAAGTGCAGTGAGTGCAGAGTGAACAGTTTTTACTCAAACAGCTTCCAAATATTTCCCTCACTTCTTAGAGCTGGGCAGGAGAAATATCCTTTCATTCGATGATATTGGCTTAGAAGATTGCCCTTCTCCAGAAACCTTTGGGATTGGGTTACCTCTAAATAGTTCTGATGGCAGCTGCATCAGCAATGCTCCCTGGATCCCACAGTCTTGACCTGGGCTGTGGGAGTTACAGAGCATATGGCATGAACTGGGAGATGTATGGCACACTGGATAATGCTGATGGGAAGGGCAATGGTTTGTAGTCCTATTAACCTATTCCCTTTGCTTTTCCTTAGGGTGGCAGATCTTTAGAAGGGTACAATCTCTTCCCTTGAACTGCTGGCAGTGTTCTTCCTCGTGTTGCCCAGAATGTTGTTGGCCATCATTGCTACAAAGGCACATTGCTGTCAGGATTGTGGTTGGTTTGTTGTTTGCCAGGATCCCCAGGTCATTCTAGACAGGGCTTTCCAGAGTTTGGCAGCCAGCCTGTACTGTGTTTAATCTTCCTCATGTGCAAAGCATTCCTTAGGTTTCTGTTGGTCCATTCCCACAGATTGTCAAGGCCCCCTCAAAGGCAGCACACCCAGCTGGGGTAACAACAACTCCTCCAATTCTGTATCAGCTGCAAACCTGCTGTGGGTCCATTCTGCCTCACCATCCACGCCATTAACAGGGTTGCTAAAGTGCATTGTCCCCAGTATTGGTCCCTGGCAGACAATCCAGGCTTCCAGCTGGATTCCATGACACTGATCACAACCTTTATGCCCTACATTTTCACTTGATTTTCAGTCTACCTCAGTGTGCACTTATGCAGTCCATACTGCACCCCTTTGTCCGGAAGGATTTTATGATAGACAGTGTTGAAAGCTTTGCTAGTCTGTTTACAGCAATTCAGTAATTTTCCCTGTCTTGTACACTTAAAAATCCAATATTGATAGTTCCCAAATATTACATCTGCAGAGAGGGTGAACTTGCTTTGTCTGCACAGTGCCAAAATCATCACATTTGGATAGGTGCCATGACCACTGTGAATTGTGTTTCTGGGTGTATGAATCTACATACAAATGCTAATTACATCCACAGCTGCTGGGATTCTTTTGCTTAGTGCAAGTGACCTCCCATGCTGACATAATTAAACATGTCCATTTTTATTTAGATGTGTTCACACTGCAAAATGCCTGAACTGGCCCTAATGAAACGAGTTTAAGTTCCCAAACAAGTCTGTGTATGGCACTACCCAGCCTGGTCTCAGTGAACCCTCGTGAAGAACGATGCTGATGGCATTTTTTCCTGCCAGCACCACTGGAGCTGACCAGCGAGGCAGTGCTGTCTGCATGACAGTAAATGCACCACTGTGCTCCTGCTGACATCCCAGTAAATCCCTTATGCAAGGAGGAGGCACTGATGTATTCAAAATAGAACATCCTCCTCTTCAGAGATTGTTTAATATAATTATTTTGAGAATTTAAAAAATAAAATAAAGTTTCCAGGATAACTTTTCAAGAGGAGTTGAAGAAAGGACAACACAGGCTCAGCACATAACTGGGAAAGTCTGGAAGACATTTGAGGTTGGTAAGGAATCAGATCCAAAGCAATTCTGAAAAGGAAAAAATATCAGCTTAGCTGTATCATATATCCCAGAACCACCTCCCCTCTGAGTAACTTGATATATATACTCTCCTTTAATTGGTTTAGATGGCCTTTGCTCCTTTCTTTTCTAAGCTGAGGTTCATGTCTTGCAAGAGCTGGTTGTGTTTCCTTTGCTCATTACATCAACTACTGAGTTGGAAGAATTAATTAGTTGATTATGATAAAATCTAATTACTGTTTGCTGTTGGATTAATTAACCAAATTCTGAGAGATCCCTTCTACTCCCTTGCTGTTCCAGTGTAAGCAAGAAGATACATCCTAAGGGGTAATGACTTGGTAAATACTTAATTTAAGCAGCATCTGCAAGAGACGTATTTGCAGAACTCAAACACTGGAATTCAGCCCTTGGATGTACTTTGAAAGCTTGTCATTGAGTAGGACAAAGGGGAGGATGGAGGTAAATATTCACACAATGAAGCTTCACAACTGAAGTGAAAGACCCTGTGCTTGAGGCCTAGTTTTGTTGTATGAAAGGAGACCTGCTCTGAAAAAAATATTTCAGCAAAACCCCAGAAAAGCAAAAAAAAATGAGACAGGAAGCAGTGTGGTGTCATTGCTTCCCACTGGGCTGGTACAGACACTCTGCAGGTCTGACATGAACAGAAAAAAAGGCTCTGTAGATGCCTGGAGCAAACCTCATCAAAAATGCATCCACGCTTTCATCAGTCTCTATCAGCCATGCCATTGTCAATCCCTCCTTTGCTGGTAGTTTGGACAGGGAAATGTGGTTGTGGGGATGGGAATGTGATATTTCCTGACAGCCCACCCTGCATGGTGTTGACTCCCAGGAAAAGAGTGCTACCAGTGCTGCTCAGTTTTTATCCTCTTGCTGTACGGCCTTGTGTGCCCTCAGGGCTCGGGGTTAATTTTGGGGTAGGTTTAGAGGTGCCTCCTGCCTCTTTTCAGATATTTTCAGTGTACAGCTCTTCAGTCAGCTCACTGCTTTTGACTTTGTGAAGATAAAAGAGTGTGTCTAGGTGGAAATTCATCTGAAATAGGTCAGATGTCTACCTCAGGATGAGATGATGGGCACTCTGAGAGAGCTGTCTCTCTGCATTGACTACAAAAGGACTTCAGCTCACATGCAGAACCTCTAATTTAATAGAATTGCAGAATGGCTTGGGTTGGAAAGGACCTTAAAGATCATCTCCTGTTTCATCTGTCCCATCTTGGTGTCTGGTGGGAAGCAGAAGGCATGTGGCTGTATCCAAGCACGATACTAAGAGTGTTAATAGGTCGAGGAAAGGAAAACAAGGAATAGGATGCTTGGACATCCTCACCCAAGTCCAGTTTTAGTCATGACACATAATCTGAAGACTGCTCATGTTTTCAAATAGCACAAAATATAAATATATTTGGAGGAATATTAATTTTGGTCATGCCAGGCCTAACAGCTTTTGTGTATTTGTGGTGTGTGAACATGATATGTGGCAAATTGGCCAATACATTATAAGACATATGGCAGTATATAAACTTCTTCTACACCAGTAAATGAACCAGCACAAGTAAATGCTCTCAGATGCTGACACTTGCTTTGGCTTGGGCTATGGAGTAATCTCTCAAAGAGTTTCTAATGCAGTAACGATGGCCAATGATCATCTGGACCAGGCAGCTGGATGTGGCCATCATAGAATCACAGAATGGCTTGGGTTGAGAGGCACCTTCAAGACCATTGAGTTCCAATCCTTCTGCCATGGGCAGGGACAGCTTCACTAGACCAGGCTGCTCAGGGCCCCATCCAGCCTGGCCTTGACCACTTCCAGGGATGGGGCAGCCACAACTTCTCTGGACAGCCTGTGCCAGTGCCTCACCATCCTCTGAGTAACGAATTTCTTTGTAATATTTAATCTAAGGCTACTTTCTTTAAGTTTGAAGCCATTCTCCCTTGTTCTGTCACTCCAGGCCCTTGTAAAAAGTCCCTCTCCATCTTCCTTGTAGGCTCCTTCAGGTACTGGAAGGCCACAATTTGATCACACCAAAGCCTTCTCTTCTCCAGGCTGAACAGTCCTAATTTTCTCAGCCTTTCCTTGTAGGAGATGTGCTCCATCCCTCTGATCATCTTGGTGGCCGCCTCTGGACTCACTCCAGCATGTCCATGTCCTTCCTGTGCTGGACAACCCAGAGCTGGAGGCAGCTCTGCAGATGGGATCTCACCAGAGCGGAGTTAAAGCTGTTCCAATTCAAAGCACTAATTGTCCATGTTGAGAACAGTTGAATGGTTTTTCCACTGAGAAGTTCTTTTTATAAAGTCAACCCGAACAATTTCAGCTCCGGAGTACAAAAATTCAAGGCCGTCCTACAGATGTCTGGCAAGTTGACTTCCTGTCTGGTTGATTTTGTTTATTGTCCAACTGCAATCTGTGAAAAAACCTCCCAGCAGCACATTGTGGATAAACATGCTGTGAATTGGATAATACTACAGATTATAGGATGTGCAGTAAAATGAAGGGACAGTGCAGACAACATCTGGAAGTAAAAATGAAGAATTTTGTTGTGTTGGGTGATAGCTGTGAGTCACCATACAGCTGCATGTAAATACAGGGAAGAGGCAACAGTTTTAGGGCAAGCTGGATGCAAATATATTCCAGGAAGTAGGAGAGCGTGAGAGAAACTGTAGAATGGTGCTTTGTGAGGTTAATCTAAATCCTACATAAAATCAATATAACTACTGAATTGAAAAGGTTATTGTCTTTTACAGACATGGGATCTGAGACTCTGAGAGGACAGGGATTAGTGCAAAGTCATACGATGAGTCAGTAGATGAACTGAGAGTGTCTGGAAGTGAAATTATGGTCCCAATGAAAAAAAAATTATAATTTTTCAGGCTTCAGTGGAACCAAGACTTTTTCCTTGGTACCTCTCGTAGCTTCTGCTCCCATATCCTTCTTGACAGACATTTCCTAAATTGCTCCATTTGGAAAAATCCTACAGGGAGCATTGACAAAATTCATCATTCAGATGAAGAAGGTTGATTAAATAGAGGAGATAGATGGATAATAATTTGAAGTAAGTAGTGCCAACAAAAGCTTCATGTAAAGACTCATCTATCCAGCCGAATCTAAAATCCATCAGTAATAATTTCTGGAGTGTCTGCAATACCACATTCAAAGCTAAGCCTGGTATGAAGCTGTGAACTCAACTCATATTGGTCTTCTGATACAGATATATAACTTGTGCAATTTCATTAATTTGCTTTTATGTCATGTTTTGTGGGGTAATTATGAAGTTTTCCAAAGGAAATTCAAATCATTGATGATAGGGCAGAGGAGCATGGGTTGCAGAGCCTGTTGGTGCACTTGGGACTGACACTTGGCAGTTATTGTCATTTAGATGAGATGAAGCCTAGAGCAGAGATCTTTCTGAAAGCTGCACTTTGGGTGGTTGAGGGAGCTGGGGGGGCTCAGCCTGGAGAAAAAGAGGCTCAGGGGGAGCCCTTTTGCTCTCTACAACTCCCTGACAGGAGGTTGTAGCTACGTGGGGGTTGGTCTTTTCTCCCAGACAAGAGGATATGGTCTCAAATTGCACCAGGGGAAGCTCAGGTTGGACATCAGGAAGAATTTCTTCACTGGAAGGGTGGTCAAGCATTGGAAGGGGCTTCCCAGGATGGTGGTAGAATCACCATCACCATAGATATGCAAGAAACAACTGGATGTGACACTCAATGCTCTGGTCAAGTTGACAAAGTGGTGCCCAGTCAAAGGCTGGACTGGATATCATCTTGGAGGTTTTTTCCAACCTTAATGATTCTGTGATTCTACCAGGGCGAGATGGTCACAGTGGCCATTGCTGTCCTGGAAAATAACTGCTGTATATCAAGACAGACAACCTGCTTTGACTCTGTGGGTGATTTCACAGCAGCTTCAAATCAGGACCATTCAAATCAATTTGAATGAGATCAACGCAGAGAGGATTATGCTTTGCATCTGAGTAATTTGCTCTGCTAATTTCTCCCAGCAGTAGAAGATTGCTCAAGCATTTTGGAAGCAAACAGGCTGCAATTCAGGCCATTGAAAAACCTCCACTGTCGTTGTTTTGTTTGATTGGTCATTTATGTATATTTACAACCAGGGATGCTTCACATATGATTATAGTTCTGAATGAAATACTGACAAGAACATCTAATATGTAGGATGGTTTCATTTCTTTTCTGTTCAAGATCCTACAAAACTACAAAAAAAGTCTTTTTCTTAAACAGAAAAACAAAATATTTTCAACCACATAATACACAAAAAGAAAATAAATATTTTTTAGTAGAAGAAAATGGTACCCAATGTGTAGCGTTCCAGTTGAATTAAGAAGAGAAAAGCAGACACAGCATTTCTGATAAAAAACCTGATTTTGTAGAACAGCCGAAAAGAAGAAAAGAACATTTTATTAAGAAATTATTTTTGTTCTTCTATTATAGAAAAGAGATTAGAAGAAAGGAATGAAGAACTGGCATTTTGTATTTTAATTTTGTTCAATGTTTTCAGTTTTCAAAGTCCACTTTCTGTCTCTCTTGTTTGCTATGTGGATTTCTGTCTTAATGTTAATTCTTTGAAGGTTCCTTCCTTCAGCAAACACACATTTCCCTGTCAATAAGGAAGAGATTTTCATAGAATTAGAATATCCTCAGTTGGAAGGGACCCACAAGGATTGCCAGGTCCAACTCCTACTTTCACTCCTATTTTTGTAGTATTTAGTCTATTCTAGTCATATAGAATAAGGACATTTAATTTATGTTTGTCTACCATGCCTAGAGAAATTGTATTGTAAACTGTCTAGTTTAAGGTTTATCCACAATGTAATTCTGAGCACAAATCCCAGGTTCCTTACATTTCTTAATGCTGATTACATCAGCAAAACACAAATCTACAGCTTCCTTGTCCTGACATTTCCAGTTTGCTTCTTTCCCTTCTCTTTGAAGAAGGCTGGACAGGGCTGGGCTGGGTTTCTTAGACTGTATCTACGAAGGTGGGACAATTCAGGCTTGACCGTGCTGTTGGGACTCAGTGCAAATCTCTCTTGTAGGGGTTTCTGCTGCCCAGAATTCACCAGTGATGATCAGTTCTTGCCTATGGCTTGGCTCAGTTTAGTGCCATGGCAGGGGATTGGAATTGGGTGACCTTTAATGTCCCTGCCAACACAAAACATTCTATGATGATTCTATGATTCCATGACATTTTTTGGGACACTATGTCTATGCTGATGGTTCTGCCACCAGAATGAGTCAGAATTCTTCCAACACCTTCCTGGAGGCAGGAACCACTCCAGACATGATCTTTCACCCTTGGATAGCAGTGACCCACGTCTCTCCAAGCTTATAGTGAAATTGTCATCCTAAAGGATTTGATGACTAAAAAATAACTTTTGCCAGGCTGAGTCACAGTGAATCTAAAGGGCTGAGCACCTTCAGGACCTGTCTCTTATAATCACAGAATCACAGAATGGTTTGGGTTGGAAGGGACCTGAAAAATCCTCCAGCTCCAACCCCCAGCCATGGGCAGGGACACCTTCCATTATTCCAGGTTGCTCCAAGCCCCATCAAACCTGACCTTGAACAGTTTCAGGGATGGGGCACCCACAGCTTCTCTGGGCAACCTGTGCCAGGGCCTCCCCACCCTCACAGTAAAGAATTCCTTCCTAATATGTGATCTAAATCTGCCCTCCTTCAGCTTAAGGCCATTCCTTCTTGTCCTTTCACTACATGCCCCTCTGAAAAGTCCCTAATAATCAGAAGCACCCCAGAACACACAATTTTCCTGCAATCTTTCCCAGGGCTGTGAGCATGTCCTCGTTCTTACCTTCCTTGCAATCCTATGCTTGGAATCACAGCATTTCACCAAGCAAGAGGGAGATATTCAAACCCAAACACAAACCCTTGCGGGTGGGTATCTCTCTCTCTCTCTCTCTTT
>VZTG01006991.1:354431-396208 GCA_013397845.1 Melanocharis versteri
TTTTTTTTTAATAGCAATGTTTTCCATCTGGGAATTTTTATCTCAATTTTCTTCTGGGAATTGCCATATTCTGTAAAAATCTGCTGACACAGGGGCAGGTTCTGGGACACTTTAATTTTGCTTGAATGAAAAGTGTATCTGGGCTGGTAGTGGTAGATTTCAGGGCAGGAAAGTGACCGTATCATAACTGTAGGGGAAAAAAACCCAAGACTTAATTTGTATGGACCTACATCTGGCACCTTCCAAGGCAAAAATATGACAGAATCATGATCAATAATTGCCAATTTCAGGTGAGTCCTGGCTAGAAGTGCTTTCGTGAAGGCCACGCAGGGAGTTACAGGATATTAATGGCATTTCTTGTCCTGTGGCTCTTTTGAAAATAAACCATTTGATAAAAGGGAAACTCATCTGCATTGCAGGGCTCTCCCCTCTTCCCCTTTTCTGCTTTGGTTCTTTGCCATTGGCTGTCAGATGTTTAAATCCATTAATGGCTGTGAATGGATACATTGCTGTGTGTGACTTTGACGCTACCCAAAACCTGAGCTCGTTGTCCATGTTTGACACAGATTTTGGGTGACATTTATCTTGTCCTGAGCATCCACTGGCCTTTTACCCCTCCTGAACTAAATCCAAGTCTTGGGCACAGGGGCCTTTCCCTCAATACATGTGCTTGTACGTATGAAATTGCAAACACTCAGCATCCAGCATAATCCATTACTAACCTTGGCTGAGGCTTCTAGCTCTTGTTATAGCACAGAAAAAGAGGGAAAACCACAAATGTTTGGCCAAACAGCCAAATGAACATTGGTAAAGAAAACCATGACTGAGGAGGATGGGTTGGAATAAAGGGATTGGTTCAATTATAAACGAGAGGACAGGTCTCTACACTTTGACAAAAAGATTTCATTTAGTCTTCAGGAAAAAAAAAAAACTCTATTGGAGAGAATAGCAAAGAAAATGAGTACCTGTGGAAGCAATACTTGCTCTATCCATCACTGCCCATTTTTAGCCACAGGTTATCAAATAACTGGAGAAATGGTTCAGGTGTCAGTAGTGCCTTGAGAGGATTAGGGCTGTGCACCAGCTGCCAAGACTTAACTGCTCATATTTTAATTCCTTCTGGCTGGTCGGTGAAATATTGGTCTCTCAGATGAACTGAAGTGCAGGAGGATGGCCAGTGTTCCTTAAATTAGCAGAGAAGGGCCTAGGAGGGATCACAAGGATTCAGGGGATTTTGTGAAATATTGAGAAAGGTAATATTGGGTGAAAACTGCTCCATCCTTCATGGCAAGGCAGTGAGCCAGCAAAGTGCTGGCTACGTAACTGCTGGCAAAACCTCACTTCTTCAAAGGAGGGATGTTTCCAGCTGCAGCTCTTACTTACAGGCACTTCTCAGAGCCCACTCTAAGAAGTAAAGATGCTGTTCACGTCGGAAAAGAAATATTGACAGAGGGGAAAGTGTCAGCAGCTGTGGAGTAGAAGATCTCTTGAGGTGTCCCCTATCCTTGATTTCTCTAAGCTGCATCAACGAGTTTTGCACGCAACAATTAGTGAAGCCCTGCTTTGTATGGCACAGCTGGGCTGAGCAAAAGGGCACAACTAGGGATGGGGAAAAAATGAACACCCAGCATTATAACTGATGGCAGGGTACGGCCTCCCATCCATGGGTGCTTCTGGTCATATTCCTTATGCCTCAGGGAAGTCCTGTAGGGTATTCAAAATACTATTTTTGAAATAAATATACTTCAGTAACCTTAATGAGAATACAATTTTATTAAGCATTTAGAGAAGCTGAATCAGAGTTTCAAGGCTCATCTTGCCTTGGATCATACAAGACACTGAAGGGATTGGAGTGAAGACCATGCCCTCGTCCCCATGCAGGAGCTGGTGGGACTGAACCACTGTCCCCTGATCCTGGCACACGATCATTCCCATGGCAGCAGTCTGGGAGAGGAGCACAGGGAAATGACCATGTCTTGATGGAAATTTTGCCTTGATTAAAACAAAACTTTATCAGAAACAGTAGTCCTAGCCAAACTTACTGGCCAGTCATCACAGGATATCATACAGGATCTTCCTGCTCCTGAATCTGCACTTCAGGCTGGTTTTCTAAGGGAAAATACAAATTTTTGGTCCATTGTGTATGTAGTATTACCATATAACATATAGTATGCAATAAATTGGCAACAGCAGCAGCAAAAGAAGGGAAAGACAGATGTTATTTATGGATGGGATGCAACAATTTCAATTGAAGTTTAAAAAGGGATGCTGTTCAGGAAGAAATCCTCTGCCATTCAATATTGTTTGGGCAGCTCCATCATTCAGCTTCCTCCTCCTTTATCTTGCCTGCAATGTTATTTGCATGATGGCAACCGGAGGCTGCAGGTAAGGGCTGCATTTCCTCACCCCACGAGCTCTGGGTGAGATTTCAGGTGCTGGTGTTCTGCTCTAGGCTCCCTAGGGATTATCCTCCACCCCAAGCTTCTGTTGCAGGATGAGGAACAAACACAGGTCAGCTGGGAAGATACCTGTTCTGAACTGAATTTTACCTGGTTGCTCAGAAATGAAAACTTATTCCACTTCTTGCAATGAAACAACCCTGAAGTGAGTTTTTTGGGCCATGTTCTGATGGATGTGAACATGTGAAAACTCGTGGTGGGTTAAGAGACATCTCCTATTGTGTCTGTGGTGGAGTTCCCCTGCCTTCACTTTGATGGTAGGGAGAGCAGAGCCCAGATCTTTCCACCCGTTCATCTGGCATGAATCATGCAAGGCACCCAACCCAGATTTCTCTTCTCACTGTTTGTATATAGATCAAACCCCACGCTGTATATACTGCCAGCACATTATGGAATTATTTGAAATTTATTTAACCTCTGACTCACTAATCTTGCCTAAAACTTAATTATACATGGAGCCAACCACTCCTGTCACTTCCCCACTCACCCAACACCCATAATGCTGATTTATTGTCGCTCCAAACTTATTAATCGCAAATAATTTTATTATCCTTGGCCTCCACAGAGACCTTCCCTAGCAATTAATATTTACCATAAATGTTTCATGAGAAGTAAATTAGAAGAGACCAAATCATGTTTCAGGTATTACAAACTACTTCTTAAGAGTTTTTATCCAAAGGTAGTGGGTGGATATGAAGGGAATGTGTAGCTCCCCATTGCTATGAAACGAGACAAATTGGTCCAAAATGACCCTTTGAAATTCACCATGTTTAGTCTAAATTGAAAATCCTCAAATGCACTGGGGTTGCTAATTGTTGATGGCAAGGCTGCTAAATATGTAAATTTCTAATTAAAATATAAATTAATCCTCACAAATGAATACCTGCTATCTGCAGAATGATGAGCAGAAGTTTTATGCCATTAATTAATGCTATCACCTATTAGCTTTATTTACATAAGTACATAATTCATGCTGCTTTGCTTTTTCTGATATGCAGCAGTAGATTTTTTTTTTGGTATCACTCTAAAATAATTATTGTTCTTTTGAACTTTCCCAGTGTATTTTAGGCTTTCTGTGTTGCCTTTTAACATGGAAGTTAATTGGAGGTATTTTTCCTTTATTAACTCTATACTTGATGTCATGGGGTAGGAGGAGGAAGAGTTGGAAATTGCTTTGAGACATCTCCAAATAAAACAACAGTCACTGCTCATTATATTCTGAGTCTTAATGAATTAGATAATTATTTACTATTCCCAGCTTTGATATATTTTTATAGGACAGTTGAAGAGAATATAACAGTTGCATTAAGAGATTATAAAGTTCTTGCTGGATTAATAAAGCATAATAAAAGCACTGGCATTCAGCTTGTAGGTATAAATATGTATAATGACATTGTCTGTACTTCAGGCTGCTTTTCTAAGGGAAAATATGACTTTTTGTCCCATTGTGTATGTAATGTTAGCACATAATAAATAGTATGCAATGAATTATCATCAGCAATGGCAACAGAAAGGAAAGAAAAATGTTATTTAGGAGTGGGGCTGCAACAATTTCAGCTGAAATTCAACAAGGGATTCTGTTCAGTAAGAAATTCCCTGCCATCAGACATCATTATTTGGACAGTTTCCCAGTTTATGTTTGTTAAGTGCCTTTCCCAAACTGCCCTTTGAATGCAGCTGATGGATTAATTTTCCCTCCTCAGGTACGGCTGCCTGGAGAAAGACATCAGCCACCACAAATTCATAGCAAAGCTGTTCTGCTGACTTGCCTGTGTCTCGTATTCCTCCCTGGGGCCAGCTCCACGCCTGCACTGGATCCTCTCTCTGTGGGGAACCATTCCCTAACAACAGATGGGACAAACAATCATTTTCCTAAGCAAATCAAGAGACAGAATCCACTTCAGCCTTTCCCACTGGGAGCAATTCCCACTTTCCAAATGCCACATGCAAAGCAAGTCCTGCCAAGTGTTTGCAAGCTGCTGCTCCAGCCTGGGATTTGTTCCCTCCCCGCCACAACTTGTGGAGCCTGGCTTGTCCCAGCCTCCTGTTTACTGACACCATTAACTTTTATGGAATTACCGTGGTAAATGTTTATGGCCAGTCTTTGCTGGATTAATCTTTAATGAGGTTTTCACTAAACACCACTGCATGCTCTCTGACCAGAAACTTGCAGGAAACCAGGAGGCATTAAAATGAAAATTCACGCCACTCCTGACTGGAATTATCTTTCTAAGAACCACAAGCACTGGTCGAAATGGCAATCACCCAATTGGATAGCAACTTAACCCCCACCCCAGAGGGAATCTGCCCAGGATGGGGCAAATCCATAATGAACTATTCTATGCTGAGAATTGTTCTCCTTCTTTCCAATAGTGATCATCTATTTAATGGGTAAAGAAATGAAAATGAGACTGTTTGAGTTTATTATCAAGTATCTCACAGGGTTTTATATCACAGTGCCTGCTGAGAGCTGCAATTAATGTAAAAAAAGAAGAGTTCATTTCACAACAGGAGTTCAGGGCTTCTTGATACAGTTTGGTTTGGTGTTTAAGATTGTTTATTGCCTTCACTGTGCATGTGCTTCATTTGAGAGTTGCTGTTATTTTGAAGTTTGCTCTTGTATTTAAACCAATATTTGGGATGTGGAGGATGCTCCTAGAAGAATCGTTGAGGAACTGGCAAGGCCAGGATGACTTTTCAGAGAAGAATTTAGGGTCAGATTGTAAGAAGCAATATTGGTCAAAGAGCAAACTCATTGTATCTTCCTCCAGCCTTGTTGCACCACTCAGACTGCTTGGGAGGGTTACAAACCCCTGGAATATTAACACAGTGGTTCCAGTTACCTTTCCTGTCAGGTACCGTGCTCTGGAATCCCGTGCTCTGGAATCCCATGCATATTGGCTGGAAATCAATTGCTTAGAGAGTTAGACTGAATTGTACACTCACAGCTGAGCCCAATTCACATTCCAGCCTCTCTTGTTCTAGGGATCCCACCCTGCTGTAGCCCTTCTCACCCATCCTACACAGAACCTCTGGTTCCACTGTTTCTGCAGGATTTGCACACAGGTAGTCTCCCATGGCCTCCCTTTTCTCTTTCAGACATTTCTTAGACAGCTGATAAAAATCACCATCCTCCAGTGGACTGTAATGGAACCATGCCAATTAAAGATGTTTGAAGAATTGGCAAATTAAACTCCTTTAAATCTATTTTAATGTGTTGCTCCATTCTTACTTTCAACTTTATGATTACTTTCTCATAAAAAAGACCAACAATCTTTTAGACAAGGAATGTAGTGAATACAGATCTGTGGATTTTTAAATACAATCAAAAATGCTGGTAGTCACCGTTTTGTAATTAACACCCTAATTAATAACAAGAAATTCCTTTCTGGGCTCTGTGTGATTTGTGAGACAAGTACCAGGCTGCATGGGCCATTGGTCTGCCTGGAATGGCAGGTTTAGGTTTGATACTGGAACAAAAATCATTACTGTGAGATTGTTGTGACATTGGAACAGGCTGCCCAGAGAAGATCTGGATATCCCAAGTGTCCAAGGCCAGGTTGGATGGGGCTTGGAGCAACCTGGACTAGTGGAAGCTGTCCCTGCCCATGGCAAGGGGTGGAATGAGATGATAAAATACTTTCCAACCCAAACCATTCTATCATTCTACGACTTTACTTACACAGGGAAGTTCCCCAAACAATTTCTAAATTTGTAAGTCTCATCCTTCACTAATGTTCAGAAATCTCTTGAGCTGAAGGAAGCAGCTGTTTGAAAGTGCTCAGAGACAGTATATAACACTTTAGGATGCACAGTAAAAAAAGAAACTTAGTTCACTACAAATTTCTTAAGTCTCAGGTTATCCAGAAGTTATCCATACCTGATCAGAATCTTCCCTTTGTTTTTTAAAAAGCCACAAAGAAATTTTCTAGTATAATATTCTACAATAGCTTTACTGTTTATATAGAGTCTTTCATCTGGACTTCTCAGGATAAACAAAAATTCTACCACATTTATTAAGGATACACTTTCATTACTTGGAACATCCTGAAGAAACTAAGCTGGACTATGTTACATTTACATAAAATCAAATTTCTAACTGTAACACAGTTAGAGCACTGGATTGTGTGTGCAGACAGGCAAAGGGTTGCTGCTGAAGCCCAAGCAGGGCTGTTCCCCTTCTGGTGTTTGATGATTCGGTGATCCTGGGCTGTTCCATGCTTTGTTAGGAAAATCAGTCTCCTCATTGTTGCCTTTTACATTGCATTCTTCAAAATGTCTGCCTACAGCAGAGATGTTTTTTAGTCTAATTTTCTTTTATTAAAAGGCAGTATTGTCAATATGTAATTAACAATATGTATGAAAAAAATAAAGATTTAAACTTTAAATATAGCTTTACTTTTTAAACATAGGTTTATGTTTTTGCTGTGCACATGTCTAACCTTGAGATTCTTGCTTAAACTGCCAGTACATGCAGTGAGGGGAAATGGGCTTCTAGTTCATCAAATGTGTTTTAGTAAATAACCTTAGGGAGTCTGACTCCTACAGAGCAAAATCAGGTGAAATTGCCCTGCATTTTTTCAGGTATGTGAACTGTCTCCTCTCCTTGTTGCATTAGTGGAGTCCACTCAGCCCCCTCACACGCCTGTCAGAAATGCAGCATGTTTCCACACGGATACGAATTCAGGGAGATGTGTCAGGAGGTAGCAAAGGCGGGGGAAGGATGCAGCAGAACTTGCTCGTTCAATCACAACTGTTGGAAATGACATTTCGAAGGCAGCAACAGGCAGCACTTAACATTTACGAGGAATTGCCTCCTTGCACTCCAGGGGCATTAAGTGTTCATTGCTGTCTGCGTGGGAGGGGTGGTGTGTGCAAAGTGCAATTTGCAGCACATATTAACTGTTTCTAAAGGTTTCTTGAATGCCAAGATATTCTTTTTGCTTTGTTCCTGGAGAGGGTTTTTTCACTTGCAGAGAAAAAAATTAGCAAAATATATGTAGAGTGAAATGTGGAGCTGGAGAATCCTTTATCCAGAATTATGACGCTGTTTTAATGTGGTTTACCAGAAACCATGTGAACTCTGTTGGATTCCAAAGTTTTTTTGTCGACACATTTTGCACTGAAGACTGCCCTGTTTGGCAGTTGTCTACATGTAAGATTTAATTCCTTCTCCTTCTATCTGCCACCAGGACTGAAGTCCTACAAAAAAACTTTGCTGTTCCACGTGAATAAAGACAGCAGAACATCAGCTTGTAGATTTAGTTTCTGATAGAGATTCTGGAGGTGTTCTCTTCATGTTCCAAACCTGATCTTGGGAACAAATGGAGGAGAGAAAGTTAAACTCTTGGACTCTTAGTGTTTCATGGTGAGATATAACTGTGACCCAGCTTAACCGAGCAGGTGTGCAGCCTGCTTAGCATGGAACTGTGCCTCACAATACAAATGTTGTGTCGTTGCTATAAATTTCTACATCTCAGACTTCTGTGTCTCTTCAATTACAGCCTCTGCATTAGGCCTCCAATTACAACCTCTGCATTTCCCTTGGTTATTGTAAAAGCTGGAATGCTCGTAAACCCTGAGGAGCATTGCAAGAACATGTGGGTGAGGCTGAAAATCCCCCTTGTTGTCTCCTGTCTCTCTGCTCCTGGTCAAATTCCCTGAGGAATCCGACACAGAAAGCTGTCCTTCTGGTGTTTTTGTGAACTAGGAAACAAGCAAGATAGAGACTTTTCAAGCTGCAGAGGTTGCAGAGAAGCACCAAGAAATGCTCTGTGGGTGGCTTCATTTACATCAGCCCAGCCCAGGGTGAGCAATTATGAGTAAATATTGTCAGGGAGAGTGGAAGCTTTAGACAAAGTTCACTAAAGAAGCCCTGCCACTGACTCTGAGGGTCAGGAAGAATTTGTTTTTGTATTGAAACTCTTTCAAAGAGAGGGGTTTAAATAAAGGTAAATCCTTTCTTGCCTCAGATTTTTGGGAACAGTTTGAATTTAAGGAATCACCTTGGCTCACAAGTGCTAAGGACAGCAAATCAGATCTATTTATAAAAATGAATTATTTATCAAACAGATAAGAGGTAACAGATGAAAGACCTTAATCAGAGTTACTCACTGCACAATCTAAAACTAGACAAATTACTAATAGATTACAGCGTAATGTAAAACAGTGCACTATATCAAGGTATCTATAGTAAATCTAGCAAAAGAAATGGTATTGATTAGGAGTTGAATGTAACTTACAACACAATGATGATAATGTACAGATTCCTTCCCTCTACCCCTGGGAGGAACCACAAAGCAGCCTCCTCACTCATGGGAGAAACTCCACACTTTTCCAGGGAAATGTGCAGAAGATTTCCACTTCATGAAACTTTGGTGTGGCGTTTATAGTTGTAAATCAAGTGTTTTTCAGTCAGAAATCCAGCTTATCTTGTCAAATCTCACTTCAACACTAAGATGTTTGTTTTCAGCTGGGAGATGCCAGACCAGTGTTAACACCAGGACACCCAAAACAACTCCCTACAAGGCAGCTTGTCCTGCTTGAGTTACCTGACTGGATAAGAAACAACAGATAAGCTCTTGTGAGGGCTTAGATGCCCTGCTACAAATGTCAAAGCTGTTCTGAAAAATTAAAGTCAAGAGATGCTTTTTGAGCTCTTTCTCCAAAGGGGCAGCATATTCTGGCCCATTCTTAGACAAGCAACAAAAATCATACTTATGTGCAGAGTCACAGAATTATTGAATGGTTTGGGTTGGAAGGGACTCAAAGATCATCTTGTTCTATCCATCTTCCATGAGCAGGGACACCTTCCACCATTCCAGGTTTCTCCAAGCCTCTTCCAATCTGGTCTTGAACCCTTCCAGGGATGGCACATTCACAGCTTCTCTGGGTAACCTGGCCCAGGGTCTCACCACCCTGATTAAAAAAGTACTTGCTAAGTTTTATTCCCTTTTCATTTTTGTTTTGTCAATCAGTATTTGAATGATTCTTCAACCTGCACATCTAACCTTCCATTTATAGATGCACACTAACAAATGACCCAGTTTCTAGAAAATACAGGCAGCAACAATTTGCTTTTCTTCTCTGGAGAATGAAAACCCAGCTCAAGTTATCAGTGTCACAGGTCTTGCTGCCTCAAACAGCTCTTGAACAGATAACACCCACCTCCTGATTGAGCCTACTGCATTGTTTGGTTTATTATTTACTGTCTGGGTAACACTTCAGGCTCTTCAGGAGAACATTTCTACAGTTATTCAGGAGAGTTCAGTAAAAAATGGAAACAATTCCATGAGAGGCTATCAGAGAACATTTTCCTACTTTTTGCTGAAGTTTCAAATTTTCTGAGAGTCTCCAGTTTACTTTTCAAAGATCCCTGGTTTTGATTTGTGCATATGACAGAAGAATAGATGAATTGGTTAATAAAGCATTTGTTTTGTGCCATTAAAGTTTTTTAGTATAAGTGAAATATGTCCTGACCTAAATGAAACATGAGTGAGGCCCTGGCACAGGTTGCCCAGAGAAGCTGTGGCTGCCCCATCCCTGGAAGTGTTTGAGGCCAGGTTGGAAAGGGCTTGGAACCTCCTGGGATAGTGGAAGGTGTCCCTGCCCATGGCAGGGAGTGGAGCTGGATGGTCTTTAACATCTGTTCCAACCCCAATCATTCTGTTATTCTGTGATTACATGGTCAATATATAGAAAAAGGTGTTTGGCAGTTCCCTGTGATCTCCCTGTCTGCCATGTGAGAGCACAAACCCTCTGTCCAAAGCCAGGCCAGATGTTCCTCATGCTTGAGCCCTTCATCCTACCCCAGCTTTCTTGAATGTATTAATGTGTATTTCTGAAAGTTGAAGTCTTCCATGGATTTCTTCCACTCTCTTTCACAGCTCTCTTTGTAACTGGTGTGCCAGAACATGATTGTTGTTTTCATTCCCCATCTCCTTTTATTATGACACTCAAGGCCTTTCAGAGCAGAAAAATGATGGCATTTTGCTTCTGTCTGAATGAATATTTCTATTGTAAGCCAGGAAATAATCAGCTGTGTGAGCTGTGCTTAAAATTAAAATCCTTATGCTACAGAAGAGGACAGTTATTTCTTTCTCACCCTGTTTGGTTTATCTGTAGAGAGGTTTAACATTTTTTTACTCTACCAAAACAAATCACTTTCTGTGATGGGATTCTTTTTTTTTCCCTTTACAGCCTGGGCATGTTGAAAAAAATTGAAACGGCAATCAATGCCAGCTGAAAGATGGATACATCCTCTATTGAGTAAACAAAGTTACTATGTATTGGCAAAAAGTTCCCCGCATTGGATTCTTCATTGGACTCAAGTTGCCAGCTCCAATAAATCAGTATGCTGGACTTCTACTTAGTCAATGTTTCTAGACAGCAACGAGAGAGCATCGTATGTTAAAGTGCAATGAATCGTATCAGTGAGTAAGTCTACTCCCAGTCCCCGTTAGAATCTATCAATATAACAAAGTGGCTGTCACCCTGATGTACGGACAGACAACTCGTCTGACTGATGGGTGCATCCCTCCCTCCCTGAAAATACCCTGAGCTGGCTGAAAAGGAAAGTATCCCTCATTTTTTTTGCCATGTGGTCCTGTGTATGAAGAATATATATCCAAAGGAGAAGGTTTGGTGGGGGAGAAAACAGGGGGCTTGGATCATGAAACAGTTTAAAATACTTTAAAAAGAGGTTTTAACCACCTAAATCTCTGGGGCTTGGAAATCCTCTTCCCACACTGATTGACCAAGACCTGTTTTTATCAATTACTAATTCTTATTTTAATTTGGATCAGACGGATGCCTGAATAGTCCAGCTACAGTTTAAATTTAGCCCACTCTGGGGGTTTTTTTGTGGAATTTTTGCCTTGATGCATCTAGAATCAATGAGATCAGTTACATCTGAGGCCCAATGAATAGACAGGGATAACTGTATAAAATAGCCAGGTCTGTTTTAGACTACTGTATTAAACAGGATGCAGATGATTAGGCAAGAGGAGCCCTCCTTGTCTAGAAGACTTTGTTTGTACAAAGTAGGCAAGGATTTGGATTGGGAAGAGCAGCAAAGAGGAGGTCACCAGCCAGCTTCAGTGGTCAACATAAGCCAGAGTCAAATACAGAACCGCTCACTGATGGACTGGGCCTTTGCCTGGCCATGCTGCCTTTCCATCAGCATTGGAGAACTGGGTGGAGAATATCCATCACCTCTCTGTTTCCTTCCCAAAATGCCTTGAACAATTAGTGTTTTCAACCACTTAGATGCAGATGATGAACGTAAATTGGAAGTCAAGTCCTAATGAGATTATAGAAACTCACATGGATAATTTTTGACGCTTGTGTCCCGGGCATTGGATGCGGAGGAGTATTTATTTTTGGTTTCATAGTCAAATTTGATGACTTCTTAGTATAACTGGAAAAAAAACCCCAGCCTGTTCTAGTGCATATTTCCTTGAAACTTATCAATCACAGTAAAACTCTGCAGTTTTGCTGTAGGATCAGTTTATCTCATGCTTAAGCAAATTGTGCTGTTTTGTCCTCAGGCTCTGTGCAGGGAGCAGATGGAGCTTTTGTGTTTTGCCACAAAAAATTTTTGGCCTTATCATAAGGAGGCACTTGTCAAGAGACATGGTAAAGGTTGTATTTGACTGTCTTGGAGTTCCTTTCCAACCTTAATGACTCAATGATTCTAGAGAGTGCTGCTGCAGATGTCCCAGCTGAGTGTTAACACAGGAGATGCTCAAATACCGTTTGCGACGGGCATTTTCTCAAGACTTTGCTGGCATAACCAGCAGGTACCATGATGGCTGTAGGCTGAGCTTTTTTGAGAGTAACTTCTTCCTCCTGCGTAAAATTGGCTCCTTTCTCAAGACACCCACTGCAACGTTCTTTAAACAGAAAGCGATGGCCATGTGAGGAAGAACATGAAGGAGAAGATGACTCTGAGAGTGAACAGTGCTCCTGTGCATGAAGCACAGCAGGCTGAGGTGCTGATTTTCCTTTTGCTTAAGAAATCTGAGGTACAAAACTGTCCGGGGGACTCCCTTCGTAACTTCTGAGCTTATGACTGTTTGGCAAAGCTCACATTCCCACTTGGTCAGGAAATATTAGGAAGGGACATAAAACTCTCAAAACCTGCACAGTGTTTTTGAAGGCAAGTAATTTTTGAAGACAAAATTTTAAGGTGTTTGGTAGAGAGTGCCAAATGCACTCTCAGGGAGTGCCAAATGACTTTATCTCCTCCAGAAGATTGCCCCAAAGCTGGTTCTGTTAACTAAGGATGCTTTATGCTCAGCCCTACGCTCAGTGATTCATTTTGCCCCAGAAGGTCACGGCTGCTGCGTGAATTCTGTGCAGAATCTGATTTCTGACACGTCTCCAGGATATGCATCATCAAATCATTTGAAAATCAGAATGCATACCTCGCACTGGCACCAGGAGCCAGCAAAAAGCCAACTGCAAGATACAAGCACAGGCTGAGCCATGGAACATTGCACTGTTCAACAGGCACCAGATGGAGTTTTTACATCAGACTCACATTCAGCTTCAGATGGTGTAAACTCGGGTGTTCCAGCCTGAGGCTTAGAAACACACGGTCCACTACGGCCACTATGGTTGCATGGGAAACAATGCATTTGAAAGCAAAAAACAAAAGAGATTTGGAAAGCTGATATTGGGTAACTGTTCTAGCCTTTAGTAGTCGAACAAGACCTTTCCGCTTCCCTGTAGCCTGATGAAGGAGGGCTGACTTCCTCAGAAGGCAGCAAAGATGTCATTTTGTCAATTCTTAAAACCTTTTGTATTTTCTCTCAAGTGTCACCTTCGTTCTGACTGAAAACACAAGCCAGAGGACCCAGCCCACGAGCACAATTCCTCACTGACCTTCAGATCAGAATATCCTGAGTTGAAAGGGACCTGTGAGGATTGTTGAAGTCCAGCTCCTGATATCTCACTGCAGTGGGCATCAGTGAACTGCATCAGCTGATGTCTCAGACAGCCGAGCTCCCTGCTCATAATGTGATAAACCAACCCCAGTCCCTTGCTCCCACTTCACAGATTTTTCCTAGCTGGTCTCAGTGGAAACTTCCTGACCCCTACCCTGCAAAATTTGGTAGTTATGCTGCCACGCTGGTGTCGTGGAAAGCTTTGTTCTGCAAGAGAAATGAGATTTGACATGTGCAGCGCTGACTCTTGGGGGAAATGCCCTTTCCACAAGATTTCAATGGGTTGGTTGTTCTACTCTGACATGCAGAAAGGTGGTTGTGCCAACTTCAAAAGCTGTTCCTTGTTTCTGTCATCTGACACAGAATAAACAGTTTGTTTTGTTCCATGTATTCAATTAATCTCGCCTGTTATTTCTGCTCAAAAAGGCACTTTGATTTTTTTTTTTTTTTTTAAATTTGTATCCAGAAAAATTCAGTGAATATGCCAACAGATTTCATATGCGTCTGCCCCTGGACATTCACCACCTCTGCATGACAGAGGGACAGAGCCAAATGGAGTTTTAAAATTTTCTGTCTGGACATATAAAACTGGATCAAAGGGTTTTGGAGGTTGATATGAATCATTTGAATACTTTATTTTGAATTAGGCTGATAGTATGAGGAAACATACTTTTTTTGAGTCCTCATAAAATCATGGATAGATTTTGCAAAAGGTGGAGTAAGGAAGACCAAGAGAGCTCGTTCTCCTCAGGAGGTCCACTCCTGAGGCTGAGCAGAAGAACAAAGCAACAGGAAGAGAGAACATAGAATTACAAAAATCACAGACTGGCTCAGGTTGAAAGGGACCTTAAAGATCATCTAATTCCAAGCCCCTGCTGTGGGCAGGGACATCTTTCACTAGGCCAGGTTGTTCCAGGTCTTATCCAGCCTGGCCTTGAACACTTCCAGGGGTGGGGGATCCACAACTTCACTGGGCAACCTGTGCCAGGGCCTCACTACCAGATTTTGGGGTGAGCTGGCAAGTATTAGGGAAGAAAGAGAATCTAAATGGCAAAGGAAAGCCTGTGAAGGCATAAGGTCATGAGTGATTTCCTTCTGCTCTTCGCATAGCCCTTCGTCTAAACATGAGACTTTGATACCTTCTAACACTTCCTAGGATTCCCTCCGGCTGCTGTTTGAGCAAGGCTCAGTTTGTTGCATCTTCTCTATCACGACAACTGGAGGTATCTCAGATAACCTTAGGATGTCTGAACTACCGCAAAAAAGCCTCTTTTTGGGCAACTGGCTGGTGTCCCAGGGCCATGATTCAATCTGAGGCTATCAGTGGCTACCAGTTCCCACCACAGTTGATGAAGATGCAGTCAGTGCAGACAGTGAATTTTTGGGATGATTTGTCTCACCATGAAGCACCAGTGGCTTCTGGAACAGGAAACATCAAAGCCCAAAAGGCCAGTGACTAGAGGAGAAATCAGGCTTAAGCCTTATTAAATTCAGGTTTCGTATGCTACTTTTCCTTATTGGATCTTACCCTGAAAGAGCTCAAAGGGTGGGATTCAGCTACTTAACTTTAGTTATCTTCTGTGAAGAAGTTTAAGTGTGATCTGATCGACCAGACTCATTTTATACCAGCTGGCAAGAAATAAGTGCTCTAGGACCAGACATTTCTGATGGATTTTAAATATCTGAATAGACCAGATGAATCAGGTCCCAAAAGCGAGTGTGCTACTAATTAACACATCCTTTTGGCCAGCTGTAAAATTCCACAAAATTGTAACTTTGAAGCATTTACATCTCTGTCAAATGGTGGCTTAAGCTGCCTTAGGCTTTGCCTCTGCAGGACTGATGGGGCAAAATGAGGGAGGAGGACAGCATGGGCTGAAAGATGGAAGGCCCACTAAACATAATTACCTACAAAACTCTATGAAAAATGCTGCAAGTGAAGCAACCATAAATACATTAAGGAGACAAAGCCGATACACATTAAAGATTCATGTAGAGCTATTCATTTGTGCTCTCTCTTTTGGCTCTGGATAGGCAGATATATGCATTTAACACCAGGCAAAGTCCTTTTAATGGCAGACAAAGACTCATAAATCCCAAGAACACCTCCACAGCTCACAAGGACAGTGTATTTTACCCCACCATTTGTTTTCCCACAGAGTTAGAAAAGCAGATGTATTATAGTCTAAACCTATCTTCTAACTTATGTAATTTAATGTGATACTTAAAGGGGAAAAACACCATTTATTTAAAAAAAATGCCATTTCTATGTGAGCTGTTTTGGCTGTTTTGACCCCTCCCTCCCCCCCAAATATCACAGGTTCACAGAAAAAAATTGGCAAGATTGGGAAAAATAAAGAGGCCATTTGGTCTGGCATCTGGGAAGTAGATAGAAAAGAGGACATGAGGACATAAAATAAGCAGGTAAAAAGTGAAAGCCTCCACCCTACAGATTGCAAAAATGAAACAAAACACACACAAAAAATGATTTAAGAAAACGAGAACTTCAAAGTGACTATATCAGTTTGCTAAGGACTGTTGGGGTGTTGATCTTAAAAGTAGGGGAGCAAGAAGGAAAGAAAAAACCAAGCCACCACCTGAGCTACCTAAAGTGCTGAATAAATAACAGAATATTACAATTTATTTACTGCACTGAGATTATATGAAGCAGAAGAGACTTTTGAGCACTAAATTGCCTTGTGAAAGTCCACATAAAACAAAGTGAAAATGAAAGAACATTCTACCCTAAAGCCCAAAGAAGAGACACACTCATAAACTAAAAATGCCTTTTTTCCATGCTTCAGGAGGGAGCTCACCTGCTATGAGAGCCCTTTCTCCTGTCTCCTTTTTTTCCCAGGTGCTTTCAAATACTAAACCTTATTTTACTATCAAGCTGTTCCCTTTCTACAGTATTTACTAATAAGTGTGCATTGATAGAAATTAATTAATTAGCTAATGGTATGAAGAACCTGAAGATGCATTTCTTATTGTAAATATGATGAAGATATAGGTGTTTTCCAAGTAACCAAAGCTTTGTGTTCAAGGAGAAGTTTTCTTCTAGATATGTGGAGAAGGAGAAATCAACCACTTAATTGAGATATCTGCAGGGGATGTGTATTTGCCTTATGCTCCTTGGGAAAACAGTAGAGAGAAGGAGGTTCCTGCAGAAGGTGATTTAGATGTTTACCTGTTTTAGATGGTAACAGATTCTGAGTGTAGACAAGCACTTTCAGATGGACAGGGATATTCTTTCAGACCTTCTGCAGGGGAAGGAGTAGGTCTGTCAAGCTCTAAATGGCAGAATGAAGATACTGGTTAAATATAAGGCAAGTCTGTGCATGTTTTCTGCTTAAAAGAGAACAGACCTCTCTAAATTATTATGTACTTTCCAACACTGAGTAGCAGATGATATAATAAAGGAGTTCTCGAACCAGCAATTAAGCACTGTGATCCCTTTGATGAATGTTAGATAACAACAGAACTATCTCATTTTGCTGCAGCTTTCTCTTAGTGTCTAAATGACATTTCATTTTGTCTCTCTTTAGGGAACATGCTGCTTCTGACAACCAGCTCTGTGCTCTGTATTCAAACAATTCCTCTGGTTATGCAAACCAGTTGGCATGGAAATACAGCAGTGCGTGTGATGCAACGTCATGACCTCAAAAAATGACAGCCTGGGGACAGAAAAAGAGAGAAGGTGCTGAACCTGAGCACCCTGCACTCATTGTCCATATCCATTGAATCAGAAAGTGATTATTGGGTCAAACCTAAAAGCCTTGAGCACGTGGTTTCTCCAGAAGCAATGAATCAGAGTAGTGTGGATTATAGAGGGAAAGCATGCCAGGTGCTTGTAACCTAAGAGAGCTCCGAGAATTTCAGGAATTCAGATGTTTTCAGTTTGGGAAATAGTGTTGCTTGGTGCTGGTGAGATGCCTTCGAATATTCCCACACTATGGTAGTTATGTAATTTTTCTGCTTTCTCATTTTCTGCTGCTCCTAGAATACTTGGAGAAAGGTTCAGCAGAGAAAGGACAACCCCAGAGTATTTATTCCTTGAACCCAAAAGCTGGTGGTGCCTCTAATTTCTTTCCAGTTCTTTTGTCTTTGGCCTCTGCAGAAACAAATGAGCTGTGATTAATGCTGATGATAGCATTAAGGAGATGATTTCCTCTCCTCCCACCAAAATTATTGATTGGAACGCAGTCTGAGGAAATCCAATTAAAACTATATAATATGTCTGTATTTCCTTCACCATCTATTTAAAGGATGGACAAGGGGCATCTGCTATTCCCTTTCTCTCCATTATTTAGGTTGTAAAACAGGTAGTCAAAGCTGTTCTTGAGTATCAGTTCTGTCACTGTTCACACATTTATCTCATTTTTAACAGGTGTGGGTAAAAAACTTTTTCTGTTTAGCAACAAATAACAAGATTCAGTTGTACTGTGTGTGCTCTGGGTCACTTCACCAATGTTATGTTACCTATTAAATTAAGACATGAAGACTGGGATTGAAGAGAACTGGGTAGTACTTGTAAATTAAATATTTTCCCTCAATTATCTGGTCATGACTCTTTCTTTTCTGAAAACTCAACATCCTGCCCTGTTCTGTGGGTGCGATATATTTTAACAGGCAGTTCATAAATAAAAAAATAATTTCTTCTGAAGTTTAGACAGTAATTTCCAATTGTCCACAGCAATAATAATTTAATCTGTAAAGGGCTGTAAATGTGGAACTTCCTTGCAACAGGGCACTTCCATAGTACTAGGAATATTTTTTCATTTGTTTCTCCATTGAAAGAAGAAAAATTTTCTGCATATAAAGACATATCTGTAACTGATGTGGATAGGGCAAACTTTGAATAGCTCAGTGCTAAGGAAATGCTCAGTCCTGTGTCTTTCTTGCCACTGGAATTTTTCTATTGACTTCTGAGGGGTAAGACCAGGTCCATGGACACTTTACATCCATGGCTCTGTCCACACACTGCAAGTTGATTTTTTTTCTGATCAGATTTATCCCTATCAAAATTAATTCTTTAAAATGTGCTGGATCAACTACATTTGCTATCTCAACTGGCACGCCAGGTTCTTTGTGAGAATAGAAAAGAAGTCATTCCACAGGCCTAGCACTGTTTCAGGCCAAAGTTGCAGTGGTTTAGCTAAACCTCTTGGGTTCTGATTTTGACTGACCAGTTTCCTACTGAGTCTTGCAAGTCTCCAGTTTAGAAGTCACTCCTCCATCAGAAGTTCCGAGAATTTCCAATAATCAATTCTACAGGAGCTATTACAGTATAGGAAGGGGTGTCCCATTTTTCACCTGACTTTTCTACCTTGAGTGAAGGGTTGCAAAGTCATTAACTCCTTGGCAGGTGACTAACTGCCTTCTCCTGTTGCCTAAAATCAACAACCCAAAACTTGCAACAATGTTCAAATGGTAAGATAAAAAGCAGGTCTTTAATGCAAACTTTCAGGTGCCCCCATGGCTATGGGCAGACCCAGCATTGGATTTCTAAAATTTTTTTAAGTTTAACAAATTAGCGTATTTAATGAGTATTGTCCAATTAGAAGAGCAGTTGGTTAGGTAATTTCCCCCTGGGTTCTGACCCATTGGAGTTGTTCCAGGGGCTTTCTTATATCTTCTAAATTCTGGTGGAAAACAAAATGTCCTTGTCAGGCTTCTTAAGAATAAGACTGAACAGAATTCCAGGTATGCGTTAGAAGGGTTAGCTTATTATTCTAAAATCTAAGAGGAAGGGTAGGAAAAATACCCAGAGCTATATAACCATGTATTAACAGTCTACAAAACTACAAACATGTGAAAACTATATAAAAAGCTAAAATATTTAGGCATGACTCTGTCACTGCATAGGTATTTATAAGGAGCACACTGGCGACTGCTTATTTCTTTTTACCTTGTTCTGAAGTTCTGATGGAGGTGTTTGGGTGTATTTCACTCAGTTTCTTTAAAACCTTGCTATCCTCAGCTGTCTTGCTCACTTTTCTATCCCAAGCTTGTCCCATCAGAGGTGGCACAACAAAGTGCACATTTATGCTCTGACAGCCCCAATATTACTTCCAACTGCTGGCAATGGTAGGACTGCATTGAGTCCTGGACAGAATTCAACAGAGATCTGCATTTTGACTTAAATTAGGCATGTTGGGTAGATGGACTGAAGTGATCCAAAAAAATGTCTATACAGTTATACTTGTTTGATGTCAGGAGTGATTAGTAAGCAGAATAATCTCATTCACAGTCCTTCCCACTCAGATACTCTTATCCTGATTAAGACTAGCATTACTTGCTCTGCTTTACTTTGCTTTCTAAAAGATCTAAATAAAACTGAAAAAAAGGCCAATCTTGCAGTTACACCAGAAGACTGGCATCATTATATCAGTGGAATAAGAAGCATTGTCCTGTGCAGGTGGGTTTTCAGCCTTTCAAGCTACACTGTGGCTGTGACACGGACACCTGAGTGCCAAGACCATAAAAATAATGACAGTATACACAGTGCTCCGTTTGGGACACATTTTTTATTTATTTCGTTCCTCACAGCCTGTATCGCCTTGCCTCCTAAGGGATCATCTCTAGTGCCTCTTCCAATGAATATTATCACCTGGGAATGTAGAAGAAACCACCTCTGCTGTGACAATAGCTTGACTTCTCTCTGGGGGAAAGGGGTTGAATCTAATGACATAATTTATTACTTTCAGGACAGGTAGTTGCATCCTAATGGAAACATAATACAAGATAAAAACCATAATACAAAATAAAAAAGAAATAAACAGTCGCCAATGTGCTTCTTATATTTACCTATTCAGTGACATAATGCCCTCATTACTCAGGGGTATCAGAGCTCTGCAGTGAACCAGGGTCGGGGGCAAGTCTTCCTTTTGGATTCTGGGGAGAGTTTAAGCTCTTTTGTGGAATTGCAATGTTTCCACTGCAATTTCCTTCCTGCTTACTATAGAAAAGTGGACACTAAATGCACACAAATCTTCTGAAATCCAAGAATATATCTTGGGAAAGTACAGCCAGGTCTTGCCAGGAAAGTGGATGAATTGTGTGCTTCTGTGTATCTTTTGAATATTCAGAGCATAGAACTGGAAGGAATTCCAAAATCACTGACATTGGCCCTTGCTTCAAGGTTTCCCAACAGACTCTTAATGGTGGCCTGTTGAACTCAGAAGATGGTTGTGGGATCAGGATAGCACAGGCCCTGTGCTTAGTGTAAAAAATTGAGATTTTTGTCCACGGAGAAAAATAATAAGAAAAATATTAATAGAAATTCCTATCAATAATGAACAACAGATTATAAACCAAGACCTTCAGTAGCAGTTAAAGGGATGTGTTGCCTTAATTACTCACCTGGAAAGATTTACTGAGAGTGAATTATAGAAAGGTTTGCATTCCTAGGGGATGAAAATCAGTGAGGCTCTGTTGGTGGCACCAACACACCTAATTTCTACCTAGGGAGAACCAGGTTCTTTCAGCTTTTGAGGATACTTTGTAGACTAATTTGTTCTCTTTGTTGGGAACTCCTAGGATTTGAAGCTTTCTTTCAATGATTTTTAAGTTCTAAAATCTCACACAGCTGTTTTCAACACAGTGATAAATGTTGGAGTGATCAATAATTGTGAAGATAAAGGAGGGAATAAAGAAGATGGGACCTCAAGAAGAAGAGAGGGAGATGAAGTTGAAAGATTTCCATGTGAAGTGCAGCTACAGCTGTTTTGCTGCACTGGGATCTCATGCTCTTATTCTGCTTTGTGGGCAAAATATCCTGCCGGATTACATTTCCCATCACACTTCCTAAAGCAGAGCTGATCTCCCACCATCTGTTTAGCAGCACAGGCTTCTGTTCCCAACCAGAAAGAAAGCGTTAAATTGGAAAGAGTGCTGTGGTGTTTTTATATTCATTCGTCACTTCCAAACTCATCTCTGGACTTATTTATTCTGTAATTATCTCTCAGTGACATGAGTGATGAAGTGAAAATGCACTAAGTCTTCCTGATAGTGGATTCTGTTGGCTCAGGTTATCTCCCAGAAAAATCATAGTTTGGAAAAGAGTGGGGACAGAATGCATTCTGTCAGGCACTTGTGGATCCCTCAAGATTAAATAATAACAACAAAAAGAAAAAAGCAGTAAAAAGACCATAAACTTAAAGGTAAAATGGAAATATCACTGAAGACCAGAGGATGAGCCAAACCTTTAGTTTCACAGTATTGAAGGCTTTTCAGTGTGTTGTAAATGAATAGAACAAGCAGCACAAATATTTCAATGTGCAAAGAAGAGCAAAACTGCTGATTTGTTACTAACGCCCATTTTTTTGGTTACAGTTATTATAGTTTTTAGAATTTAGATTACTGTTCTCTGTCCTTTAGCCAGGATCTTCTTAGACCCTAAGGTCTGAGGGGATATGATTAAAAAGTCTCAAGACTTTTTAGCAGTGAATATTTTTCTTATTTTCTTTTTTTAAATTGGAGATGATTCAGCAAAATGTGGAGATTTGGGGTGGTGGTGTCCCTGCCCATGGTGGGGATTGGAATGAGATGATCTTGAAGGTCTTTTCCAACCCAAACCATTCCACGACTGATCCTATGATAAAGCCTCTATTCAAGCTCAAGTTCTAAATGCAACCAGTCTGATTTTCCACAGTGGATTTTACCCCAAACATACGTGAACATTTTATGGACAGCGAGACTGCTTCAGCCAAGAGTGGATACCTTTCATGATTACGACATGAGAATTCACAAAATTCTTCCATCTCTACCTCTGTTGTGGAGAAGGGTGACTGTAAGATGGAAAGTCATTAGAACATGACTGTGTCTGTGAATCACGATGAATGAGTGGTTCACTCCACCCACCCCTGACACAGGCTCAGTCTTAGTCTGACCTTTTGGTGCCCCAAGTAAGCTGGAAAATATCTTCAGTTCTCTGTAATGCAGCCACACACTCTCTAAACTGATTATTAAAGTAAATTCCTCTGCAAGAATGAAGTTTTACATTCTTTTTACTCTACATTTAAAGACATGGCTGGAAGACAGTAAATAATCCATGGATCACCCTTTACCAGTAGTATTCCTTATCATGAGGGCGGTGAGGCCCTAGCATAGGTTTTCCAGAGAACTGTGGATGCCCCATCCCCGGAAGTGTTCAAGGCCAGGTTGGACAGGGCTTGGTCTAGTGGAAGGTGTCCCTGCCCATGGCAGGGATTGGAAGGAGATGGTCTTTAAGGTCCCTTCCAACCCAGACCATTCTGTGACTCTATGATTCTATTCGAGGCATCACCTGAGAGGAATCAGTACCAGTTTCTTCTGGGGAAAAAACCCTCAGCAGGCCTTTATGCAATTTATGATTATTAACTGACTATCCTTAGCAGTTAAAAATGGACATTATTTGCTGATTCACTGTAGTTGCATAGCCCATCTCTGACAAGCAGGCTTGTCTTACTGGGGAAAATAAAGGTGCAAAGCAGGGTTGAGAAGTGTGAAAAATATCCCAAAGGGTAAAATTGCCTGTAGGTAGAACACACCTCATCTCTGATGACCCAGTAAATCAGGATGCTGCTGTAGGAACTAGGATGTGCTGAGCATTAGGACAGGGCATTGCAGAGGACAGGAGTTTAGGGCACACCAAACAGCCTAAATGGAAAGACCAGTGAGAAGATAAAGGGATGACTGTGATCTGCATTACAAAGCAGATCAGGTTGAATGATTGCAATGGTCTCTTCTGGCCTTGAAATTTTTTTGTCTGTGGAAGGGTTTCATTTAAATGATTCATAACTAAGAGCAAATTCTGAACAATTGCAGAAAAAAAATCAGTACAAGCCTGCTATGGATTCTGGGATTTGGTCTTCAATATCTGAGCTCTTGAACTTTCCTAATGAAAATACTAATAACTTTTTAATTCTAAGCTTCAAGCCTCATTGCAGAAAATCATCAATGATATATTCAATTGTAAAATTCACAGAGGGCTTCACAGTTATATAAATCATTCAATTAAAAAGAAAGTGCCTTACATGACTGAATCAACGAAATGGAGGTTGAGAGTGGATTCAGTTTTGCACTTTTCTTTAAAAGTACTGTGTGCAGAGGTATTTGCTATTCATTTAAAAGCTGAAATAAAATTTCAGAAAATTGCTTTTCTGTGCATGATCTAAAAAAGGAATATAATAAATATTACATATATTTTCAATAAGGATTATCTCTGTTTCTTGAACATGTTTTGAACCCTCAGCAACCCAGAATGTGTTTTTTTTTTCCCTTATGTTGCTAAATCTTTAGATTTATGCATTTGCAAGTGAAGAAGTAGCAGGGGAGTTGGAACTAGATGATTTTGAAGATCCCTCCAACCCAAATAATTCTGTTTTTCTATGAATTAGTGGTTCGTGTCTCATTTGAATGACAATTAGATGACAAAAATATCAGCATTGCTTTGTCTGTGGGCAAACGTATTTTCTACCTCGGTATAGTGTGTATAATCCATAACCTCTGCCAGTCTTCTGCCACCCATCTCCAGCCATGCTCATTGTGCTTCTTTTGCTTATTTCTGGCATTGGTAGAGGCTCATGCAGCAGCTCTCTGAAATTTGGTACCTGACAGTGCCGTGGTTGTCCTTTACCTCTTCATGGGTCTCACCTGGGTTTTGTCGGAAGGCAGAAGCTGCAGAGTTTGTGCTGTCATGCCCCAGAACAACTGCAGTGCTCAAAAGGTCAAATGCTAATTGAGAGAAGCAAAGAAATAAATATATCTATGATTATGTAGGGTATGTGAGCAAGATGAATTGCTCAGTGTGTTACAGGACCTATGGAAAGATGGAAAGAAATATGGCCTTCATTGTAATGATTGTGCTTCTATAGCCCCAGGCATCAAAAACGTCATAGTGTTTATGTGCTAATAAAATCTTAGCAGTAATTCTCTCTCCATGCACAGAACCTTTGCTACAGTCTGTCCTCTGAATCACCTTTGAGGGAAAAAATTAGTAATTTCATTCCTCCTTAGGGAGGGATAAAGTTTGTGCTGCTGTGAAACTCTTAATGTTGGTGTAACACATGGGTCATTGTGCCTGGGAGATTCTGGAGTGCTTGGAAGCTGCCTATTTGGGGGTACGTGGGAGGGTAAGCAGACTGGATCAAAAGTTTCAAATCTAATGAGTACCTGCTAAAGTTGCATCCCTTGATCATTAGCTTAATAATATTTGAAACAAAAGGAAAATGCTTTCCTATAATATTCACCTGAATATGTGGAGACTCGCCTTCGATTTGTCTGGTAAACTCTGCCTGACTGGGACTCCTCTCTCATCTAATGGTGGAAGTGAAACATTTCAGTATTTCCTGTTATAAACAAAATAAATGTTATACTGAAATAAATAAATAAACACTAAAAAAATCTCCTTGGTTCCGTTCTTACTGGTGACTGGGCAGCTGGACAAAGAAATGTTCAGGTGCCATCTGAAGTGAGTCTCTCAAATCCCTTTGGAAATTCAGAGCTAGTGGGATGGCAGGTCTTTGACATGGGAGCTCTTCTGAATTCAGAGAGCAAAAGTCAGAGCACCACATTTCTTATCCATCCATCTCCAGGGATGTGGATCTGTGATGTGGAAAGCTGCAAGCCTGTAAACAGCACTGGTTTGCAAACACAGCATAGAAAAATGGGTTCAGGAGTACACTTGGAGGATTCTCCTACTGAGGGTTGGGGGTGTTCAGCCTGGAGAAGAGAAAGCCCTAGGGAGACCTCAGGGCACTTTCCAGAATCTAAAGGGGCTAAAAGAAAGTTGGAAAGGGATTTTTTTACAAGGGCACGTAGTGATAGGACAAGGGGGAATGGCTTTGCACTGACAAAGGACAGGTTTAGAGTAGATAATAGGAAAAAATCTTTGCTGTGAGGGTGGTGAGGCCCTGGCACAGGTCACCCAGAGAAGCTGTGGCTGCCCCATCCCTGGAAGTGTTGAAGTTTGGATGGGACTTTGAGCAACCTGGTCTGTTGGAAGGTGTCTCTGCCCAAGACAGGGGTTGGAACTGGATGATTGTAAGGTCCCTTCCAACTGAAACCATTATATGTTTTATGATTATATGATCAGCACTGAACAGGGCTTCACAGTGTGGGGTTTGGGACATCAAGTGAACTTCTGAGTAGTCAAGATCCAACTCTTAGCATCGGTGATATTTGAACATCCCACCTCAGCTGAAGGCTGGGTGTCAGAAGTGCTCGGCCTCCCCAGCTGATCCTGGGTGGCCACTGTGAGTCAAACCAAGAGAAGTGAATATCAAGAAACAAAAGAAGCCCCCAGAAAGAGGAGGGGAGCAAAGATCTCGTTAGAGGCAAAGGGTGGAATCCCTGAGGTTTTATCTTAATCATGGGATTTGATCTGATATACAATATCTAAATAGTCATGGACGTGTTCACTATAGGCAGGGGAATATAGAGTTTGTCACCTCACTGGCCTTGGTGCATTTTAACTCTTTGTTTCCAGCCTTGGCAAAGCTGTGTGTGGCTTTGACTAATGTGCAACAGCATCTTTGTGTCTAACATCTACATTTTCTATTGCAGCTTAACTTGTGTGAGCATAAATTTCTATAGAACGTGATATTCCTCTGGCAGTCATCTCATAAAGCAGGTCAGAGCCCATCTCCCAAACCCCTATTTCAGGCCAAGAAAATCTCTCTGTATGTATCCTCCGTGAGAGGGAAGAGGAAGCAGCTGGGATCTACTCAGTGCATCCATGTTCCCCAAACATGTAATTGGCTCCTTCCTCTGTGCTGGGGTGGAGCTGTAAATCAAAGCACAGTTATAAAGGTGAATGCTAATGCTGAGTGACACTCACACCCTGAAGGCTCCTAAGCAATAAATAAAGACATTTTTTTTCACCTTACATGATATTGATGTATAGGCTAATCCCAGATCTGTAATTCTTCTCTCCATCCCGCCTGTGCTTTTCTCTCTGCCTCCAGATGCTGGCATTTTGTTTATGAGGGTCTTGATGGGGTTTATTCTGCTCCTGGGAAGTCTCATCTGTAATTTACTGCAGCCAGATTTGTGAATCTGCTTAAGCAAAGTTATTCACACCCAGAACTTCTATTAAGCCTAGGAAAAAGGATTTTAATTAGGTATAATGGGGTTCTGAAAGGTCTAATTTGAGACTGGTAGTTTATTTCTTTGTAAGACCACCTCATCATGATAAAAAAAAAATCAGATCTTCCTTTATCAACCACGGGAATTTTTATTGTAATCAAAATATCTTTTAAAACTCTTTCTTCCCACAAAATGCTTTTTTTTTTATGAGGAGGAAAAGAGCAAAATACCAAACCCAAAAAACATGACAATATTAGAATATTTTTTTAATAAGTTTTGAGGGGCTTTGTTATAATTTTTATTAAAAAACCAAACCAAACCTCAAAGCATTTTGGCCCAAGCCCAAAACATTTCAGCACTAGAAAAAGTTTCAATTGCTGCAATGCACTGTTGATGGCTGTAACTTACAGCCAACAAAATGTGTTTTTCAGATCATCATGATCCTTTTGCATGATTTCAAACTTGGCTCATGAAATTTGAGGTGCAGTGATTTAGTTTTCAGGTGAGTATCCCCTTGCTGCAATATCAGAGTTCCAATAACCTGATGAAAGCAGGCAAAGGTTCATATAAATGAATTTTTTCAGGCATCATGAAATATGAAAACTTTTGGAGGGTCATACATTTCCTTTTGGCTGTCACTACTTCAAAACATTTAACAGTCAATTTTTTGTAGTGATCTATTTCTTAGGAAGAGCGTATAATTTACCTGATATCCTCTGCTCTTTTGGTTGAGGTAGAATGTGAGTTGTGTGGTCAGCACTCGTCTCGAATATATCATCCAGTGATACAGTAGAAGTAGCTAATTTATAAAGCTTTTATATAATATAATATATAGCCATTTGTTATCTGTCTTCTCTTTCTCTGTGTCTCATTCATAATTTGATATGATATCACAGAACACAGAATTTTTTGTGTTGAAAAGGACCTTCTGGAGTCCTGCAACCCGCCTGCCGTGGGCAGTGACAGCTTCCACTATCCCAGATTGCTCCAAGCCCCATCCAACCTAGCCTGGAACACCTTCAGGCATGGGAAATAAGAAAAGCCTTGGGAGCGTTTCTGCCTTTGTTGGATCCTTTTCACTTCTGTTCACTCCTGTTCGCCAGAAAGCACTCTGGGAGGGGTTCAGCTGCGGGTCAGATGAACAGAAGAATGGGTAGATGGTTGCCTCGTGCATGAGGCAGGCATTGGCTGTTGAGACACACGGGGACTATGTGATCAAGGAGGTGGTTGGGTGGAGGGACACGTGAGCAGCGACACCGCTCTGGCAAGTGGCCAGTGCACACTTGTTTTAGGTTAAATTTAGAGCATAAAAGCGTTTGGATTGTTACAATAACAGATCTTCTTCGGGAAAGCAAGGAGGTCCGTGTGTCTTTGTTCCCCATTGCTACGTCCAAGGATGAGGCACCCATATCTGGGCAACTTCTGCCAGTGTCTCACCACCACTATCTTTACAAATTTTCTTTCTCACAGTCAGAGTCAATCTACCCTCTTTCCGTTTAAAACTGTTGTCCCTTATCCTGTCACTACAGAGATGAAAAACCCTCTCTCCATCTTTCTTGTGCCCCACATCTCCCCTTGTATATAGAAATTCTTCAAAAGGTCTCCCTGGATTCTTCTCTTCTACAGACCGAACAGCCTCAATTCTCAGTGACACCAACTTGGCCTTGTTGACCTTCATGAGGTTCTCATGGACTCACTTCTCAAGCCTGTCAAGATCGCTCTGGATGGAATTCTTTTCCTTGAGTGTATCTACTCATCTGTAAACTGTCAGTGTCAAAAAAAGATGCTGTCCATCTCACCGATGAAGATATTGAACAGTACTGGTCCCAGTATGGACCCTGCAGGAACACCACTTTAGTGGGTTTCACTTGGACATTGAGCTGTTGACCGTCACTTTTTGGATCTCTTCACCCAACTAATTCCTTACCCATCTAACAGTGCATCCATCAAAAAACCCTCATGTCTCTTCATTTTAGAGGTAAGAATGCTGTAGGGGACAAAATCAAAGGCCTCACAGATGACATCAGTAGTGCTCCCTTTGTCCCCTGATGGAGTTCTGTTTGGGATCAGCTTTGCTGAGGAGATATAAAGGCTGTGAAAATGAGTCGTGGATAAACCAGGCCAAAAACCTCTTAAATGTGTGACACAACTGTGGATTCCATCCATTTTTAACTATTAGAAACTGGCATTAACATGGTGGTCAGAAGAATACCAAGCAATACACACCTATCCTGTACCAATCGCGGTTGTCATGAAAGAGAGAACGAGCTCTGGTGTTGGGCTCTGACCAGTTTGAGAGATGTGAAGCATTAGGAAACACTCAAAAGGCAACAAATCACTCCTGAGATTCTTATGAGATGTGGGAAGCTGAGAGCCCCAGAAGATTGACTCATAACAGGCATTTAGGTCCTAAATGCTGATTGATATATGGTTTTGCCTGAATGCATCAATGCCAGTAAGAAGGGCAAATCTGAAAATAATGTCATCATTCACGGGGAAGTAGTTACAGCATGACATGTCAACCCTCTTGATTGGACCTGCCATCCAGCAGGCTGTGCATCAGGGTTTTTAATTTATTAAAATGGCTGTTTTATTTTTCCTTTGGAAAGGATTTTCTAAACAGCTCATTTGAAGGATGGTATCAAGTGTCTTTTGCTTCATTAGTTTCTTTCAGCATATACTATGTCTTAGAGCTAGACAGGGAATTATAAGGCCATTATAAGGATCATAACTATTGCTGTCAATAAAACACAAGGATGAATTCAGAAAATAATTCCCTCTGGGTTTAATTGGCAAATAAAACTGATATTTTTCATGACCTTTATGTCTTTTTCTACAGTGGGGATTAGGTTGGGATTACTCTAGACCCAGGTTTCTAAGAAGATGGATCTTTTTCCACGCAGAATTTTGTCCAGGCAAGAAAAGGGAGAAGGAAGACATTTTTCTGCCATGTGGCCTCTTGATCAGACCTAAAACTAGGAAACATTTCAGATATTCAGAAACCAGCAACCTGTATATATAAACCCATAGTGATTCTGGGAAGTTCTCGATTTGTTGACTTTTCTGCATGAATCACTTACTTACTGGGAAATCTCTGGATGCCTCTGCTTCTAGATTTAGGGTCCAAGAAATGGAAAGAAAAATGGGATCTTGCATGGGACACCTTTGATCTATTCTGCTGTGGCACATTGCAGTGTCTTGGGTGTTTGGTCCTGGGATTACTCTATAGGGGGAAATATCATTCTGTGTCATGAAAGAATGGAGTCAATTCACTCCACTGCTTTACTTAATCTCTGCCACCTGGTACTTGCAGTTGTAGATACACATTGTTCCTCCCAGTCCTATAATCTCAGAATTTTAGTGGAGTAATCTGTTACCCTGACCTTTTCAGATGGGAAATATTTGATTTTCTTTTCCTTTAGAAATATCTTTTACTTATTACTTTAGCATTTCTAGTTATCAAGTAATGTACTACAGTAGAAAATGAAGTTCTAGTTTTGTCAAGCCAGGTGGCATTGATTTTAACATTTCCTCTCTTAAGATCTGCCTCAGGTTTGTCTTCCTGTCCTTTGATCAGCATGGTGACCTGACTTTGAAACCCTCCTGGTGTACAAAATGCAGAGTTAAAATCCAGATTAACACATGAGGAGGGGCAGTAAGATCACTGAGTGTTTTCAGAAGGGCACTTGGCTCTCTATCCCTGCTGTCACTGTGGTGGGACATGGCTCAACTCAAACCCAGAGTGACTGATCTGCAGCACGAAAACAATGAACTATCAGCAACAAGACTGTGAGGATGAAAACATGAGGGAGGCCATAAAAGGTCAGAAAGCTTCAAAAAAGTATTGATTTAATGTAGAACTTTCATAACTCATCTTCAGGGTGTGAAGGTCAGCAATGTTGGGGGAATCATTGGGTGGGGTATACTTCATCCCGTGATCAGTCAGCTGGATGGTGAGGCTGGATGGTAGCCAGTAGCTGAGCCCTCGGATTCAGGCTCTTTTATTTTCTTCCTTTTTATTTTTGAGAGTCACACATACAAAATCAGATTTTTATCATGAAATGAAAAATTGGTGACAGGGAGAAAAAGTGGTGGTATACAATCTCTCTTCTCCTCTCAAAATAAAATATTTTAAGGGATTTATATAATTGTGAAAAAACCCCAGAACAAGCCTCCATATTCTTTTTGTAAAAATGAAGTGTGAAATATCAAGGATCCATTCTGGAGTGGTTGTCTTTCCATTCCTTCACCATAGCACACCTTCCAAAAGATTACTGTACACTGGTAGAATAGAGTTCATATCCCTGCTCACCTCAGGTTTGGGTCTAAACAATTCAGGAGGGGTGCTGGGAATTTGTTTTCCTCATGCCACAAGCTGTGGTTCTGCTCTTACAGAGAAAGCAAGGCTTTGTTGGTCTTCTAATGGACTTTTCAGGCATATGATTTGGAAAAAATGTGTGAATCAAAAGAGATGTGAATTGTTACTGCACTGAGTGGCTGAAAATGGAGACACCTCCCTCCTTCCAAACATTTGGCTTTTGATTCTATGCAAAGATTCGATACTAAGACCAACGTAAAAGGTTCAAAAACACAAATTCTGAGATTTCAGTAGTTTTGCCTCTAAAAAATCTTCCCAGGAATTCAACAGTCCCTTAGATGGGAAAAATTCCCTTTAAAGAAATCTCAGTTCTCCCCTGTTTATGATTGTGGGTACTGCCTCGTGATTTAAGCATGTTTGGCAGAGGTAATGCTGATGAATAATATTTTTTAACTGCACAAGGCTTCAGTGAGGCTGCTGAACAATGCCAGAGGCAGAATTAATTGGGAGACATTAAATAGTAAAGTTTAATACATTGAAAATGAGTTTTAAATTGATTAAGGCTTATAAACAACACTAGCTTGGGTTTTCAATTTTTTTTCCAAGTTTGTTTTTACTTGTTCTTTTGAATGAAAATTAATCTATTTTCTCACATGTCATTTTTTTTTCAGTACTTTTTATAGGTTGGCTTGATTGCTGTCAATTCATTTCTTTAATGTAAGCAATTAAACGGTTGATCGTTTTGCTGGCTTTCAATTATCTTCCTGCCTGACAATTGCTCCAGCTGTAAGTAATTTTCCTTCTTTATGTTCATAATCCCCACCACATCAGCTGTGTCTTGCAGACAATGGGAATGTCAGGTATTAGCCGAGGTGAAGGGGAGGCAATGGCTGGAGATCTGGCCTCTTGCTCTGTGTTCCTGGTCCTTTTTGCTGGTGTGAGCTGAGACATGATCCCTTGGATTAAAGATGAGATGGTCAACAGGCTTCCCAGTTGGAGGAGGTGGCAGCTTGCTGGCAGGCAGTTGGAGCACACCCCAATGCCTTGCTATATGTTTATAGGGAATTTGCTTGCCCTATATAGAGGATTATTTGGCTTATGATAATATGGGTTTAGGGCTCACTGAAGTGTTTCTCGAGGAACTGAACCTACATAAGAACTTTGAGGGAACAGGAGAGAATGGAAAAAACACAGAGCCCAAGGCCTCAAGCTTTGGGTAAGGACTAAATTGACATTCCCTCTTCACATTGATGTAGAATCATAGAACAGTTTGGGCTGGAAGGGACCATTAAAAACCATCTAGTCCAACCCTCCTGCCATGGGCAGGGACATCTTCAACAGACCAAGTTGCTCAGAGCTCCATCTAATCCTGAAAGTTTTCAGGAATGGGGAGTCCAAAACCTCTCTGGGCTATATGTTCCTTCCTCTCTATTAATAAGAAGTTTCCATTACAACATTGAAACTTTCAACTTAGGCTATCTACCCTGAGGTCAGGGGGTTGAGCCTTTGTTGTCAAAAACTGTTCCAGGAACACAAAACCTTTCTGTTTTTCAGAAAAATTTGTAAGCTTTTTTTTCTTTTTCTTTTTTTCCCCTTTCTTTCTTTCTTTAGCATATTGCATATTGCTGTAATTTTTCAGACTACCCTGATGCTACCAGGCACTACTTTCCTCAAAGGAGGAAAATGGTCCTTGCAATGAGGAGGCCTGAACCAAATATCCAGTAAAAACCATGGAAAACTGGACTTATGCAAGCTCACTACTTCGAAAACAAGTGTTTAGACAAGTTGTTCACCCTTTGGTGATTGGAGTCATCACAGTCCCTTATGATTGGAATCATAAGGGCCTCATTACCCTGGTGGTCCCTCTTGCTCGCTCAATTATTTATTTCAGCTCTGCAGGAGCTGCAGGAGGATTATAGAAAGCACAGTAAAAATATTATCTGGATGTCAGCTGATTTATCTGAACCATTGTGGCAATCCAGTGCCAAACTTGCTGACACCAGAACACAGAGGCATCTGTCCCATCAGGAAAAATACTGTAACAAGGCTAATTAACTGCAGGACTAATTAGCCAAGGATGAGAATTAGCACAGTTATCCAGCTTTCTGGGTCTCACCTGACTATTTTTACAGCATGGAGCTCTGCCCAGAGTCATACCAGCATGTTCTGAGCTAACTCAAGGCTCTCTAACCTGGCACTGCATCCTGTGATGGAGACTCACGTTCCCCCCTCATCTTACTCCCCCCATTTCTCACCCAACTGCCACTGCCTGCTGCAATTACTTGAACACATCCAGCAGTATTTTTCAGGATAAAGTTTAAAAAATGTCTCCTCATGGCAGGAAGCTTTCAATGCCTGAAACATTGTCCATGTGTTCATGAAGTTCATGTACTGGAAACAACCTCTGTTGAATCTGCTTATACTTAAAAAAATTTCAGAACACATTTTTCTGGGCAGGGTTTCATTATGGGCAAATTTTCCTGTTCCTCCTGTTTTGACAATGTTTATGGTATTGTAAATACTTAAATATTGAGCATCAGTATCATGATAACTGAAGTCGGCAGCACTACACAGTGTCCTGCAGGCAAAGAGTTTGACGAACTGGAGCTCACATTTCTCTGAGCTCAGAGCAACTGAGAATTAGTTTCATGTTAGTATCACAACAGCTTTGCTTTTTCTACCTGTGCAAGGCAGTGATTACCCTTTCAGTGCTTGCTGAAGACACCCGTGCAGCAGATAACTCTGCCTCAAGGGCTTAGGGGAGTTAAAGATAAACTTGTGCTTGAGAGCAACATGCTGTCAAGGAATCCTACTGTCAGTTCCCCACACAGAAGCCCTATCTCATGAAACTCAGAAAAACAGTTGAACTCTAAAAGTGTTTGTGAAAGCTCACTAAAGGACTTTCACAGCTGGAGTGAACACCCACACCTCTCATCCCAATATAAGAAAACCTATAAAATGATGGGAGCAAAAAGTAAGCAATTCAAATTGGACCATGGGGGCAACCAGAGGCAATTTATGAGAGTGTTTCACAGCCAGAAGCGTGTCATTAACACACCTCTCACCATAGCATGGGCCATTGGAAAGATTTGCTAGCAATGTGGGGGATATACATTTAAAATGAAGAAAGATTTTTTTTTCCAGCAGTTTTCAGAAAAATATGGATCTAATTAATGTAAAATAAGACATAAGTTTTACTATGTCAGGGAAATCTGTGAAATGCAGTGGAGACAGTCTTGTAATTTCCAGTACACTAAGACATGTCAAGTGAACACTCTGTATGAGATCTATATAGTGAAGGAAGAAATAAAGAGAGTTAACAGAGCAAAAGCAGAAAGCAGCTGTTTCCAGAGAAGTATCTGTCTGATAGATAGAGCTATCTGTCTGTAAACTGAAGGAGGATCTGACTCCCATCTGTTAATGTGTTCAGTGAAATATTCCACAGTAGTGGAATATTTCATTCATATAACTCATAATTTGTCTCTAAGAGGTAGCCGAGGAAGTTCTGCCTCTACCTTGCATTTTGGCAAGAGTCAGGTAACTTGCTGTGCCACAGAGTGAATGGGGAAACCTGGGTTTCTTTTCTGCTCAGGGTTTTTACACAATAAACAAAGTTTGCCAGTGCCATAGAGGATGTTACACTTGCTAAAGAGTACCAGAAAATGAGTATCTGCCTACTTGACAATCATAGAATCACAGAGTATTTTAGGCTGGAAAATGTCTTTGTGGTCACCAAGTCCTACTGTTAACCCAACGCTGCCAAGTCCACCACTAACCCATGTCCCTAAGTGCCACATCTACGTGCATTTTAAATTCCTCCAGGGATGGTGTCTGCTTCCTTTGGCAGCCTGTCCCTGACCCCTGAACTAAATCAGCAGAAGTTTGGTACAGGCTCTAAGGAGCTCCTCTATATCTGCCCTCTGAAAACCCACAAAGGAGCTGAGTGACACAGTGAGATGCACAGGAACTCGGAACACCAATCACGTGATTTTAACACATTAAGAGTGGGTGGCTTTCTCAAGACTCAGTTCTAAAGGAACAAAGAAAGTTGTGGGTACAAGGAGCATTGTACCTTTCCCACCACAAGTAATTTGACTGTAAGTCAGCTGCTTTATTCCACAAAGAGGACAAAGTGAGTTTTCTTTGACCTCTCTTAGCTAAGCATCCTGGGTGCATGGCTGTGATCTCCCCTTGAGCTGGAATGATTCTGAAGTCAGAGAGACTTTTTTACCAGTGGCAGATCTTTGGTAATTGACTGATACCGTGCATAACCTTGTAGTTTGGCAACTTTGACTTGTGCCTTGGCAGTTTAGAATCAATGTTCAAATGACTGTGCCAATCAGTAACAGAGTGACTCTTGCCCTCAAACTTTGTTAAGCCACACTTTTGCAACCTTGTATTAAAACCACCTTTGCTAAGAGCTTTGACAGTAGTTCTTGAAGTGATCTAAATCACCCATTCACAACATATTGGTGTAGTTGGCAGGATGGTGAGTAGTATCCCTGATGGCTTATGGCAGCATGGAAAAAGTCTGAGTCCCAAATTGTCAGAAGAATGAGCTCACCACCACTGGCATGACTGGAGTGTGACTGAAAAACAAGTTTAATTAGCAAGAGGAAGTACTGAAAAAGGAATTATTTGTAAGATGTTAGGCAGCTAGAAGCCACCTGTGAGAACTGGAAAAAGCATAATGTAGAGAGACAAGGTCTGAGAGAGGGAATAGAAGGCAGGGAGACAGCTGAGTTACTACTGTATATGCAAATTGAACACTTACAGAAGCCATTACAGGAAGAAAAGGAAAAAACACAAAAGTTGGAGGAAGAGATCTAGATGATGCTCATGTGGGCCCAACATTCCCCTGACTCCATGCAAATTAGGAAGCTAATGGTGTCCCCAGAAGATTGGGATGGTGATATTTGGGGCGATCCCTGATGATTGTGATGGGCGAAATGATGACCAGTTTTTTCTCTCAGTTTCCTCTGAATACGAGACTGCACCCATCATTAAAGTAGAATGAATCTGATTCCAGTTGGTCCTTGACAATATCAGCTGAAATTTCTAATGGGATTGGGAGCACAAACTTCAGCATTAACATGATAGCATGCCAAGAAGCAGGATATGTGACCTGGGTTGTGGAGAGTTAAAGTCACCAGAGAAAATGGAGCAAGTGTTATCCACCAAACCCTGAAAGTTAATTTATGGCACCCAGGCAAGAAGCACATTCATCTACTCACTTTGTGATTAAGAAGCACAACAAAAATACTTTGGGGTTTGATGTTTTGACCCTATGAAACAGGTGCTTGCCACATGGTAGTGTGTGGTTCTTACAAAAAGCCTTTAATGTTTAAGTCGACTGAATTCAAAGAGACAGAACAGAGACATTCCAAGTGGGAAAAGGGGCTTCCGTCTTTACTATAAGCAGTTAGACAAATTGAGCCACTAAGGGGTGACCTACCTGCAAAACTCCAAAGAGACTTGTGTTGTTTTTGCCTTTCTAGGAATGATAGGGGAACAAAGATGGCGAAGGGTTGGGAGAGTAAGACATATGAGGAGTGGCTGAGGGATCTGTGGGTGTATAGTCTGGAGAAAAGGAGGCTCAGGGAAGACTTAAACTCCCTGACAGGATGGTTGCAGCAAGGTGGGGGTTGGACACTTCTCCCAGGCAACAAAACAAGTGGAAATGGTCTCCAGCTGCACCAGGAGAAGTTCAGGTTGGACATCCGAAAGAATTTCTTCATTGAAAAGGTGGTTAAGCATTGGAATGGACCTCAAGGTGGTTAAGCATTGGAATAGAGAGGTGATGGAGTCACTATCCCTGGAGGTGTTCAAGATAAATCTGGACATGGCACTCAGTGCTGTGGTTTAATTGACAAGGTGGTGATGGGTCAAAGGTTGGACTAGGTGATCTTGGAGGCCTTTTCCAACCTTAGTGATTCTGTGACATCAGGAATGATACCAGCACATGCCCTCTGGAGATCAGGCTAGCCATTGGAGGATTGCTTATCCTTCTCAAAGGAGAACCCAAAATACACATTGACACAGCTCGACCCATAGGGTGAAGACCTTCACTTCTTTGTTTATGCTAATTGATGTGGTAACTATAATTAAATTCTACACCATGCACCGTATGTCTTCCTCAGCTGTGGTTGCAATCTGCTGTAATAGCAATTAAAAGAGAAGGCTATGAGGGCACCTTGACCACTGATAAACAAAAGGTAATTTGGGATTATGACACTCAGGGTTTCCAATCTCAATGACATCTAGTTAATGACACTTATTACCCCATTTATGGTAAAGCCAAAGCTTTTGTTTTAACAATACTCAATGCTTCAGTGTATGCCTTATAACCAATTGTTGTGCTCATTAAATTACATTGGAACTATCCTCTATCTGTTAGAACATACAAGTATGAGCCCAAAACAGGAGCAAATGGCCAGCTATGGATATTAATGCCTGACTGGACAGGAACAGCAAGGATTTATTTGTGAAAATAATACTATTAAAGACCAAGATATTTGCCTTGATGTTTAACAAAATGTCAACATTGTGTTGAAACCCTGAGACTGTACTTGCATGTATTGGAAATGGATGTATCTGTATGAGAACTCTGTGTGATTCTGTGTTTTTAGAAAACACTACTGTAGAGACATATGATCACTCTAACAGCTATATATGTAGTTTTACCAAGATTATGGGACGTAGCTTTAACTATTCAGCTCCTTCACAACCCACAAATTGGTACAATCCAACTATATGCTGTGTCAAGTTTCATTGCCTATCCCTGCTGGAGTGAATCTGGCATTGGCAAGAAAACTGTTGAAATGTGATGATCTTAGTCCACTGCTAAAATGAATTCAGCACAACAGAAAAAGAACCTGGATTAACACCCATCGTCATGTAGAGAAGATACACCATGTCCTGGAAAGAGTGAAGAAGTATGAAGAACATTGCTAGCAGGAAACTATTTTTGGATGGCCACCCACAAAAACTGGAATTCGTAATTTAATGCTGCATCCAGTTGTAGTTTTGTTAGTTTTAGATTTATTGTGTATTCTGTTTATAATAATTCTGACTATCTTGTCAGAAGATAAACCAAATTACATCTATCCAACATGTAAAGTACATACAATAAATGGATTACATGAAATGTTATATAACTACCATTAATTAAAACCCATAAACTAGAAAACCTATCAAATAATTGTACTCTTACCTCTGATCTGCAATATGACACATGTTTATGGCAAAGAGGCAAGAGAAAACTCTACTAAAACTCAAGGAATTGGTAATGTGGATTAAATGTAGTCATGGGGTGAAGAGATAAAAAGCTGGACACAGGTTTTGAGGAGTGGCCATACCAGCGCCCAGAATAGATGAACAATCACGGCCCTGGTCCTGCTGGCCACACTATGGTTGACACAGAATACCAGGTTGCCACTGGCATATTCCTGACCAAAGTCCTGCCCCCACCACATGAAATAAAGAATGGACATTTTTCTTGGCGCTCCTTTGTTATTAATCATTTTTACGAAAAAATCCCACTTCTTATAGTCTTTCACAGTAGTGATCAGATTAAGTTTAAATGGAGCTTTTGCCTTCCTGATGATCTTTCCAACTGAGGTCGGGGCTAAGGCCTGGGGACACATGGTGGGCTGGGTGGGAAAAGCATTTGGCACGGCACAGGGCTCGTTTGGGGATGTTTATGGGAAGAACACAAGGTGGGACAAGAGAGAGATGCAGGTCATTGGGAGAGGAACAAGCGTAGGCAAAGTCGAGGGGCAAAGGCCTAAAAAAGGCCTTTGTGACCAGGGGCGTTGCTATGGAAACTGCCAGGCCTCTGGGACAAGGGGCAGCCGTGCCCACCAGGCCTTTGTGACACGCAGTGGCATCACGCCCAGAGGCCATTGTGACACGGGTCCGTGTCGTGACCGTGGGGGCTACAAAGCCCTGCAGTGGCCACTCCCAGGAGAGCAGCGCTCTGAGGAGGCAGCAGCTTCTCTGGAGGCAGCAGCTTCTCAGGAGGCAGCAGCTCCCCTGGGTGCTTGTGGCCAGTGTCTGGCAAAGCACCCTCACGATGTCAAAGCAGCAGGAGGCGAATGCCCACGGCCAGCCCCGTGAGGGGCAGCCACTGCTGTACAAACGGCATGGGCCAGCAGCAAGGCAGGGCCATCTCCGGCCACCCGTGCAACCCGCACGTGCTGTGCTGCCCTGCACTGGGACCCAGCCAGCTTGGAAGCACCGGGAGCACTCTGAGACAGAGGAGCTCATCCAGGTGCAGGAAGGGCAGGGTGGCAACACCTTCAGTGACCTGTTTAGAGGCCTGGCCCCATACCTGCGTGAGAACAGGCCTGTCAAGCCCACCTTGAGTACGCCCAAGTGGTTAAATGGCCGTCAAGAGGCGGAGGGAATTCGTCGGCCAGCCGAGCAAACTGCGCGTCGCAAGCAGCTGCGCCCAGAGGATGAGGAGGCTTTGATGCGTCGTCTGCGTAAAAAGAGAGAGGAGCTGGAGGAGCTGGAAGACAAAGTGTATGAAGAGATGTTTCGAGCCATCTTCTCCTCCCTGGATGACAAAGAAAGGCCCATGAGGTCCAGGTGCATCCTCAGGGATCCACCAAGTCCCACCCTGGAGCCAGCTGCAGGCCCCTCGGTGCCGCACAGCACTTGCAGCGTGACCAGAGACGCTGCAGGAGAGACACCAAAGTACTCTGAGCTGGTGTCTCTTGACCAGCTGTTGGCCGACCTGTGCCCTGCGTCGGATGACTCCCTGTCCCGCAATGCTCTCATCATGGATCTACTAGAAAACTGGGAACAAGAAGAGCTCCTGGACAGAGAAGCGGCAGGAGAGAGGGACAGCGAGCCAGAAAGGCTGTTGCTTTGCTCACCAGCAGACAAAGAAGGATGTGACCTCAGGGATCCGTCAAGTGACATGCCGGAACTTGCTGCAGGCTCCCAGGTGCCGCACAGCACTTCTGGCGTGACCAAAGATTCCGCAGGAGAGACAGAATGCCACGCAGAAGTTGCACCTCTCGACCTGTTGGCACAGGTGCACTCTCTGTCTCGTGACTTGCCGTCCTGCGATGATCTTCTTAGGGAGCTCCTGGAAAAGTGGGAGGAAGAAAAGCTCCCTGACAGAGCAGTGGCAGGAGAGAGCGACAGCGAGCCAGACGGTGTCTTGTCTCTCCCACGGCAAGACAAAGAAGCAGAGCCAGCAGCTTCTCCCCTTCAGAGCGATCCCTTCAATGAGGAGCACAGCGAGCTTCGCCCCACAGCACTGCCCATGGATACAGAAATGGTCGAGGTTTGTGCCTCGCCTGCCGATGCTGTGGTCGAGGCCAGCGCAGAGTGGATGGAGGCTGGCTGTTCCCAGGCCGCCCCTCCCCAGGAAAAGCCCTGCGGGACTGAGGAGCCGGATGCAGCTTGCCCGGTGCCTGCCCAGCCCCTGGCACGCAGGGCTCCTGCTTCCCCCGCTGGCAGCGCAGCCGTCCCGCAGCCCCCGGCCCCACGGCGATGGCGCTCCATCGTCAAGACGGCCCGGAGGGCTCTGCGCCGGCTTTTCTCCTTCAGCTGCCTCAGGAGGCAGCGAGAGGAGTGAGCCCAGTGCCAGCAGCAGGATGATGGGCAAAGATGCTGGCTCACCCTGAGGACGCCCAGCTCCCAGGAGCAACTGCAGCTCCCAGAGGCAATGTCACCTGAAAGAGAATAACATGGGATGCACCGATGGATGGATGGATGGTGCCCAAGGCAACCACTTGCCAAATGTAGGTCCTGCTGCCAGCCCCAGCCCCTCACCGCAAGCCGATGCAAGGCAGCCTGGTCAGGGAGAGCCGGGTGAGGAAAGATGACAGCGCTACATTGCAGAATCCCACAGAAGTTGACTTTAGGCCCGGGCTGCATTGTGGGGGTGCATCCCTGCCCTGCCCCCAGGCCACATGAGGAGCTGAGAAATGCTCCTCGGGCCTCAGCAATGCACGTAGATGACAGATGACGTCAAACCCATCCTCCTTTCATGTGGCACATACGAAAAGGCCTTCCTGGATACCCTTAACATGAACTGGAGAAAGGTGTTAACCCCGGATGAACGACCCGGAGTCCCTGCCTCCACGAGAACCACCGTGACCCCCAGTGCCACTGGAACTACTGGGACCCCAGTGCAGAGAAGTGCAGGGTGAGAAAGGACCTATGGGACGCCCCTGGAGCCAAGCCTGCCAAGCCTTTTGGACTGTCTTCTGTTTGATCCCTTCCCCACCTCTTCTCAGCCCTGCTCTTCCCCACAGCACCCCATCCCCGATCTTCCCCACCCCACTCCACCCCCGCTCTCCCTCACCCCACACCACCGCTCCCTGGCCAACCCCATCCCATCCCTGATCTTCCCCCTCTTTCCTTCTCACTTTTCTCTTTCCTATCCCTTTCTATCTCTCTCTCTACCCCACATTTAGTGTTAAATAAAATCCCTCTGGTTGACTGTGGTAGATGATCTCCTTGCACCTTAATTAGGGCTGAGGCATCCCTCACTAATTACACCTTTACAGGGGCTCAAATCTGCAGACAGCACTCGAAGTGTGACCTCTCCAGTGCCCAGCTCAGAGGGACAATCACCACCCTGGTCCTGTTGGCTGCTCTATTGCTGACATAGAATACCAGGATGCCACTGGCATATTCCTGACCAAAATCCCGCCCCTCCTGTCCCCCCCTACCCGAAATAAAGAGTGGACACTTTTTTTGGCCTTCCTTTGTTATTAATCTTTTTTAAAAACCCACTTTTTATAGTCTTTCACAGTAGTGATCAGTTTAAGTTCAAATGGGGCTTTTGCCTTCCTGATGATCTTTCTGCAGGAGGTCGGGCCCAGGGGCTGGGACACATGGTGGGCTGGGTGGGAAAAGCACTTTGGCATGCCACAGGGCTCGTCTGGGGATGTTTATGGGAGGAACACAAGGTGGGACAAGAGAGAACGGGCGGTCTTTGGGAGAGGAACAAGCGTAGGC
>VZTG01006993.1:0-14004 GCA_013397845.1 Melanocharis versteri
AAGGGAGCAGGAAGGATGCTGAGGTTTAAATGAGGTTTGAGTGTGGCAGTATCTCCTGGGATTTCTGCAGCACCACTCCAGGGATTCCAGGAGCAGTGCAAACTCCTGCTGTCTAGTCCCTGGATTTGCCTCCTTGCCTCCAGCACCTGTTACCTCGGGCATGTTTGGCTGCAAGTGCTCCGGTGCTGCTGCCTCGAGGGATTGGGAAAACGGGCATTAAACCCCTTCCCACAGGGCTGGCTCTGAGCTCTGGCTGGGGAAAGCATTTGGCACCTCTGGCATTTCAATGAAATCAGTTTCCATCATTTTGAAAGTACACTGAATAAACCCAGGGCACATAAATAAACCTTTCTCCGTAAGGACAGCCCCAGGGAATACACAACTATTCCTATGCCTGATCAAACAAACCAGCCGTTTTTGGGGAGAGATTCCAGAATCTTGTCTCCCTCCCTGGGTAGGAAGACTTGCAGAGGCTTTGGAGCTTATACAAGCTTGTCAGGATTTGGATATTTCATTTAAATTCCATAGATAATAAGGAACTGCAGGTGTCCTAAAGGCACCTCCACTCATACTTTAATTTTAAGCCCTCTACCACTGATGAACTTGGATGTTCTTTTGTTAGGAACACCCCACCTCAGCTTCTTTAGGCATCTCCATGTGGGAGAGAAAATAAACGTGGACAAAAGTTCAGATTGCAGCTTCCAAGTCAAGTTTCCTGCTAGGAAATTACTCCAGCTCCAGGAAGGTACTGTGACACAGATCAACCAGAGGAACATCTTGGAAAGAAATGCACACTGAGCAGCAGCCAAAACTATCCCATTTCTGATTTTACCTGGTCTCCAGGTGCTCTGCCAGAGCTCCCAACAGCCGTTCCCCTTCCCATTCCCAGAAAAGCCTGGGCAGCACTATGGAAGGCACTCACAATGTCCATTAGGACGAGGAGTCCGTTTTGGACGCGCTCTTTGCTGCAGAACCGCAAAGCAAGAGTTTAGACGGGCTTTGCGGTGCCTTCTGAACCAAGTTCCACTCCAGAAACATCCTCCCGCTAGCCCAGAACTTCCCCCTTCCTCTTTTTGCACCACGGTAGGGCAGAGCCGCCGGGCGCCACAGGCGCGCGACGCCCCGGCATTCCCGGGGGACGGTGCCTGCAGTGCCGGGCGCTCCCACAGGGCGGCAGCACTGAGACAGAAGGCGGAAGGTGGGGGGCTGACGCGACCGCACTGCGCACGCGCACCCTCATCTAGCTGCAGTGCCGCTCCCCGCCCAGCAGAGGGCACAGGCGAGCCGCGTGTAGCACTGCGCATGCGCGGGCCCCGTGGCGCAGTACCGCGCTCCGCCCGCAGGTGGCGCCAGCGCAGCGCCCCCGCGCGGAGCCCCGGGAGGAGCCCCTGGAAACAGGGGGGGATTTGGGGCACTGGCGAGGGAAACTCCCCGCCGGGATAGGTCATAAGTACATTGCAAGACTTCTTCCTACTGCTCCTCCAACCATTCGCACATGGAAGTCCACGATTTTCCCAGTAACTGCTGGAAAAATGAAAATACTCCCCGTCTTCTGAGTGCTCCTAGTCCAGTCTGAGCACCTGAGGAATGAATACCTCCTGCTCCCCCTGTCCCAGGAAGAGCTTTTCTAGGTGTAAGCACTAGGGATAAGAGCTGGGCTTTGTCTCACCTCACTGTGCTTTAGACGTGATGCTTCGTTTGGAGATAAATTCAGGCTCCATCTCGCCACTCACCAGGAAGAGATCAGCAGCTCCTAAAATCCCACTCTGTGACAGATAGAATAAATAAACATTGATTTTTCTCCTGGATCACATTAATCATGGCTTGACAGAGTTACACCAGAGAGTAAACCAAGAGTAGGCACCGCAGGCTCCTGACAAATGGATCCAAACCTGAAAATCATCGTTATTGGATAAGCCTTGGCTGAAGGGCTGAGTTTCATCCCCAGAACCTGACATCCCGTTTCAGATGTCCCGGAAGCGATGTGTCTGGTCTCCTGGTGCTATAATGAGCATTTAGAGCTGCTTTTCATCACCCACGAGGAGATGCCGGAGGCGAGGTGGCGGCCGGGACGCCGGGGTGGTGCTGGAGATGTCACAGATAATGAAAATCGAGCGGCTTGGGGCTGAGTCCTCCCTGGGGGCAGCATCCACCTGCCCAGACCTGGAAATCTGCCCCTGTCGGAGAACTGACATCGATTTCTTGATTAATCCAAGTTCAGCCTCACTTTTTCTTACTCAACAAACCATCTTTGCTTGCTGTGAAAGATCCGAGACATAGAATGGAAATAGATCCAATGAAAAAGCGGGGATTAGATTTCATCCCTGCTGAGAGGCAGGTGCTTGGTCTGCTCTCAGCGTGGAATATTCATCCTTGTCCTCCTGGGGTAAGGATCTCCATTGTGGCACCTGCTTTCCTACTCAAATTCCATAAGATCCTTGTGCAAGGCAGTAGGACTCACCAAGATCAGCCCGTCCAGCCTGGCCTTGGACACTTGCAGGGATGGGGCAGCCACAGCTGGCAACCTGGCTCTGGGCAACCCGTGCCAGGGCCTCAGTACCCTCATAGGGAAGCATTTCTTCCCTATATCCAATGCAAACATACCTGAAGGAAGATTTTGGCTCCTCTTTCCTCCCAGGTGCAGCTGAAGCAGGTTTTCATATCCTGTGATATCTCAGGTAGAATTGGATGGATTGAGATGCTCAAGGTAGCCCAGGAGAGGATGTGCCACGTCCAAATGAGACCCATGCACGGTCATACAGAATCCTGGAATGGTTTGGGAATTGGTGACTTTGGAAGCAGCTCCTTAAGTGGAGACCTGCCTTGATAAATAAACACAATTTGTTAAATAAACTCAATTGGTTTCAGAAAGTTAAACGGATACTTGAGGATTGATTTCCTACTTCTATATACATATGTAGCATCTATATAATTTGTATATTAATTTATATATTAACAAACTTATAAAAACAATTTCAATGTACTCATTTATTTTAATACATAAAGAAAATGTTTATATATAATTTCTTAATATATATAAAGCATTTTTTCTTAGAAATACATAATTATATGTCTACAAATTTGTCTCTTGGAATATGTAACTGATATCTTGGCATCACAGGGAATTAAAAAGAACTGATGTAGGAAATCAAGATTCAGGAACGGGGAGACAGCCCAGAATTTGGAGCAGTGTTCCAACTGCAAACTGGGATAAAGGGAAAATCCTTCAGGAACTCTTCTGCTGCAAATTATTTTCACACTTCCTAGTGATGATTATAGTCTGAATTTAAGCCCTTGAGGCTCAAATTGGCTCTTCAGCCTGTGCCCGGAGTGTGCCTGCTCTGAATAAATCCCGCATTTCCTGTGTGACTCTGTCACCCCGCCACCCTTCACCACCAGGCAGCAAGTGGAGAAATCCATGCCATTGTTCCATTAAAAGATGTTTAAAATAGATCAGATGAGTCAAAGCCCCCAAACACACTGTTGTCTCCATCAGGGGAACCTGTGGTGACTCATTCAAAGCCTACAAGGAGAGAGGATGAGTCCTGGGCTGAGATGACTCAAGTCCTGAAACTTGGAGGCAGGAATAATCAGAGAGCTACAGCTGGGGTGGAAAATCAGCCTCGCCTGGGTGGAAAGAGACGCTGGAGAGGAGGTGGTGCGGGAGGTTTGGACAGCATCAAGAGGTTTGGAGGCATCGAACAAGCCGGGCGCACCTGAGTACAACACACAGAATTATGGAACCTTGGAATGGGTTGGGTCGGAAAGGATCCTAAAGCTGATCTTGTTCCAACCCCCTGCCATGGGCAGGGGCACCTTCTACTATCCCAAGCTGCTTCAAGCCCTGCCCAACCTGGCCTTGGACACCTGTGCCAGGGCCAGAGAAATTGCGGATGCCCCGTCCCTGGAAGGGATGACATTTTGCAGGGAGGGGAGGGAGATATTGTTATTTAGGGACAAATAAATACAATAACAAATACAGCAACATCATGCCTTAATTTTCCACGTTAATTAGTATTGCATTTTATTGACAACAGACACCGTTGAAATTATTTCCAATCAATTTGGGTCAATTAAAATAAGACCAGCATTCCTGATCGCAAGTTCATTCCTGTGCAGCTTCAAGGGAAAACCACCCCCTCCTAATGCAATTTATGACTGTCTCCATCCAGCAAAAAATTGTCCCAAAGCCACTTGAAGTTCCACCCTCTAGTTAATGGCAGCTTGAGTCAAGATACTCACAGGTCCTTGAGCTGAAGTCCTCAAGCCCCATCGGTATTGCCGAAACCAGGAAGTTTTTCCTGTTCCATCCTCAAACGTGGCTGCAACATTTTAAGTTTTACACCTTCCCCACACGAGCAGCTGCCAAAGGGTCTCTGAAGCACCTGAAACAGAATGAGCCTTCCCCAGAGGCCTTGGGATCCATCCCGAGGTTCCTCTCTTGGGTTTTAGGGATGGGATCCCCACAGCACATTGGAATGGATGCCTGCAGAGCCGGAGAGATGCCGCTCGTGTACACAATGGTGTCAGGAAGAGTGAAATAAAATCAAAGGGGTTTGTTGAAGACTTGAGTTTGAAAGATTTTTTAAATTCTTCTCTATTTCTATATTACCTTTTAATTATACATAACTATATTTGTATAATATATCTTTTATTTATTATATATGGGAGGGAGAAAAAACACTAAGTAATGGACATAATTTAGGAAATTATTGTTTTATCTTTGCAATTATCTATTTTCTTTCATACTACACATTCCCTAGAGCAGATCCTAGAACCTGGAATTGTTTGGATGGGAAGTGACCTTAAAGACCATCCAGTCCCACCCCCTGCCATGGGCATGGACACCTTTTACTAGGCCAGGGTGCTCCAAGCGCTGGCCAACGCGGCCTTGGACACTTCCAGGCTATAACCTCACCTGCTAAAATTCTCTTCCTCTTTCCTCAATCAGGGTTTAAAAAAATAAAGAAAAAAATTAAAAATTAATAAATGAAGAGCCAACTGCTGTTCGAGTTGCCCACTCTGACCTAACAGATACGTGTATTTCTGGTTGAGAAATGAGTATTGCCACTTCCTGCCTTCTCACTTCCCTCTTTCCCCCCCGCTGTGCCGGCTGTTCGCTCTTCCCCCCGAAATGGGGTCAATTCCTCTTCTCCCCTCACCGCCCCCCACAAGCAGCTTTTACTTCCCCATTCCAGCTGAGTCAGAGGCTCATTGCAGGGAGTCATCTGACCATCTGACAATGCTCTCCTCCTGCTTCACCTTGGTGGCCACCACAACCTCCACAGCTCTCTCCAGCCTGTCCGGCTGTCTGGGGCAATTATTCTCCATGGGGAAGGCTTCCTGTTTTCCTTTTCTGAAGTTTTTTCTGGTTCCCATTTGCCCATTTGGGACCAAAAAAGTTCATTTTGAAAAGCCATTTTGTATCGTGTGCTTCAAAATGGGTTCAGGAGACCCACCTGCAGTCATCTACACCGGCCAGAGAATCCTGGAACGGCTCAGGTTGGAAAGGACCTCAAAGCTCACCCAGTTCCACCCAGGAGGTCCAGGAACTGTGGATGAGCCCTGGCAGGTCCGATCCTGGGGCTGAGCCCCCTCCATCCTCCTGCCCACTGTCAGCTCTGCCTCTCTCACACCTCCTCATCTGGCGCTCGATACCGGCCCCGCGGCCAAGCCCGGCTGACAGCGGGAGATGGATGGGGCTGAGCCGGCTCCGCGGGGCGCGGACACGTGCGGGGGATGCGGGGGGAACCTCGGGAGGTGGTTCCTCCCTGCTTCACATCAGTCCTGGCCCTGGTCCCGAATGCTGGAGCTGCCCAGGCTGCCCACGTGGCTGCCCCACAGTGTCCAAGGACACGGGGTCCCCTCTGTGTTACGATGGACACAGGAAGGGTTCAAGTGCTGAACCCAAGGCAGGACAGAAGGCTGAGTCTCAGCAGGGAGACAATGTCCAGCTCTGTGCAGAGCAGGGAGGAAGTTCAGGCCACTGCCGCCATCACTGAGGCACCAACAGGTACAGAAAGCCACCAGCATCCCCATTAGGACATCCCCTGGTCCTCCAGACCCTCTCCCAGAGCCTCAGCATTCCTCATCCCTCTGGAATACACTTCATGGCGTGCTATGTGAGTGCCCACGGCCCCAGTGCAGTTTGGAGGGGAGTGGGGGGCTCTGGAGTAACCCCGTGCTCTTTCCCCGTAACGCCCCACCTCGGTGTCCGTCCCCTCCCGCAAAGAGCCCACGGCGCCCGCTTGTCCCCATCCATCTCCCGCTGTCACTGCAGTGAGGGGCACAGGGGGTCCCAGGCAGCAGGGCAGAGACTGGACCCACCTTGGGAGGGATTACGGGGAGGGGGCAGCTCGTTCCTTCCTCCGGAGCCGTCAAGGCTCTGCCGGAGCAGTGGCTCTTTGCCGATGCCTCAACACCTCACCGTGGGTTTCAATATCAGGTGGTGACGGCTGCGTACAGAGAGGGGCTTTGCCTGGGGGAGCCCCCACCTCCCCCGCTCAGATCTGTGATATGAAGGGACAAGGAGACCCCAAGAAAGACGTCCCTGTCCAGCCTGGGGCATCCCAAGCCCTGTTTGGGGACTGGTGGTGGTCCCAGTGGTGCCACCGCTCGCCTCCCGTCCATCATCACCGCGTCAAGGCGCGAAGGCAGGCTGGGGAAGGGGGCTGTGCTCCAGCCCCCAAGGACCACCTCGGCTCCAGCCCCCGCCTCCCCATCTCCGAGCTGGGGCATAAAACCCCCGGCAGGCTGCAGGGACACTGCGGAGCCGGCGCTGCACTGGGAGGGCGCTTCAGTGGGGTCCCGCTGCCACCATGCCGGGGAACGGAGCCACGGACACCTCTTGCCCTCCCACCACACCCATGGCAGGTAAAATCCACCCACAACAACACCCCCTGCACCCAGTGGTGGGGTCCTGTGGCGTTTTGGGGTGTGGTGGGGATGGGGATGAAACCCCACCGTGGTGGGGGACAGGACACCCTGATCCCGCCACCATCTCCATGGAGGGAGGGTGTGATGGAGTGGCCGTGCACGGGGTCTGCTCCCTCAGACCAACACCCCTGCACCCCTCTGCAGCCTTCCTGGGGGGCCCAGGGGAGGGGTCTCCATGCACCCCCGGCCTCGGGTGGGCTGGCGAGGGGCTGGGGGCCAGTGGCAAGAACCGGCGCGTGTGCCACGCCGCGGCACGGCTGGAGATGGGCAGCCTCTGGGAGGAGTTCAACCGCCTGGGCACTGAGATGATCGTCACCAAGGCAGGCAGGTGGGTACCGGAGCAGCCCGGGGGGCCACAAGGATGGGGGGGCACCCCCTTCCCACCCCCCTCTCTGTGCAGGAGGATGTTCCCCACCTTCCAGGTGAAGCTGTCAGGGTTGGATCCGTTGGCTGACTATGTCCTGCTCATGGATTTCATCCCACTGGATGACAAGAGATACAGGTGGGGATGGGGCAATGGGGGCAGGGGGCCGGACCTGGGGGTGCTGAGCCCCTCCCCGCCCTGCAGATACGCCTTCCACAGCTCATCCTGGCTGGCGGCAGGCCGGGCTGAGCCGGCAGCTCCCGGCCGCGTCCACTTCCACCCCGACTCCCCGGCCAAGGGTGCCCAGTGGATGCGGCAGATCGTGTCCTTCGACAAGCTCAAGCTGACCAACAACCTCCTGGACGACAACGGCCACGTGAGGACCCCGCTGCGGGGTGGACGATGGGGGGGGACACACTGCGCCCCTGCCCGGGGGTCCTGCCATCTCCTCTTTCCCACCCCCAGATCATCCTCAACTCCATGCACCGCTACCAGCCCCGCTTCCACGTTGTCTTCGTGGACCCCCGGCGCGACAGCGAGCGCTTCGCCCACCAGAACTTCAAGTCCTTCAGCTTCCCCGAGACCCAGTTCATGGCGGTGACAGCCTACCAGAACCACCGGGTGAGCGCCGGCCGGGGGGAAATCGCGGCACCCTTCCAGGGACTCCCTGACCCCGCTCCCCTCCGCAGATCACCCAGCTGAAGATCGCCAGCAACCCCTTCGCCAAGGGATTTCGGGATGGCGACCCCGAGCCGTGGTAAGGCACTCCTGGGCGCTGCCCCCACACCAGGGCGAGGAGGTCGAGCTGCCCCCCTGAGCCCTCACCCCACCTCTCTTGCAGGTGCGGGGTGCCGGCAGGGTCCCTGCTGGGTGTGATGCCCCGCGCCCGGGCCACCCCGCTGCCCCCCTGCCCCGAGAAGCAGGAGAAAGGTAGGGGGGCTGCCGGGGGGGCTGAGCCCCTGCTGCTGCCTCTCCCCACCGCAGGGGTTTCACGCAGCCACGGGGCTCTGGCTGCTGCCCCCCCACCACCAGTGGCACCCCCCAGTTTCCCTGAGCTCCCTGCACCCACCTTCCAGCCCCTCACCTGCCCCACTGGTGTCTATGTGGGGGCCAAACCCCGCACCCTGCCCTACCCCCTGCCCGCCTTCCCCCCGCTCAGCACCTACGGCCCTGCCGCAGCTCCCACCTTCGGCTACAGCCAGCAGTGATGGGGGGCACCCCCAAGCTCCCCCTGCACCTCCTACCCAAGCAATGGCAACGCAGAGCTGGGGGGAGCCACAGGGATGGCTTTATTCACCACCAAGGAGGCTCCAGGGGTCCGGTGGGGGGGAATTTGGGGTGCAGCCGATGTTCCGAGCCCCTGGAATCCCCATGGCACGGCTATTCCCAGGTGTCCGGGGCGAAGGCGAAGGGGCACAGCTTGTACCCGGCACCCACGTAGAACTTATTCTGGAATTCCACCCTGGCGAGGAGAGGGGGGTGAGGGGTGCTCTGGGGGATCCGTCAGCCCCCCCCTACCCAACCAGTGACCCATCAGCTTTGGGGGCTCACCAATGCAGGCGCAGGGCGTGGAGGAAGGCAGAGAGCCCCTCCATCACCAGCAGGATGGCCACGGTCAGCACGGCGAAGGCAGCGAAGACGGGCACCAGCACCACGCCGCCCACGTAGCTCAGCCCCACGAAGCCGTTCCGCATCACCATGGTCCACAGGACCTCCGAGAGCTCTGGGAATGGGAGGGACAGGGCCAGGAAGGGGGAGTGAGGGTCTGCCTGGCTCTAAGGGGGACAAGGGGGGACGAAGGGGACTCACGGGCGTGTGCCAGGCTGAGCGCCCAGAGCCGCAGGTAGGACGCAGTGTTGGAGACACAGCCCAGGCAGTACTCGATGGTGTGGATCGCCTGGTGCATGAAGATTTCGGCGAAGTCCAAGTGCTGCAGGCAGGGAGGGGACACGAGACATCAGCAGGGGGCACAGACACCCCCATCCCACCACCCAAGCCCGCCTGGATGCCCCTCACCTTGGCGTCAGGGCTGTGTCCCCCACTCTCCACATCCTCCTTGGTGGCATTGACAGAGTTCCCGGCCTCCTGCCCCTCCAGCAGCGGCTCCTGTTCCCCTGTGGCCACCGGCTGCACCGAGACAGCACCAGCAGTGAGACCTCCCCATGACCCCCATGGAGCCCCCCACAGCCCCCAGCCTTACCGTCCTCGGGGCACGCTGCCGGCACCACAGGTACAGCGGCGTCCCCAGGAGCAGGACAGGCACCGACGCCAGCGCCAGCACCACCAGCACCATCTGCACCGGCACCTGCGGCACAGGGACAGCATTTTGGGGTCTACCTGATCTGAGAACAGCCCCACTCCTGACATCCGCTCTCCCAGCCGGGGTGGGGAGTAGGTGCCCGCCAGGGCGGTGGGGTGGTACCTGCCCCGGGTAGAGCGGGAGGTTTTCGGCATTGGAGGTGAAGAGAAACATGTCGATGAAGTGGATGAGGATGCTGGGGGCCACCAGGGAGTCAACAGCACTGAACTTGATCCACTTGTAGAAGATGAGGAAGACCAGGTAGCCAAAAAGAGCCAGGAGGAAAATCATCTCTGGGAGAAACTCCAGGACCAGCCGGTGCCGCTGCTGGAAGTGCCTGGGTGCGAGGACATCGGCCATGCTCAGCCTGTCCCTCCTCACCCTTGCATGTCCTCGGCCCCCACCGAGGTGTAGGGGAACAAGGCCTCAGCTGCCACCCCATCCCACCCAGGTGAGTCCAACCCCGGTCCCCTTGGCATGACCAGAGCCCGTGGGCGCAGCCCAAGGACTCACACGTGGTTGAAGACCCCCAACACGACGCCGAAGCCCATGTGCACGATGCCCAGCACCACCGACATCTTCATCTTGAAGGAGTTGAGGAAATTGAGGTGGTTGGTGGCCAAGCTCCAGATCTGTCACGAACAAGGTGGGTGAGACTCTGCACCACACCAAAGAGGGTCCCACCTCGTTGTCATCCCCACGGGACACTCACTGGGTCGATCCCAAATGGATATGGCCCTCGGAAGACACCGGTGACATTGGGGTCCAGGGTGAGTGAGGGGTGGGTGGCAAGGTACGCAGAGCTGGGGGCAGAGCGAGGGGTGTCAGTGAGAGCAGGGAGATGGGGACCCAGGCAGGGGGCACGGGGTGGAACCCCACCTCCAGGAGGAGTGGTTGGCCATGGTGGCCACGCTCCAGGCAGAGGGGAAGATGGCGGTGGCTTTGCTGAAGCACTCGTTGTAGATGAAGCCGGTGTAGATGGAGAAGGCGCCCATGAGCAGGATGAGGTAGCGCCCGTCGAAGAACGTCAGCCAGATCTGGGGGGGCAAACATGGCTCTCATGTCCCACACCACGTCCCCCGCCCCACACCATTCCCCTCCCACACCACCAGCCCTCATCCATACTGTCCCCGTCCCAAGCCACCAGCCCCATCCTGTATCATCCAAACCCATCCCACGTCCCCAACCATGTCTCACACCTCCAACCCCACTCCATGCCCCCAACCGCACCCCACGTCTCCAGCTGTGTCCCACCCCTCCATCCTGCTCCATCCTGCCCCCACCTCGTTGGTGCCCTGCCGCAGGCAGGGGCTGTCCTCGTACAGCACCATCCAGAGCGCAAAGAGGAACATGAGCAGCCCGTGCCCCACGTCCCCGAACATGATGGCAAAGATGAAGGGGAAGGTGATGATGGCATAGGGCGCTGTGGGACACAGGGACTGCGTTACACAAGGTGTCCCCTCTCAGCCCTGGGCCTCAGGGGGTGCCAGGGGGCCTTACCGGGGTTCACCTCCTGGTAACTGGCCACCCCATAGGCGTCCACGATGCTCTGGAAGCCGGCGGTGAACTTGTTGGTGCGGATGAGGGTTGGGGGGCTCTCTGAGGTGGGGACACGCTGCACGAAGCACTCCACGCTGGAGCCGCTCTGGTACTGCGGGAACAGCACCCAGAACCTGATCCTGGCACCCCTGGCACTCTCCTGCTCGGCACGTGGAGCCTGACCCCAGCACCCACCCCAATAAACCCCCTTCCTGGCTCCAGCCCCCAGCACCCCCTGCCCAGCACCTGGAGCCTTTTCCTGGCACCCATCCCACAATCCCCCCCAGCCTGGCACATGCCCCACCATGATAAGGGGACATAGGGACACCAAGCAACCTCTGGCATGAGGACATGGGGACACTGAGCAACCCCACAACAAGAATGTGGAGACACAGAACAACGCCTGGTGCAAGGACATGGTGACACTGAGAAATCCTCAGCATGAAGACGTGGGACCCCAACAAACCCAGGCACAAGGACATGGGAACACAGAGCGACTCCTGACATGAGGACACTGAGCAACCCCAGAACAAGAACGTGGATACACTGAACAACCCCTGGTGCAAGGACATGGGGACACCGAGGACACCCAGGACGAGCACGCTGAGCCACTCACGGATCCCTGGCGCAGGGCATCCTGCACTTGGGTGAGGTCCTGCACAGGGCACCAGACCTCGGCAATGAGGCACTTCTCGGTGACATCGAAGCTGCACTGGTTGAGGACGAGGTAGATGGCCTTCATCTTCTGCACCTGCACGCGCCAGGTGGGCAGCGCCAGCGCCACCTTGTCCAGCACCTGCGCCAGGTACTGCTCCGTCTCCTCCAGCACCTGCGGGCACCTGCGTCAGGGATGGCGGTCCCAGCACGGCCCTCACATCCCCTGATGGCACCCAGCTCACCACGCTGAGGTCCTGGATCTGGCTGTGCAGCCCGGTAATGGTGTCTGTCCTGCTGGCCTCACTCTCCGGGTATGGGTATACCTGGCAGTGGAAGCTGGGACAGAGGGACATCGCCGTGTCAGGGGGTGTCAGGGCTCCCCAGCCCAGCCCCGTGGTGGGGTCCACAGTGGGTGTTACTAAATAAACCTCCCCGTGGGCAGACGCGTGGCCACTCACCAGTCTGAGATCTTGCGGATCTTCTGCCCGATTTGCTCGCCCCAGTAGGAGATGAGGAAGATGACCCAGGTGATGCTCTCGCCCTGGGGACCGCATAGTCTGTGTCACTCCGGTGTCCCAACCCCCAGAGCCATGCCAGCCCCCACTTCCAGGTGCTGCCTCACCGTGGCTGGGTCCTCCATGGGCTCAGGCATCTCCACAAAGGAGGCCACCAGGTACCCGCGGCAGGCGCGCCACAGCAGCCGCTCGAAGGCGGTCACTCGCCACGGGTGGATGACGCCGGCCACGAAGCTGCAGAGACACGGCAGGAGCGTTGGGATAGGCAAACCGCTCCACGGCTGCACCACTGCCCCACAGGTCGTCTCCAAGCCCTATCCCACAGCTCCCCAGCTGCCCCACGGCCACGCCGCTGCCCCAGAGCCCCTCTCCACCCCCCGCCCCACACCCTTCCCCCTCTCACTTGATCTTGCGCTCGAGGTGCTGGTGCAGGGAAGGGTCGAGGATGGGCTCACGCTCCGAGAGCGCCCGTGGCCGCGGCGGGGAGCCCAGGGGGGCCTGCGGCGATGCGGAGCAGAGGGATGAGCCTGGGGGAAACCGAGACACAAAGCAGCACCCCCAGGTCGGCGGGGACCCCCGGACCCACCGGCAGGCTGGTGAAGCGCTGTCCCTCGCGCAGCACGTGCAGGTACTGGCGCAGGTCCCGCAGGCGGCCGCGCAGGGACGCGCGGTTCCGGGTGACCTCCCGCAGCTCCTGCGCCAGCTGCTCCGACTGCTCCTGCACCCGCAGCGCTTCCCGCGCCACCGGCGCCCGCGGGCTCTCGGGACACGGCCCCAGCACCCGTCCCGCGCCCCGCAGCTCCTGCTGCAGGAAGGCTGGAGAAGCGGGGGGACACGGTCAGACTGAGGGGCCGAGCGGGGCGTTCCCCGGAGAAGCCCCCCCAGAGTCAGCCCCGCTGCCCCCCGGCACTCACTGAAGGTTTTCTCCATCTCCTCGCAGCGCCGCACCTCGCCCACGAAGCGCCGCTGGAAGGGGCTCACTTTGGGGTTCAGCTGCGGGGGTACAGTCAAGGCATGGCCGCACATTGGATTGGGGGGTTCAGCATCCCGGGGGAACAGGCAGCCCCGGCACCAAACCCAGCCCGACCAACTTCCCTGTTCCAGGGCACCCTAAAACACCCACCCCAAACCCGACCAGACCAAACACCCTGTACACAGAGCACCCCAAACCACCCACCACAAACCACCCAAACCCAGTGCACCCAGGCCCACCCAGCCGGACCCCTGCACCCCAAACACCCCAAAACGCCCCCCCAGCCCCTACTTACATCTCTGAACTCCAGCAGCCCGAGCTCGCCCAGCTCGCTGATGCAGCTGTAGGCAGAAGCCGACTGGAGGAAGAGCTGGGCCAGGCAAACCTCCTCGCTGCGGAACAGGGACCCCATGGCCCCCCGGAGACCCCCAGTCCGGCCCGGGGTGCGGAGGCGTCAGGGCACACGCCTGGGGACGGGACAGAATGGAACAGCAGGGAACGGGGCGGGATGAGCACGGGGAACTGAGCGGAAGGGGGGTGAGGGCTGGAAAGGGGGACAGCAGGGCAGAGGTCGCCCCGGGGTCTCGGCGGCTGCGGCGACGGAACCGGGGCGTCCCCGCGCCGTGGCCGTGGGAAACCGGCCCGCTCGGTCACACGCGGCTGTGCCCAGCACCGGGCTGGCAAAGTACTTTCGAAACCCCCCCCTTCCTCCTTCTCCACC
>VZTG01006993.1:17367-36043 GCA_013397845.1 Melanocharis versteri
GGCGCCCCCGCCGGGGCCGACCCTTCCTGTCACCCCCAAAGTCCCCGCTCACCCTGCGTGTGTCCCTTCGGGGAGGGGGGGGAGCGGAGGGTAGCGCAGTATCCGGGCCACCCCCTCTGCCCCAAGCGGGCTCTGGGCGGCCACTACACGCCACCGNCAAGCGCCCTCCGCCGTCCTGACCCCTGGCCGCCCCCGCGGGCACTGCGCATGCGCGCGCGGCTGCGCGTAGTGGGCGGGGCGAGCGACGGCGGACGCGCTTCTCATTGGTGGGAGTCCCTCAGGGAGCGAGGAGGCGGGAAGAAAGAGGGAAAAGCATCGTTGATTGGGTGGAGCGCGGCCGTGCTGCGCGGCGATTGGTGGGGCGGGAGGAGGGGCGTGTCCGAAGGGCGGGCGGAAGCGGAAGCGCGTGTTCATGGCGGAGGTGCCTGGTTACGGTGGCGGCGCGGAGCCTCCCGCTCCTCCAGGGCTTCCCGAGCCTCCGGAGCTTTCCGTCCGGTTCCTGGAGGAGCTCGGGCCACGGGTGTCGGAAGATCTCGAAACTGGAGCGGCCCAGACACTTGGATTCAGTACAAAGCCCGGCACCGCGTCTGGCGGGCTCAGCGTTGGCCCCGAGCCCTCAGCCCCAGCACCGTCCCTGGAGGCGGACACCGGGGATATTTCCCTTTTCCTAATAAACTGTCTTTGTTTATAAACTATAAACTCCCTCGTCCCGTTCTGTCCGTCCCACGCGGGGGGATCCCTGTGGGATTCAGCCACGACAACCCACAGCCCAGCAGGAGTGGTTGTCCCTTTACCGGCACAACCAGTCCCCCAAAATGGAGCAGCATGGAGCGAAGGAAACTGGGATCATGGGGCAGGATAAACAGGAACATGGGGCAAAGGACACTGATATCATGGGGCAAACGAAGCTGGCATCATAGACCAGGAGAAACTAGGATCATCCCAGCACAAGGATTTGGGATCAGGGAGTTGTGGACCTTCTCGAGGCAGAGTACACAATGAGGGGCACAGGAGTGCTGTGGTGGTACCAGTGGAAATAGAGCCCCAAAGAGCTAGAGAAGGGGGATATGGGGCTGGGATGCAGGGAGATGTGGGGGATATGGCACTTTTGGGGTGGGCAGGGGTGCAGGGGGGGTGAAAGAACACAGGATGTGGAGAAACACCTTTCATTGCACCTGGCCACTGGGACCAGCAGCAGGAGATGTGCTGCGTGGGGAGACTCCGAGTGCGATGTGGGGACCCTCAGAGCAGGGCACAGCCATTTTTACGTGTCACCTTGGAAGCGGCCTGGATGAGCCCAAATTTCTGCTGGCTGTACGGGGGGTAACGCGGGCCGTTGAGGGGCTCCCGGCCCATCCCACGCTTCAGGCACCCGCGGTGGTGGGAGAAGGTGTCGAAGCTGAACTTCCCGTGGTACATTCCCAGGCCACTGTTCCCTGGAATACACAGCACAGGACCCTGGTAGGTAGCTGGATCTGGCCATCCTTTGGGTCAAAGAACCCAAAATTAAGTTCCCAGCTCTCTGAAAGTGGCACCACGACTTCATCCAGCTGCTTTCCAAGCCATGGATGAGCTTCCCAGGAGGGGACTATGGAGGTGACCTAGTGCACACCCAAGTGGATGCTTGGAGTGGGAAGATTAGGCTGGGATTAGGCTCCCAAAAACCCTCTCATTAGTGGATTTTACCATTTCAGGTAACATATTTAGCAGCTGGAAGGGTGTCACTGATGAGGTGATGGCAGCAGTAAGATGCTCCCACCACATGAGCTTCCCTTCCACAGGAATACCCTCCAAAACACATCACATCCATGCTGGATCCAGCCCTGCTGCAAGGGGGCAAGACTCTGGGAGTGGAGAGGCACAAGGACCAAGGCGCCTTTGGTGAGGTGGGACCCAGCACCAAGGATGAATGTTGGGAGGTGGAAGCTGGCTGGCCAGGAACTAGCACAGGAAAGCCAGGCAGGCTGGCAAAAAATAAGGCAATCCACACGTCATTTGATAACAGATGGGATTAAATTCCATGAGTCAGCCTGAGCCAGCCAGGCTTCCTGATAAAAGGCCAACCGTGGTTGGGGTGATGGGTTGGGTTCAGAACCTTGCACATCAGCAGCCCCAGGATAAAGGCAGGTCACTGATGCCTCCTGGCCAGCTGAGTGGGAAGAGAGGAAAACAGGAGTGGAAAACAAGAGCTGGTAGTGGAGATCATCCCATCAAAAGAGGGTGTCTCCATCATGGAGTCCCAGGATAGTTTGGGCTGGAAAGGACCTTAAAGATTATCCAGTTCCACTCCCCTGCCACAGGCAAGGACACCTTCCACTAGACTAGGTTTCTTCAAGCCCTGATTCCCTAAGTTTTAAGCAAGACATTTCCATGGATCCAGGGAACACAGAGCTTGGGATGGGGAATATGGAGAGAAGGAACCTCAGGATGCTCCATAGGTGTCCAGCAAAGCTCAAGAGCCCAAGGTGAAGCAAAGGGCTTCTGGAGGAGAATTTCCCTATGGACCACTGAGCCCTCTGGAGCTGAAATTCCCCCCGAGACCCTTCCTGACCATGGGTGGGATCACACCTGGTTCCCAATGGCCAGGATTGGGGATTTTGGACCTACCAATGCCTCCAAAGGCAGCGAGAGCAGCGTCACATGCGTCAGGGTGTCGTTGCCACAGAAGCCTCCACTGCTCGTCCGCTCCAGGACCTGGTTCACCACCTGGGAGGGACACGAAGAAGGTGGGACATGGTTCTCCCACCCCATTCCCGTACTTCCAAACGCAATCCATGCCCCCTAACTAGGGCTGTGTGCTGTAAGGGAAACTCGTGGAGCACAAACGTGGCTGGATACAGCTGCCAAGGAGCACAGGGCAGNCTGCCACAGGCAAGGACACCTTCCACTAGACTAGGTTTCTTCAAGCCCTGATTCCCTAAGTTTTAAGCAAGACATTTCCATGGATCCAGGGAACACAGAGCTTGGGATGGGGAATATGGAGAGAAGGAACCTCAGGATGCTCCATAGGTGTCCAGCAAAGCTCAAGAGCCCAAGGTGAAGCAAAGGGCTTCTGGAGGAGAATTTCCCTATGGACCACTGAGCCCTCTGGAGCTGAAATTCCCCCCGAGACCCTTCCTGACCATGGGTGGGATCACACCTGGTTCCCCAATGCCAGGATTGGGGATTTTGGACCTACCAATGCCTCCAAAGGGCAGCGAGAGCAGCGTCACATGCGTCAGGGTGTCGTTGCCACAGAAGCCTCCACTGCTCGTCCGCTCCAGGACCTGGTTCACCACCTGGGAGGGACACGAAGAAGGTGGGACATGGTTCTCCCACCCCATTCCCGTACTTCCAAACGCAATCCATGCCCCCTAATTAGGGCTGTGTGCTGTAAGGGAAACTTGTGGAGCACAAACGTGGCTGGATACAGCTGCCAAGGAGCACAGGGCAGGTGTAGTCCTGGCTTGGCTCTACCTTGTCATTGGAGGAGAAGGCGTAGACAGCCAAGGGCCGCTCCCGGCTGTTGATGAAGTCGATGGCTTCATCCATGTTGGTGACGATGACGATGGGCAGGATGGGCCCGAAGATCTCCTCCTGCATGATGGGATCTGAGGGCAGCACATCCACCAGCACCGTGGGAGCTGCAGAGAGGAAACCTGACAGCATCAGCCAGGCGCAGAGGTCAGAGATGACACCTTGGTCATCTCCCCCAGGACCCACCTCCTGTACAAAAGGACACCTGGCCAAGCACCTGTCATAATCTTCTCCAAACCCAAAATGTGCTCCATGCAGGGATGAAGATGTGAGTGACCCCCAAGCCTCACCAATGTAGCGCTCTGCCTCATCCGTCTGTCCCCCGATGGCCACGCGCCCGCTGCCCAGCAGTCTCTGTACCCGCCGGAACTGCTTGTCCCCCACAATGCGGCCGAAATCCGGGGATTCTCGGGGGTTGGGGCCATAGAAATCATCGATGGCCTCGCGCAGGGCTGGGAGCAGCTTCTCCTGCATCTCTATGGTGCAGAGCAGGTAGTCGGGCGCGATGCAGGTCTGCCCCGCGTTGAAGAAGCGGCCCCAGGCCACGCGCCGGGCCACGTTGGTCACATCACAGGTGTCAGACACGTAGCAGGGGTTCTTGCCCCCCAGCTCCAGCGTCACCGGCGTCAGGTGCTTGGCAGCGGCCGTCATCACGATCCGCCCCACCGGTGGGCTGCCTGTGGGCAGGGAAAACACGGATTGAGGTGGGAATCCCACAGCCATCGCACGGCTCTGGGATGTGGCACTGGGTCCCACCAGACCTCAGATACACACTCCAGATCCTCCAACAGATCCTGGCACCACATCCCCAACCCAATTCCTGCCTTCTTAGCAGGGCTGTCTGGAGGGAACCCCTCTTCATCCTCACACAAAATCCAGGCAGAGCTCTGCTCTGTCCCGTGGGACGTACCAGTGAAGAAGATGTAGTCAAACTTGTTCTCCAGCAGCCTGGTGGTCTCCGGCACGCCGCCGGTCACCACAGCAAAGCAGTCCTGCAAGGAAACAGAAAAAATCCCCTCGTGTCACCATCTGTCCCCACCAACAGCATCCCGGGAAGCTGGGACACTGGCTGGGCATGGAGGAAGGAAGTTGGGCAGCACATGGAACTGGAGATGGTGTGTGAGGCAGGCAAAGAGCACAGCTCTGTGTGTGCAGGGGTGTCCCAGCCATGCCACAGGGATGGGGAGAGTGTCCCACCTTGTCCAGGTAGCTGGGCAGCGCCTCTGCCACAAGTCTCTCTGTGTTCTTGGACACCTCCGAGGGTTTGACGATGACACAGTTCCCTGGGGGAAGACAGACAGGATGTTGGAGCTGTGACATGGTGACAGCCAGCCCTTCTATGGACAAGGTGCCCTCACGAGTGCTCGGCACTGCTGGGATCCTCCAGGCCAGGGGACTGGAAGGTTGGGCTCACCGGCAGCGATGGCCCCAATGAGGGGCACCAGGAAGAGGTGGATGGGATAATTCCAGGGCGCTATGATGAGCACCACCCCGTAGGGGTCCTTGCGGATGAAGGCAGAGTCCAGCTGCATTGCCTGCGGGACACTCGCCATGTCAGGTCCCACCCTGCACCACCCTCCCACCCGGCTCTGCCTCCCATCCTCTCTCTCCTCTTCCCTCTCACCAGAGGCCTGTCCACCTGCTCGTCCTTCATCCAGCGGGACAGGTTGTTCAGGGTCTCATGGAGCTCATTCTTGCACAGGAGTATCTCAGATAATTCGGCTTCAAAGGGTGCCTGCAGACACCAAGGATGCAACATGTCACCTTGGCATGTCCTGCAGCTCTTATCCCAACACTCCATAGTGTTTTGCCCAGGATTTGGGGACTGGAGCCGTCTACATCCCATGCTGGATTTGAATCCCTAAGGGTGTTGAACACCCCCTGTGTCTGCAACGTGACATTTTTAAGCACTGATTGCTTAAAAATTGGAAAAATTATGCAGATCCCATTCATCTGGACAACAGGAAGCATGGGGAGGGTGTCCAAAGGGACTAGGTTGGAGAAGAGAAGATGGTGAGGCCTGTGTGGTGTTAAGGCTCTGGCTGCAGAGCCAGGGCATCTGGGCTCGGAGAGTCGCAGCCTGGGTGAGCCCCGAGGGAGGGAAGGGGGTGACGCCGGGGGGGAAATTCAGGGCAGGGAGCAGGGATGGAAATCGGGGATTAACCTGCCCAGGGAAGAGGGAAACTGAGGCTGGGGGGTGTGGGAAAGGCTACCGATGTCAAGGGGCCCCCACAGCCCCCTCTGTCCAAGGCAGAGCAGGGATGGGCTCTGGAGGATGGTGACTGGCACATGCTTCACCTCAGTATTCCAAATCCAGAGGCTGTGATCCTGGGGCAGAGCCCAGGCAGGGATGGAGAACCCAATGGGAGGAGGACGAAGCACCCCCAGCTGGGCTGGGGGAGCCTCCCAGCTCCTCCGGCCACCAAGTCCTCCTGTTCCTGTCCCCTCTCACCTTGCCCAAGTCAGAGGCAGTGGCTTCCAAGATCTGCTGCTTCTTGTCATCCAGAAAGTGTCCCAGGGCCTCCAGCTGGGCCATACGGTATTCCATGGGCCGAGTCTTCCCAGAGAGCCAGGATGCCCGCAGGTGGCTCACGAGCCCTGCAAAAGGGTTCTTGCTGGGGGGACAGGGGTGTTAGAGGGACGCCAGCCCCATTCCAGCTCCTCAGAGCTCCGCATCGCCCCAGCCTGGCATCCAACTGCCACTCCAGGGAGAGGACGGAGCACCGGGACCCCTCCTGCAACCCCTCTGTTCCTCCACACTCTCACCTGGTGGCATCACCCTCCGCACTCCCGTTCCCACCATCACCCTCGGGGGCTCTCCTGGCCTCGCTCTCGAGGAGCTGTGGGAAGACAGTTCCAGTCTCCATGCTCCCACAGGCGCAGTGCGGGATGGTTGCACTGGGGTTAGCAACCACAGCTTCCCTCTTCCCAGCTAATAGGGCGGCAGTCAGCTTCCTGCCCTGCCCCTTGGCCGCCTGCCGTGACCCTTGGCCGCCTGCCCCGCCACACGTCACTGCTGGCTCCATTCCAGCTAAAACCGCTTGAGACGGGAAACACCCCTCCAACCCTCCCAGCACCCTGCAAACCAGAGGAGGGAGGCACAAGGAGAGGCTGGGAGAGAGTTTGATGCAAAGTCTTTACTACAGGCAGAGTTACACGGAGCAAAGGGCAACAGCGAGGAGGGAGAGAGGTTCATTCCAAAGGAAAAGTCCGTGTGAGGGGAGATGCGGCTGATGGGAGCATTTCTCCACCAGAAAGTGAGGTTTGGAGTAAGAAAAAGAGGTTTTGGTCATTTCAGCTGTGTCCTGGAAAATGGTTCAGAGCAGAGGCCTCAGGGGTGCAGGAGGGGATGTCCATCCGGGCTGTCCAACATGCTCCAGCAAGGCAAAGGACACGGTGTGGCAGTGGGGAGCGTGATGAAGTGGGAGAGGGGGACAGTCCCAGTTCTCCACGCCGACTCCATGGTGTCCCCAGAGCAGGATGCGGCAGCCTCAGAGCAGGGTGCAGGTGCCCCTGCGCTTCACCTCAAAGGTGGTCGTGAGGAGCCCCAGCTTCTGCTGGGTGTAGGGAGGGTAGCGCGGGGTGTTGAGTGTCTCCAGCCCCATGTTCCGGTGCAGGCAGCCGCGGTGGTGGGAAAAGGTGTCGAAGGTGAACTTCCCATGATATTTTCCCAGGCCACTGTTCCCTGGAACACACAGGACAGGTCCATGCTCAGGACGGGACTCTACTCGTGACGATGCCTTCTCCAAGCATCAACACGAGGGAAAAAGACAACTACAGGATTTTCTGAGCAGCACAGACATGGTGGAGGAATTCCATCTTTTCCAGCACCTCTTCCAGGTATATGGATGCTCAGTCCAGCCAATCCTGCTGCAGCTCAGCAGTTTGGAGGCCCCAGCGTCTCCTTTTTACCCCCCTCCATTTATCTACACCAGCTTTGCTGGGTTCTGCAAGTCCTGACTTCCCTCCGTGATGCTCCACCATATCTCCCCACGGTTGGAGCTATTCGACCTTCTTCCTGGAACTCTGAAAACCTGGAGCCACATTGGCAACGCCAGTTCTCCCAGTTCCTGTGGCTGGTTTAACTGGAGGTTAAGAGCCCAGTGACTTCCCATGGAAGAGCCCCACTTCCCGTGGAGTGCCATCTCACCCCAATGACTTCAGCCCCCTCACCTGCTCTAAAGTGGCTTTACCTGATAATTGGAGGTGGTTGGTCTGAATCATTCCCAATTAAGATAAGTTACAGAATGGGAAGTACAAAAAATTGTTCCCTGAGCCACAGGCAGGTGAGGAATTAATTGTCTGGGTGTTTCATTATGTCTGACTCAGGTGCCAGCACCGACAGAGATGCTGAGCACGGGTAGCACTGAATGAAGGGACTTATCCCAGAAATATTTTGGGAAGAGATCAAGACATGGGGAAGTATTATGAGAAACAACATTCCTGTATTCCTGTATCCCTGGACTATGCTGCACCTACAGCCCAGGGCTGAGCGGCCTCACTTTTCACCTGAGAAAGCAAAAATTGGTGCCTCTGGAGACCAAAAATTTCTTCTTCTCCAAGAAGGATCTCCAAGACCCCCTAAGAGGTTCTCCAGGTTTTCATAAGTTCTCCATGTTCCTACTATTTAGTCCTAAAAGTTGGAATGAAGGTACAACCTGGCTCCTGAGGGACATTAAGGGATCCAGCCCAGCACCACACCGGCTGCAGGACGAAGCTCACCTTCCTCACCATGGCTCGGGCCACGGATCACACCTGGCTCCCAATGGCCAGGACTGGGGATTTTGGACCTACCAATGCCTCCGAAGGGCAGCGAGGACAGCGTCACATGCATCAGGGTGTCGTTGCCACAGAAGCTTCCACTGCTTGTCCGCTCCAGGACCTGGTTCACTATCTGGGAGGGAGCAGAAAAGGCAGATGAGGGACTTGCACTTGGCGAACATTACCCAGTTTACCCATCGGATGTTCTCAGTTTGGGCTCTAAAGACACTTCAGAGCACGTGCTGGGGCTCGTGGAGGTGGTGCCTGACTTCCCTCCCCACTTTTTCTGCTCCACAGACACACCTTGCTGTCGCAGGAGAAGGCGTAGACAGCCAATGGCCGCGGCCGTGCGTTGATGAAGTCAATGGCTTCATCCATGTTGGCGATGACGACGATGGGCAGGATGGGCCCAAAGACTTCCTCCTGCATGGCAGGGTCCGAGGGCAGCACGTCCGCCAGCACCGTGGGAGCTGCAGAGAGGAAATTCAACAGCATCAGCCAGGCACAGAGGTCGGAGATGAAACCTCCCCTCAGGACCCCTTTTTAAGCACCCCTGAAACTCTTTTCCCTCTAGAGCCTCTCCCCTGGACAAAGACCCCCTGAAAACCTCCAATGTGCTCACCAAGAGGTGTGTGACCCCCAAGCCTCACCAATGTAGCGCTCTGCCTCATCCGTCTGTCCCCCGATGGCCACGCGCCCGCTGCACAGCAGCGCCCGGAGGCGCCGGAACTGCTTGTCACTCACAATGCGGCCGAAATCCGGGGATTCTTGGGGGTTGGGGCCGAAAAACTCGGTGATGGCCTCGCGCAGGGCGGGCATGAGCTTCTCCTGCATCTCTATGGTGCAGAGCAGGTAGTCGGGCGCGATGCAGGTCTGCCCCGCGTTGAAGAAGCGGCCCCAGGCCACGCGCCGGGCCACATTGGTCACATCACAGGTGTCAGACACGTAGCAGGGGTTCTTGCCCCCCAGCTCCAGCGTCACCGGCGTCAGGTGCTTGGCAGCGGCCGTCATCACGATCCGCCCCACCGGTGGGCTGCCTGTGGGCAGGGAAAACATGGATTGAGGTGGGAATCCCACAGCCATCGTACAGCCCTGGGATGTGGCACTGGGTCCCACCAGACCTCAGATACACATCCCAGATCCTCCAACAGATCCTGGCACCACATCCCCAACCCAATTCCTGCCTTCTTAGCAGGGCTGTCTGGAGGAAACCCCTCTTCCTCCTCACACAAAATCCAGGCAGAGCTCTGCTCTGTCCCGTGGGACGTACCAGTGAAGAAGATGTAGTCAAACTTGTTCTCCAGCAGCCTGGTGGTCTCCGGCACGCCGCCGGTCACCACAGCAAAGCAGTCCTGCAAGGAAACAGAAAAAATCCCCTTGTGTCACCATCTGTCCCCGCCAACAGCATCCCAGGAAGCTGGGACACTGGCTGAGCGCAGAGGGATCAGGTTCCGCACATGGATGATGAGTGGGGATGGTGGGTGTAAGGCAGGGTTGGGAACACCATGGCCGGGGAACCAGGGACAAGGACAAGAAGGCTTCTCACATTGTCCAGGTAACAGCTCAGCGTTTCGGCAACAAGTCTCTCTGTGTTCTTGGAGATCTCCGAGGGTTTAATGATGGCGCAGTTCCCTGGGGGAAGATGAACAGGACATCAGCACAGTGACGTGGTGACAGCCAGCCCTTCTGGGGATGAGACCCCAGCACTTCCAGGCCAGGGGACTGGAAGGTTGGGCTCACCGGCAGCGATGGCCCCAATGAGGGGCACCAGGAAGAGGTGGATGGGATAATTCCAGGGCGCTATGATGAGCACCACCCCGTAGGGGTCCTTGCGGATGAAGGCAGAGTCCAGCTGCATCACCTTCGAGGAAGAACATGACCTCAGCACTACCTTGCCCACCAGCAATCCCTCACCCCCGCTCCCCTTTTCCCAGAGCTTCCTTCTTACCAGGTTTTTGTCCACGTGCTCATCCTTCATCCACTGGCACAGGTTGTTGAGAGTGACATTGAGCTCGTTCTTGCAGAGGAGGATCTCGCTGAAGAAAGCCTCGAAGGATGGCTGGGGACAGACACCATGGAAGTGTCACCCCAACACTGACCCCAACACTGACCCTGTCACCCTAACACAAACCCCATCACCAACCCCACCACCCCAGGAGGCATCTCTCCCCTCTTCCAAACATGAACAGCAGGAGGATCTCTTCAGCAGAGGTTTCCATCACCTCCTGTAACTCCCAGGGAATATCAATGTCCCAGAAATTTTCTGAAAATAGGTATTTGGCCAGAAGGAAAAAAAACCCCAAATTGAACATTTTCATGGTATTTAACAAACTCCTGAGCTCAGCGCTGTGAACTGGAAACAGAGCCCCGAGCCAAGGGGACACAGAGCAAAATCACCAGAGCTCCTGAAGAGCTGGTCCTGATGCCAGAGGCATCCTGACCACTTGGATATTCAAGATGGAAGCAAAGCCCCAAGCTCCCTTCCACCACCATGGACAAAAGCTGCATCTTTTAGTCTTAAGTTTAGTCAAAGTCTTAAGACCTTGACTAAAGGGAAGTAATAAGAACCACAGCTTAATTAAACCCCTTGTGATGGGGAAGTGGGGCCTCTCCATAGCTGTGGAGCACAGATTGGGATCATCTCATCCTTGCAGGAGAAGTGTGAAGACACCAGGGATAGCCCAGCAGGCTCCATGGAGCCCCTTCATGACTGTGGAGAGCAGGGGGAGCAAAGCTCCTGTGCTGTGACATCATATTTGGACTCCTCCAACCCAAAAAACATCCCTGGATTGGAGTCTTCCTCCCATCCCCCCACCACTTTGTGGTTCGGAAGGCTGGTTGCTGATTCCTGGGATCTTCTACCACCAAGAGACCTTCAAGCTGCACCCCGAAACGCAGCTGCCAGGAGGCGCGAGGACCCTCTTGGACGTGAGGGCTCAGCAGGCACATGAGATAATCCAGTGAAGCAACGGGGCTGTTCTCAACCCAGGATGACGTTGGCATCACCGGGATAAGGAAGATGATTGTTCATTAAGGATTTTGATGGGATACGAAGGTTGTGAGATAGGACATTAAGTCTGAGGTCATCCAAGTGCCACCAATCATCGGCACCAGAGAGGAAGCGGCACCACTGGAGGTGAGACACCACCTCAGCTACGTAAGAGCAGGTGAAGTGTCCATCGAGCTATGAGGGCCCGGCTGCATAACCAGCTCATTACTGGACAACCGGATCTAATTAGGCGTAATTAGGAAAGATGATGGACACACTCAGAGCACCGATGCCTATCAAGGCCTGGCTGAAGGAGAAGGCCTCGCCTCCAACAAACAAGGCAATTAGGAGCCTTTGGAGGTGGCAAGACGTGGAAAGACATCGCTGAGGGCATGGGCCACTGCAGTGATGCCAAACAAAGAAGTGAGGATTATGTCATGGAATGCTGAACAGTTTGAGTTGGAAGGGACTTTGAAGCTCATTCAAGTCCACTCTGTCATGGGAAGGGACACCTTCCACTAGCCTAGGTTACTCCAAGCCCCATCCAACCTGGCCTTGAACACTTCCAGGGATGATGAGCTGAGACCACTAGAATTATCCATGGTGCGGATGCTCCCGCTTTGCCAGCAGATCATTCACGAGCTCCTGGCAGGCCACAATACCCTGAGCCACATCCAGAGCCCTGCCCACGCCACCGTGCCAGTGAAACCAGTCCCTTGGAGGCCCTGGGAGGAATGTGCAGTGCCAGCATGTTGCACAATGCCAGTAATCCCGGGCATGCTGGGCTGGCCAGGAGCACCCCAGGATGTCACCTCTGTGGAGGCCACACAGACCCCCAGGATGCAGACCAGAGTGTGAAACGCTCCCACCTTGGCCGGTCACCAACAGGCCAACAGGGCCTTAGCCTGGTTTCAGGGCACCAGGGATGGGATCAACAGCATGGTCCCTCCGCTATCCCTGGATCTGCAGGGATCCAGCACTTATAGACACACCAGCCTGGGAGAACATCAGGGGGGAAGCAGGACCCCAAAGAAGGGACACCCCTGTGCCCAGACCCCGCCAAGGATGCAATACCCAGACAAGGGTGTATGAAGGACTTCAAAGATGTGATGCCAGTGGCCCCCAGTTCCCAGCCCCTCTTACCTTGCCCATGTCCAATTCAGTGGCTTCCAGGATCTCCTGCTTTTTGTCATCCAGGAAGCGTCCCAGAGCCTCCAGCTGGGCCACGCGGTATTCCATAGGCCGTGTCTTCCCGGAGAGCCAGGACGCCCGCAGGTGGCTCACCAGCCCCGCATAGGGGTTCCCACTGCGGGGACGAGGGTGTTAGAGGGGACCCAGCCCCATTCTATCTCCCCAGAGCTTCATGTCATACCAGACCCATGTTATCCCATCCCAGCATCAAACTGGAGCCCCAGATTCCCTGGGGATATGGCAAGGAGTCCACACACACCTGTCGCCCTCACTGCTGGGAGCAGCCTAACACAATACCATTCCCAGCAGATCCTGTCTTCTCCCTTGGGCCATGCTGGGATGTGGTGGCTCACAGACCTCAGACTTCACCCCCAGCACCAACCTGGGGCCCCCACTGCCCTGGCACTGCCACAGCTTCCCCTGCCCACCTCCCTGTCTCCCTCCTGCCCCCAGCCCCTTGCTCTCACCACGGAGTGCTGCAGACTATTGGCGTCAGTCCCTTCCCGATCCCGCTGCCTCCACTGCACCCAGCAGCTTTCCCAGGATCTTTGCCAGGATCACCGCCCGTGGTGCTGCACTTGCCGTAGACCGGGAGCTGCTGCCTGGGGGGCTCGAGGGTCTGCTGCATGCCAAGCTGTTGGAAGGAGCTGCCGGTCTCCATGGAGAGCGTGGTGGCCCTGGGGAGAGACACTGCGTGGGTTATGCCAGGATGGAAGTGCTGGAGATGCCGGCTCAATCCCAAGAGGAGTCACCCGCGGCACCTTTGAAGGGTGGCTTGGTGCTCCGGGCCGTCCTGGTTGTGGGGTGAGTCAGCCCAGGGCAGATGCTGGAGGCCCTGGGAGATGCCTGGGATTCCCGGGATAATCGCCATCCTCTGGCTACTGACCTGCCCAGGCTGCCCTGCTGATGTAGGGTCACCTACGGGGACCTCAGGGACAATACCCCCCCAAATTCTGGGGGCAGAGCTGCAGCCCCCCATCTGTCATACACTCCCTCTCCATGCCCAGACACCCACCCTTCCTCGAGGGAACCCCCCCTGTGCCCCACAGCCCCCACCAGCATGGGGGGGTGCCAGAGGGGTGCCATGCAGGGAGTGCCAGTTTTGGGGACCCCGTGGTGCTTACCTGGGGGCTTGTGTGGAAGCTGGAGCAGCGCGAGGCCAGGCAGGCACTGCCGAAGCTCAGAGTGGGGGTCCCTAAATGCTGTGGGGCTGGGCCCCATTGCCAGGGGCGGGAAGGATTGGGCCCCGCCTCCATGGGGCTGGCAGTGGGGACAAGGTCTGGGATGAGACAGGATGGAATGGGACCGCCCCCTTGGGATGGTGGAACTTGCAGGGCCACCAAACCACCACCATGAACCTTGACCCATTTGGACCCCACAGACACCCCTCATCCTGCTCCCATGACCACTCTGACCCATGGGGCTCCCATAGACACCCCTCATCCTGCTTCCCAAGGGTTCCATGATCAATAGAAACTCATTATCCTGCTCCCAGGATCACCCTGACTCATGGGGTTCCCACTGCTCTTCATCCTGCTTACCAAGGGTTCTGAGACCAATAGACTCCCCTCTGTCCTGCTCCCAGGACCATCCCCAGGAAGGGCCCTTTGCCCCGGCACCCCAGGGTGGCTCCCATTGCCCGGGGTGCAGGGGACCCTCAGGATGGGTGTTGCCCCTGCCCCACTGGCATGACCCTTCTGGGGCTGTTCCCTGCATATCCCCCCTATCTTGCAGGAACCAGCACCCTCCCAAGAATCCCATCCTAAGAATCCCCCGCTACCGGCTGGGCCAGATCCTGCCCCGGAGATGTCACCCCATCTGCCCTGCCCAGCAGTCCCCCCCCCCTGCCCCGGGGCCCCCCGCCGAGCCACGCACCCCGGCACCCTCCCGGCCCCAGCTTTGGGGTGACACCAGGGCAGGCATATGCCCTGCACCCCCCGATCGGGGTGTCCCCCCGCCCAGGCACCATGGCACATCCCCCGGGCTGAGAAGGGGAAGCGAAAGCGGCAGGGCGCAGGACCCAGTGCCCAGCACCCAGTGCCACGGGGCACCCCGAGGAGGCAGCACCCACCCCGAGGCCTGGTGGGAGCGCTGGGGAGGCTCAGGAAGGCTGGGNTCTGGGGGGTGCAAAGCTGGGATGGGGGCGCGGGGTTCAGGGATGCAGGATCTGGAGGTGTAGAGGTGCAGAACACAGGGGAGCAAACCTTGAGTGCAGGATCCGGGCGTGCAGAGCACAGAGGTTCAGGGCCTGGGCGTGCTGTGTACGTGGGTACACGGTGCTGAATGTAGGGGTGCAAGGGCTGAGGGTGCTGGGCATGAGGGTACAGGGTCTGTGTGTGCAGGACACGGGTGCAAAATATAGGGGTGCAAGACTTGGGGTGACAACAGGGTCCCCCCCCACCCTGACACCATCCAGGGCCCCCCCAAGAAGCAGCAATGGAGAAGGACATCGACTGCTGCCAGGATGGGGCCAAGACAGTGCCAAGCGCTGGGCTGGGCACCGAGGGGACAGAGACACAGGTGAGACCAGGGGGACACACGCGAGGGGGAACCAGGCCTGTGGTAGCCATACCCAAGGGCTGACAGCTGGAATCACCCACAGCTGGACGATTTTGTGGGTGCTCACCCTGACTACAATGAGGAGGAGGAGGAGCAAAAGTACTACCGCCGCAAGCGCCTTGGTGTCATCAAGAATGTGGTGGCTGCCAGCCTGGCTGGCACCCTCACTTACGGCGTCTACCTGGGTATGGGACCTCCCAGGGACCCCCAAAACAACTGGGGGTGTTCAAGGCCTGGGGTGACCACCCCTGGACTCCCCCAGGCCTGCTGCAGATGCAACTGATCCTTCACTATGATGAGACCTACCGGGAGGTGAAGTACAGCAACATCCGGCTGGAGGACATCGACCACAAGGTGCTGATGGGCATCAACGTCACGCCCGTGGCGGCGCTGCTCTACACACCCATCCTTATCAGGTACAGCCCCACCGTGCTCCCGGCCGGCATGGCTCGCTGGCACAGCCACCCATGCTTCCTGCTCCTCGTCCCGGCAGGTTCTTCGGCACCAAGTGGGCCATGTTCCTGGCGGTCGGCATCTACGCCCTCTTTGTCTCCAGCAACTACTGGGAGCGCTACTACACGCTGGTGCCCTCTGCGGTGGCCATCGGCATGGTCATCGTGCCCCTCTGGGCCTCCATGGGCACCTACATCACGCGGTAGGCATCGGGGGGGTGGGTGGGGGGGGCAGGGGGTGCCGGCTGACCCGCTGCTCCACGCAGGATGGCCCAGAAGTACTACGAGTACGTTAACTACAAGGAGGAGCAGGAGAAGGAGAGGCAGCGGGCACCGCGGGACGCCTGCAATGCCTACATTGTCGTCTTCCAGACCGTCTTCTACTCCTGCTTCCATGTGAGTGCCAGTGGGGTGGCTGGGATGGGCGGGGGGCCACGCTGGCGGCACTGAGTGTGCACCCCTCTACGTCCTGCAGTTGAGCTTCGTCTGTGCTCAGATGCCCATGGTCTTCTTCCTCAACAACTACCTCTACCAACTCAACCACACGCTGTTTGCGGTGAAGCACTGCGGTGAGGCTGTGGGTGGGGCGCGGGGCGGCACTGGGAGCCCCTCGGTTGGGATTAACCATGGCCTGTGCCCCCCTGGCAGGGACCCTGAGCCACGGCACGCTGCCTGGCTTCAACAAGACGGTGCTGCAGAGCCTTCCCCGCAGCGTCAACCTCATCATTGTGGAGAGCGCGTTGATGGCCGCCGCCTTCCTCGCCATGCTGGTGGTGAGCACTGGGGCAGGAGGGGACAAGGACGGGCTGGACAATGGCAGGACCTCACCCTCAGGCGCTCCGCAGGTGCTGGTGCTCTGTGGCGCGGCGTATGGACCCATGGAGGAAATCGACATGCGCAGCATCGGCTGGGGCAACATCTTCCAGCTGCCCTTCAAGCACATGCGGGACTATCGCCTGCGGCACCTCTTCCCATTGTTCATCTACAGCGGCTTTGAGGTGCTCTTTGTCTGCACCGGATTTTCCCTGGTAGGATCGGGGATGGGGTGGGAGGTGATGGAGCTGGGACAGGTGACACTGAGACTCTGCTCGCTGCAGAACTACGGCGTGTGCGCCCTGGGGCTGGAGAGGTTGGCGTATCTCCTCATGGCCTACGGCTTCTCCGCCTCAGCGTGCTCCAGCTTGGCCCTGGGCATGCTGCGCCTACGCCGGCACGTCCCGCTCCTGGCTGGAGCCTTCATCCACGCTGTACTCCTGGTGACGCTCTTCTGCTGGGCGCCAGAGCCCCGGTACCTGGCGCAGGCACCGCTGCTCTACAGCATTGCCGCGCTCTGGGGTACAGGCAGCGCGCTCAACAAGACCGGAATCAGCAGTGAGTAGCGGAAAGGTCCCAAAACAGCCTCAGCTGTCCCCAAAACGCCTTGGTGGTCCCCAAAATAGCCTGGGTTGTCCTGCGTTTTTCCACACATCCCCTCCTCATGTCCCCCGGCACTGCAAGTTTGTGGTCCCACTCCTTGGATCCGCGGGACAGACCCGCTGTGATTGTCCCCCATGCCAAGGGGACGTGGCACAGGAAGGAGACACTGATTCCGGTCTCTGCCACAGTCCTTCTGGGAATGTTGTACAAGAAAAAGGAGCGTCAAGACTTCATCTTCACCATCTACCACTGGTGGCAGGCCCTGGCCATCTTCACCGTCTACCTGTGGTCGGGGCTGCCCATGAAGGTAAGTCCCAGATATGCCCCAGCCGACTCTGAGACATTCCAGGCTTTTTGGGGACACAGTGCCACGCCAATCCCAAAATTCCCTGTGCCGCAGGCCAAGCTGTCCATCATGCTGCTGACGCTGGTGGTGGCGGTGGGGACATACCTGTGGATGGAGCGGAAGGTGGCGCGGAACGTGGAGGTCCGGCTGCCCCGCATCCCACGCCCACGCCACAAAACACGTGGATACCGCTACCTGGAGGACAACTCGGATGAGACCGGCTCCGACGGTGACGGGGACAAGGAGGATGATGACAGGCACCCAGCACAGGCCACCAGTGAGGATGAGCTACCAAAAGAGGATGGGGAGCAGCTGGGATAGGGACAGCCCAGCCTGGGCCCCATCCTGCTCTTGGCACCTGAGGGGGTTCCACACCTCCCTCCGAGTGGGCCCAAACTTCTGCAAATCCCCTCAGGTCAGGCTTGCAGCCCTCTGAGCTAAGCCCAAAGCTCTCAGGCAGCCCAGAGCCCCCCACATTGGCTGACAGACCCCCAGATTGGCCCACAGAACCCCCAGGTCAGGTCCACAGCCTCCAGATGGACCTACAGCCCCCAAATTGTGGTACAGAGACCCCCAAATTGTGGTACAGCCCCCCAGGCAGGCCCATAGCCCCGCAAATTGTGATGCAGTTGCTCAGGTCAAACCTGCAGACCCCCCCCCCAGGCAGATGAACAGCCTCCCAAACTGGCCCACAGCCCTTCCGACCAGACCCACACGCGCCCCAGGCAGACCCTGCAGCCCCCCCCGGGTTGTCCCGGAGCCCCGCTAGCTAAGCCAGCAGACCCCCAGGCCGGCCCCGTAGACTTCCCGACACCTCTCATCCCCATTTTTCCTCAATAAACCCCCTCCCTCCATATCTTTGGCCGTCACCTCCTCCATCCTCCGGCCACGCACCTCCATCGCCTCCTTCCCGAAGCGGAGACTACAGCTCCCGGCGTGCCACGCGCTGCCCCGCGCGATGTACGCCGGGAGTTGTAGTCCCCGCCACGTGGAAGATGCCTCCATCTCCCCACTCAAACCACAACTCCCGCAACCGTTCGCGTCGCCCGGCGCCATCATTGCCCCCGCCGACTTCCGCGCATGCGCGGTGCGGGCTGTTGTTGTGGCGGCGCGGCCCGCGGCTTCACCCGGGCGGGAGCGATGAGCGACAACGATGACATCGAGGTGGAGAGCGACGTGAGTTGGGCCCCCAACCCCGGGACAATCCCTGGGACAACCCCCTGTGGCTCTTGCCCACCTTAGAAGCGCTGGGAATGGGGTAATGTTTGGTTTGTGTGTGTTCTTCCTTCATATGGCGGCGCCCCCCCCCACCATCTTCTTCCTCTTCCTCCTCGCCCGGGTCGGGGCTCCTCAGGAGGAGCAGCCGAGGTTTCAGTCCGCGGTAGGTCGCCAAGGGCCGCCCCGCAGCCCCCCCGGGATCGGGAGCACGTGGGCGGGGGTGTGAGG
>VZTG01006996.1:0-87513 GCA_013397845.1 Melanocharis versteri
GGACTCTGGGACTGTACAGAACCTCCTGCCTATTGGATCTCCAGAGGACAAGAGCCTTCACTGGACCATCAGGACCTTTTTTTTTCTACCTGATCAGCGCTTCAGAGAACCATTTCATCTGGACTGCTACCACCACCCTGAACAGGGTGTCAGGTTGTATTCTGACTCTGTCAGTGGTTACCGTTGTTGTTTATATTAATAAAGAACTGTTATTCTTTTTTTTCTCGTATCATTGCCTAAAAGATCCTTAATTTCAAAATTATATTAATTTGGAGGGAAGGGGGGGGCATTTCCTCTTCCAAGGGAGGCTCTTGCCTTCCTTAGCAGACTCCTGTCTTTTCAAACCAAGACACCTCCCCACCTCCACTCTCCCTGGCCATCATGGTGCACAGGTGCCAAGGGCCAGTGTGAGGGCAGTGTCACCTCACTCTGGAGCAGTGCACCTTATGAGGAAGACAAGGGCTAGCAGGGACCAAGACACACCCCTGCTCTGTCCCCGTGTACCAGACTTCTGGGATTGTCAGCAAACCTGGGTTTCCTGAAATCTCAGTCTGAGTCCTGGTGTTTGAGATGATACGAGATTTAAAATTTTTTAATGTAACTTTAGTCAGTTTTCACAGAATCACAGGATGAACTAGGTTGGTAGAGACCATCAAGTCCAGTCTATGTTCGCCTTTGCCCTGGGGAAAGGGAATTGAAATTTCTTTCCAGGGCGTTGTTCCACCAGGTGAGGCCTGATTAGCTTAGCATCTCAACAGACTGGGAGTAGCTCAGAAGATACACAAAAGATAATGACCATCAATGCCCATTAACGACCATCAACTCCAGACATCACCCCTGGCATGGTCGGAGACACCTGGTCTGGAAAAAGAGAGATAAGGATGAGGACCTAATTAGCATCAGAGGCAAAGAAATCCATATCCAATAGAAAACCAAATACTAAGAACTGCATCGCTTGGGACCAATGAACATTGAACCAATGAATTTCTATGGGGTTTGACTGGATAAGTATCTGAGAAATCTAGTAAAATCCATGTGTCTTGGAATGATTTTCTCTGCACACCTGGGCTATGTGTGGATGAAATTATTTCTGTTTCACTTCCTGGCCAGAACAACATCCCGGCCAGAAGAAAGTAATGCCTTGATTCTCTAACACTAAAAATGTTGGAGGGTTTTTGTTTTTCCTGTAGTTTTGGTGACACTGGCAAGGGGATGCTGCTACCTGGAATGAGTTCCATATACTTTACTGCCAAGAATCATCTTGAACAGGCCCTTGAAATTAAAGGGTGACTCTTCCTGTGTGGACATTAGGAGTCATTAGGGAATCCACGTTAGCTGGAATGGTCTTGGCCAAATTAATGTTCCTCCCAGATAGCACTTCACCTTGCTGTATAGTTGGATATGCTCCTTCCTTTCCTCATCCTGCACAGACATACAATAGGCCCTGACGTGTTCCAGAAGCTGCCTGATCTGTGGATCAGGGATCAGCTGTGACTTTGCTACCAAGAGCAGAGAGGTGACAGTGGTGAGAACTTTTGGAAAACCTAACTCTGGAGCTTCTATATTCTACACCCCTTGACTCTGAAATGAGAAACAGGAGTTCACACTTTAAAAATACTGCTTAATAAGTGGGCAGACATCAATTCTTATCCCACTAAAGGTATAACTCCAGTGGAAGAAAACAACAAGCTCTTCATTAGCTGTTAGAGATATGGTAAGTTGCTTCCTGGAGAAAGCAATAAATTTGTTTTCTTGCACATTGGCACACTTTCCTCTTACCTTCTGCTCTCCTTGCCCAGGTAGTTAAGACTGTTTAAGTGCAATTTCTGTCACCCAAGCATGTCACTGCCATTTGCTGGCATGAGCTGATAAGCCCTCTACAGCATATAATGCAATAGCTTATTTTTGCAAAGTTCAGAGCACCACCACTCCACTTGTGGGGTACCTGTATAAAGGGGGCATTGTCTATAGCATCATTTAATTGTTCAAAGCAAAGAGAAAAGCAGTGGAAACAAAATCAAGGGAAAATACAAACTGTAGATAAGTTTAGGTTTTCTATTCTGAACAATAGATCAGAGACCTGATGTAACAGCGACATCAGCATTTATTGTATCTCTGGCTGAAAAGCTGCCTGATAAATTCTACCTAATTTCAGACTTGGTTTAGAACAAAGCAGCAACCTCTTCTGAACCTCCTTTATATACCCATTTTTATTGTAAAGCTATAGAGTGATTTTATTTTTCTATGATTTACCTTTTAATGTCCTCCGCACTGTGCCTTTGCTCATCCATTAGCTCCAGCGTGGTCTGACACGCTGCAGCCCAGGTCTCTTAATGCTGCAAGGCAGCCCCAGTGAGTGGTTGGAGAGGCGTAGGCCCTGGTGTAAACTGTCACACCCTCGTGGCAGAGTGTGCACAGCTTTGCTCAGCAGGTCCTTAGCAGCACTTATCAACAGGCTTCCCTTGGCAAAGCCCTTAAGGCCATACCTCCAAAGATACAGCCTGGAGTGGGAATTTATGTGCCCTGTGTAATGTGCATGCCTTGAACTGAGTCCTGCCCTAACTGAAGCTGCTAGACACTGTCCTCATAAGGACTCAATAATATTGTCTAATAAAAAGAGCTGCAGTTTTATCTTGTCGTTATTTCATTGCAAGTACTTGCAGCAAGTATTTTTAGACCATTTCCATACTTCGTTATAAATTTTTGCTTTTAACTCTTGTATTGTATTTTCTTAAATTGTTTTGACTTTCACATTTATATGACCTACATATTTGGATTAATACTGTGATTTCAGCCAACAATTCTTAACCAAACCCTGTGTTTTTATTGCGAGCCTTGCGTCAATTCCAGATTCAGGATCCAAGTGACTTGGAGTGTTGCAGCATAAGTGATAAAACTCTAAAGTCCCAGAAGCTTCCAGTTTGGCATCCACCTGCTTTTTTCTGATTTTCTATGAGAAATCCCACCAGGAGCCCCAGTCTGAGCAGAGACCAAAAGGGGATTTCTTCACTGAGCAGAAGTACCAGCTCACCATAGTGCTGACTTGCTTCAGGGAAAGGACAGTGATTTGGCTGCCTAATAGTGCCCGCAAGAGTGGGAAATCCAGGGACAAAAGTTAGAGTCCACTGGAATGAACCAATGAATTATGGTCTTTCTAAACCCCAAGCCTGCAAGCTGGCTGTTGGCACTGTTGTGTTAGTCATTTCCAAAAGGGTGCCATCTAAAAAGTAAAACAATATGTTCTCCTTCCCCCTACTCCCACACAGTCACTGAATATTTTCACAGGGGATTCTTCAACACTGGGGAGAAAATAGAATACAAAGATGAGCCCTTTCAAGGTTAATGTTAATGTTCCAGGGACTGAGCTATATCCCAGGAGATGGAGCTGTCTGTCTTATAGAAGAGCTGCAATGCCTGCTGGAAAAGCACATGTACCCAAGAACATGTTCATTATGATTCCATTAAGCTCTTCATTGATATGCTTAAAGATACGGACAGAATCAGGCTAATCATGATCTCTCTCCCTTTCTTCCCTTCATCCTACATTTCAACAGCCTTGTGGCCAGGTCTCTCAAGTGAAAATATATCTCTAGAAAACACTTTTCTTCCTCTCATTGTGCTGCTGGTTATTATTCATAGCAAATGGAGATGCAATTTGATATCATTTAGCCTGTTATGCCATCATCAGTGGTGGCTATTTTAGACTGGATATTTGGAAAAATTTCTTCACTGAAAGGATTATCAAGCCCTGGCGCACTGTTGGTGTAACCATCTCTGGAGGGATTTAAAAGCTGTGTTGATGTGGTACCTGGGGACATGGTTTAGTGGTGGACTTGGCAATGCTGTGGGAATGGTTGGACTTGATAGCCTTAGAGGTTTTTTGCATCCTAAATGATTCTATGTTTCTATGACAGTAAAATGGCATGTGGTTGAGAACAGGAAAGCTTCTCTTTCGTAACATGGGACTTTGGTCCCTAAGTTCAGGAAGATAAGGCCAACTCACTAGGCACCTCTGTGTCCTGTGTGCATTTGTAAGTGGAATCACTGGTGTGGCATTTCTGATGGAAGTCTTTGGCTAAGGAAGGTAAGGAAGGGACAGAATGAGGCCTCAGGTTTGGGGCATGCAGTTTTGCTTCTGGCCGAAGCTTTGTGTGTTGTCTGAAGCAGTTACTTATATAACGACTAAGTCTCACCCAACTGAAACCTCCCTGTGCCTTAGCAACCACCTTCCCCTCCTGGAAATGATGGATTAAGTAATCTGTGTCGTGGTGCTGCTGGCTAGAAGGTTGTAAATCGCATGCACGTACTTCCAGAAATATGAGATCCCACACTGGCTTTTAAAGAACTGCTGCAGCAGTGATGCTGATGGAAGGTGCCCTCGCAGGGGGTGCGCACTGAAGCGAGGCCCGTGCTCAGACAGGCCCATGCATCACTGGGGGATGAGCACAGCGCCCGGCAGCAGATGCTTCCCTTCAGGGGCTGCTGAGCCCAGGGAAATAGCTCTTCCCAACATGTTTTGTGGTGGCTTGGCATGTAACTGTACATGAGCTATTGCTGAAGCGATTGCAGGAAACCAAGAACCATTTAGAAACAAAATGAGAATGAAACAAATCATAGAAGCAAAGCCTTTCTGATTCAAAAGGATGCTTCTGTCCCTCAGCCCTGGCAACCCTGGGTCAGTGTCTGGTGCTGTTGTCCATCTTTGAAGCAGGTGATGCCAGTTTGTACCAGGTCAGATATTCACACCAGCAAAGCAACAGAAATCACAACACAAGAGCAGCAAACACGCTATTATCAACTTCAGCAGTAACTTAGTGGGACCTTGCAAACACCTGCCTGCCAAGGAATGGGCTGTGGCTCTGAGTCTGTGCCTCGTGCTGATGCTGGCTTTCTCTGGAAGTAAAAGTGATGTTTGCTACCTCCTGCTTGTTATCTGAGTAGTTGTTGAGGCTACACTCTCCAGTCAGTGCCGTGAGACGGGTTTCAGTGACTTTCACAGGCTGGGTGGTTTTGTGATTTTATTTTGTTTCAGTGTTCTGGCTAAAGCAAAGCTTTGCAAACTGTTGTACTGGTACAACCTGGGGGTACAGGGATGGGTGGGCCATGTCCTCCACTAGCCTGATGCCAGGAAGAGAACAAATTATTGATTTGTGCCTAAAGGGTGAGCACAAAACCTGCCTCTCCCTGTGAGCCTGGGTCCTCGGATGGCATTGGCTGTGGGTGGCCTTGCATTAGCCCCCATGAAAATGCTTGCATTGGAAATGAGCTCCTCTTTTATAGTCTCCCATTGGAGTTGCTTATTCACAGCTGTATCATATTATATCCTTCTGCTTGGCCTCCTGTGTGCTAAGTGCCATGTATTTCCCACCTGCTCAGAGATCACAGACTAGCTGGGGCCAAACTCATGTTTCAGAGGGAAAGGCAGCAGAAATCCAAAAGTGCATTTACAAGGTGGGGTGTGATTGCACTCCTCTTGAGCTGATGGAACTGTGTCTGAGAGCTGCTCATCTCAAATAGAGCCAATTTTGGAGTAATGACTGATTTTGCTGGAGAAGGTGTTTAGGACTGACAGCTGTAGCACTGTCAGCTGTGTGACAGCAAGGGGAAAAGTCCCCTCCTGGCATTTATTTCTGAAGAAAGTGCTGCAGGGCTCTTCAGAAACGAAAAATAAAGCAGTAGCTTTAGCAGAGATTGGCTTCAGTCTAGCTCACAGGCACCCCAAAATTGTTTGTAACCAAGCCACAGCTTAGGGAAGGCAGTAGGACCTGGACTAATGCGAAGAGGTGGTAACTGCGTACTCTGGGGATTGGGACCATCGTTTCTTTCTGCTCAGGACTTGAGGCTGGACCTCACCTCTCCCCTTGGGAATGGCTCTACTGGGAAGCAGGAGCTGCCGGTGGAAGCTGAGCTAGGTCCACGCAGGCTGGCTGTAAGCTGTAAGCTCTCCCTTGCCCCCTCCTGCCCCGCTTTTCCGTGCGGAAAAGCCAAGCAGCCCGGCAAATGCCGATGTTGCAATACAGCCCGGAGGGGGCTGAAGGAGTCCGAGTTTGCATGAGCAATGCACGGGGAGCGTGGCATCAACCCCACGGAGCAGCCACCGCTGCTGCCCTGTGCCTGGCTGCTCTCCACAGTCACTGCCTGCTCCATCCAGCCCGGAGAGACTGCCTGAGCACTGCTAGAGGGAGAAGTGACAAAACCGCAATATAAATGTGGCTCTTTGAAGCTCTGTGAATGACAGAGAACACCTGACACACTGTGTTGGGGAACGCTGCCTTTTTCTTGCTGTACTCTTGACAGGGGCATTAAAATGTATTTATATAACAGCTGGGATGGCTTGCCCTGAGGAGTGAACTTAATTCTTAGTCTGCCAGGCACTCCTTTGTGAGTGACAGTGATTTGTCCCCTGTGTGTTCATTCTCCTTTCTGCCCTCTTGCTTTCCCCTTGCATTTTATAGAGCTGTATTTGACAGTCTAATTTCATATAACTAATAACATTATGTATTGAAATGAGCTCAAATGTCCGTTTATCTCTCCAGTGCTGAACTATTTGGTAAACACTCCTTTTCCCATCTTTCCTCTTGAGCCTCTGCCATGGTTCAGTTTTCTGATCTCCCTATAAAACAAACATTTTGATGAGAGAAGTGCTCCCACATCTGTCTTCCATGTGAGCAAGCCAGGGAAGTGCTTTATACAGCCAAGAGAAGCCCTTTGGTGACAGGATGCCACGAGTAACTAAACAAAAAGCTAACCTGAAATTGGCTATTTTAATTCCTCCAGTAAAATTCTTGACAACACATTTCAATGCTTTCCCTCATGTTGACATTGAAACAAAATGAATGCAGAAATGCCAGCTCAGCCAAAATCAGGGAGAGTGTCTATGCTGACTTTGACAGGCATCAGTCTTTGCTCCTGCAGCTTCTGTTTTTTGCCATTCCCCCTTGATCTTCAGCTACAGAGATCTGTGTTGTTCTGCCCAGCTGAGAGGAACCTTTCCTGTAGAGAGGACTTGGGTATGCATTTCACAGCCCCTTCTGCTGGGGATGGTGGGGGCAGCTGTGGAAATGCAGAGTTGCAGGTCAGCACAGGACATGTGTCAAATGACATCTCTGGGTGCCTAATTAGAGGGGTTTCCTTAGTAAGACTCACCTGAGGGTTCGTAGCTGAGGATATATATTGCTGTGAGTGCCCACAAGCTGCAGTCACCCACGGAAGTGTCCAATAGGTTTTGTCACAGCTTCCTAGGAAGTTTTTGCCATCGGCCACCAAGATATCTTGGGGCAATCCATTCCACTGGGTAAATCTGTTGGGAGAATCTTTGGAGCAGGCAGGTACATCTCCTGGGTGTTGGTTGGAGAAGGGGCAAAGAACAGCCTATGTGCCATCATCAACTTCTTTATTCTACACTAGATCTTCGAAACCTTGTTATCCCCTTGTTGTCCTCTTTGCACATCCCATCTGCATCCCCTGTTCCAGCAAGGAAGAATGAGATGCAGGTCACTTTTGAAGAATCAAAGTTCCCAGACCTGTTTCAAAGCTAATGCTTTTTAATCCCTTTTTTTTCCCTGACTATTTGCTTTTTCCGTCATGCTACACCTACGAATAATTTGGTTTAGTCAAATCTCCCATCAAATTCTTTTTTAGCCAGGTGCAACACAACCCTCTGATTGAAAACTGCACCTTTTACAGTGGAACCCTGGCCCCTGGCCTCATCTTTTCCTATCCATGGGTCAGCCTTGGTTTCTGATGTTCGCATGGACTTCTGTGACAAAATAAATTCTCAGTTAAGGGAAGAGTGAGGGGCAGGCACAGCTCAGAGCTGGCAGCTCCAAATAGCTCATCCGTTCAACGGAGCCGTGCAAGTGAATCTGCTCATTACCTGCTTTGCAGAATATCACGGCGCTTCCTCCCAAAATGGGAGAAACAGATGTTTTCCTACTCATTACCTGTACTCCCATGTGCCATGTGGGAATGTGACAGGCAAGGCTGGTGGCAGGGCAGCAGAGCTTACCCTCTGCACATGCACTTACACAGCTGTATCCCTAGATAATGTGTATGGACGAGGTGGGTCAGCCCTAGGATTGCATCCAGCTCATAATAAAGCAGGTTGAGTGTGGAGGCAGCTCCCCCAGGCAGTGGGGACCACCCCAGCAGCAAAACTGCTTGCTCCCTGACTTGGCCTTTGCTCTTCGTCCACGTGGGCTGAGACACCTGCTCCTGGTGAATTATAACTTCAGGATAAAAAGGAGAAGACATTCTCTCTGTTTATGGTGAGGAAGCAGAATGCTTGAGACAATAAATGAGTGTGGACAAAACAGTGGCTCAGTGACATCTTTCGACTCAGCCTTTAGAGTGCTGGATCTGGCCTTTAGAGCTTTCAGCTTGTGTTTTGCCTTTTCTGTTCCTTACTATGCCATGAAAACAGAAACCAAGCCAGGAACTGTGATTTCCCTTCAGGATATAGGAGGAGGGAGAACATCACATGGATATCAAGTGTGCATTCCTCTATCTCTCAGCTCATATGGAATGCAAACTCAATTCTGAAGAAGCCAGAAAATTATTTAATATTTTAGTTTTAATAAGAAATATGGCCGTGTGGAGTAATTAAAAAGATGGCAAGTGCTAGACTGTGCAGGAATTGCTTTCTGATGTTTCCATTGACATCAGTTCTTCTGGCTGGCCTCAAAACCACAGTTGATATGCCCTAAATTAGCAGAACTGAGCTTCAAAACTGAACAAAACTGCAGATCTTTATTTTTTTCCTCCATTTTAACATTCTCTACAAAGTTGGCTCAATGGGTTTTTTCCTCTCATATTCATTAATATACATTTTAAATCCTTAATTTAGAAATGACCACAGTCCTTGATCACCTTCCTGTTTACATTTTGATGTTGTACTCAGAGCAAAGGGACCCCTCTTGTACTTCTTCTCCCTCCTCCGCGCTCCAAGCTTTGTCACTCTCCTTTGGGATCTCTTTTCAAAAGATCAAGAGGAGAGAAAAGGCTTCAGATGCCATAAATATTGCAGGAACCAGAGTTCATCAGAGAATGGCCTCCTTTAAGATCAATATGTCTTCCTGAGGGGGCATTCAGTCCTTCAAAGTAAACAAGCTGGGAACATTAATTCAAATGCTTTTATACTAAATACATATACATGAATTAGACCGTGTGGCTGTGATAAATAAGCCTTATATAAGTAAGGTTTAAAGGAAACCACACTTGCAAAAAAAAAAAAAAAGCAAACTCTGCAAATTTGCAAGGAACAAACCGATGCCTGCTGCTGATCTTGTGATGACCGAGATAATTTTGTTAAAGGGCTAAAAGGAAGTTCTCTTCACCTTTGTGAATAGATTGATCTGAGCAATCAGAATCTTTTCCTGAGAGGAGGAGTACCATTATGCTGATGTGTAAGTCAAGATATATTGCAAAATGTGCTGAATCTACATTTCGCAGTCTGTCATTGCCTGGGTTTGGAAATGTGGTGTTTTCTTGGCGGGGAGAGAGGCAGAGACAGGGTTGCCTCCATCACAAGCAGGGAAGGTGAAAGCAGTGTGTCTTGATTTCTTTCTTTGTCAGACAGTGAAAACTGGATCAGACTGCTGTCAGGCGTTTTGAGTGGGTTTGTAACCTGCCATCCCCTCGGAAAGGGGCGAGTGGAGAGGTGTCACTGTCCCGCAGAGGGAGCAGGAGCCTGGCAAAGGTGTGGCTTGTACCAGAGGTGGGGAATACCCACCTCATCTTTCATGCTTCTGATACCAGCTTCCATCCTTCTAGTGCCACAGGGTACCAGGACAAAGGAAATATACTGGAGTAGGGGATCATGGAAATTGAGGACAATTGGGATGGTCTTGAATTAACTATTTTGGTCTGTTCGTGTTCAGGATAGCCTCTCTCCCTCAGTGAAATCAGAATCTCCTGCAACCCTGAAGGAGGTAAGTTTTCATAAGAACGTTTGAGTCTCTAGGTTATTACATCTGGACAATAGTTCCAGGGAAACCCTTCCCTTACAAAGTATAACAAGGCAGAGAAGATAGCAAAAAAAAAATTGGTGGAAGCATAGGAGGGGTCAATGACAGAGAACATGTTGCTAATTTTGACACATTTGAAAAACAAATCAGAATAACCAAGTGGAAGAAAGGGTAAGGAGAAAGAATCCAACTCAGTAAGGGAATTAGCACAAAAATATCCTTGTGGTCATTTTTTCATGTCTGGCACAGCTGGACATTCAAAAGAATCTCTTCATACATTAGCCAACAGGCTGGCTGGTGGCTAAAGCCTGGGGCAAGGTGGGTGGTTGTGTTTTCTTCTTTTACAATGCTGTGGTCTGGGCCTGTTTTGTACTTGGACAACTGGAAGATTTCCTCTTAACCCATAAGCTCTCTAATTCAGCAGGTTGGAAAAAATCAGAGACTTCAGCATGATTTTGCCAAACCTCGTGATTGTGCCAGTCATTGGGACAGCAAAAACATGTCTCTGGGCCCTTGCAGACTTGGAGTGTTGCAGACATGATACAGTACGAGCACTTTGATGTCAGTGAAAGTAGGTATGCCTTCATCTTTTAAAAGAGTTTAGGCTGTCTAAACAGTTGATCAATTAGCTTTTATACACTACTTAATTCCTTTTCTGCCAGGTGCTCATGTCCAGAGTCTCTCATCTGCGGGGTAGTGCTGAGTGAGAGGATTTATATCACAGCACGGTGTGTTGAGCTGCTCAGACACCAGGACTTTTTCCTGAACACTTTCCTTCTGAATCACAGTCTTCATCTAGCAGCCCTGGGTGCTGTGAGCGAGACTTGTGAGGAGACCATCCCCAGGACTGTGTTCAGGGCAGGCAGTAGGAGAGAGCTTTGTGAGGTGAGAGGCAGAGCAGGCAGCTGAAAGGTCGCAGCTGAGAGGCAGTCCTGCTATTCTCCGTGCTCTTGGCGTTGACGGATGAACTCCATCTTTTTACTGCAGAAGGACAGGGTTGCAAATAATGTTGGCAAATGACATTGCCTGCTCACAGGTCCTGAGGCACCCCCAGTTAGCCACTGAAAGGGAGTTTCCATTCATCTTACTCTTTGCCTTTAAACTAATGGGCTGAAATCTCCAAGCAGTTTCTTCTGATCTTTCCAGCTTGGGGCCATAATGGTCTGAAAGGAAGACTAAGTGAGTGCAAAACTACCAGCCAGGAGGGTCAGTTTTCATGTGGACAGCCTGGTCCTGACATTCAGTAGATACAATTTAAAGGAATGTAATACAGGATGGATGGAGAAACACACGGTAAACCCAGCAAGTCTGGTAAGGCTCCTGTGAGTTATTCTCTGACCTTAGGTAGCTCCACAATATTTATGTTCATTTTGTTCATGGCCTTCCATCTCACAGATTCATCTTTGCTGCTGTAATGGGGATAATAAAGACTCCTGAGACATTTCTCAGGATCTCTGATACAAAATGTACAAAATCCTCTCCATTACCCTCATTCGACACTGTTCAAATTCGTCTGTTTGTTTAGGACTCTGCTCCCTCTGTGTTCCTCTCAAAGTGTTTGATAATGTGTTCCTCTGGAAGCAGCCATGTGTGCAAAATATGTGGAGCATCAATTAAGACTAAAATCAGTATGAATGTATATATTTAATCAATATTTGTAGCATTGTAAATAACTGGGAGGTGATGTTTGACTAGAATTTGGACTTACTGGATGGACAAATTTTCCACATATGTAGATGGGAGGTTACGTTCTCAATTTATATTATTCTCCTTCAAATGAACTTTGACAGGAAGCAGAATTGAACAAAAACATCCAAACAACCTGGACGGGAGGTGCCTCCTGCACAACACATTGTGCAGGGTAAATGTGTGTATCTCCTTGAGCAGTGCAGCATAATTTGTCCTTTTATTACCTCTAGCTCTAGAGCCCGAAGTCATTGTTTCACTTCAGAGAAAAAAGTCTTGATTGCTGCAATTCTCCCCCTTCTTCCCAAATCAAATTAGGATTCAAAGTCTCCTGTAGGCAGTGCAAAGACTCTCGTTGACTTCAAGTTTTTTGAATCAGACTTTAATCTTTTTAAGCAGAGAGAAATGCAGTTACAACCTCTCCATCCCACTCTTCACCTATTTTTTTCTCTGGTCATCTGCAGGTTCTTTACTGGTGTGAATTTTTCATTCTAAATGCGGGATTCCCTGTGCTCCATACCATATGGGCCATATGTCCATATGGTCAGTGTCAACATGGGAAGCCAACTCTCTGCCCGAGGAATGGACTAATGTAATAAAAACCACCTGTCTAGAAGTTGTGAAACAGGTTAGGGTGGGCTGTGCTCAAGTGATTTAATTTGCTGCTAAAAATCTGTTCCTCAGGCTTAGCAGAGCAGTGGGGTACTGGTGCCAGTCTAGCAGAGAGCACATCAGCCCACTGGAGTTATGCAAAATGAGGCTTTGGTGTACGTGAGAGCTTGATGAGAACAGGGCAAATACCTACCTGGATTAGCTCTGTGCAATGCTTCCCTCAAAACTGCTCTGTCTTCTACAATTTGGGATTTCCAAACTCCAGGGAGCTGGGCTCACCAAACCCTCCGAGGCCAGGCAAGTCAGGCTGCTGCTCCACAAACCTGGGAAATAAATTACAAAAAAAGGCTTTCTGGAACTTCTCATTCTGTTGTAGTTCTGGTTTATTTAATTTGTCTCCTGACACGTCTAAAGGTGGGGAAGACATGAGGCAAGCAGTATGAAAGGGTAGCCCCAGAGAGGGCTGAGGGGGGTGAACAAACAGAAGCTGACACTAAAAAAGGTCAGCTGCTTAAATGGCCTGATTTAACCAAGGCACGTGTCAGGCTGCATGCCCCCAGAGGAGATTCCTTGTGTGCGTTTATGAACTCTGGGAGAGGGGCCAACTTAGCCCTAATTATATTTTATTTAATCAGCTATTTAAATACTGAACTGTTTTCTTGGCTCTCTTCCCCATTGAGATCACATCTTTATACTCTTGACCTTTTTATTTTATGCAAGAGGTTCTCTCTGGTTTGGACTGAGGTAAGTCAGCTGCACTTAGCTTGTTCTTACACCACCTCTCTTCTTGGAAGACAGAAAGCCCAAGGTTATTTATTTCCCAGGTTTTCAAAATGAAGGAAATAGAGAAGTTAATTTTTTCCATTTTCACTATGCAAACTCAAGAAGACCCTCTGGAATAGGGGGAAGTATATTTAATGATGTAACATAAGTAGATTTCTAGACAATACCAGGAACATTTTGTAGTTTTGCTTTGAGAAATGTTTGGAGAAAAACACAGCTCAGCTATCTTGAACAGATCTATTACTCCTCTCTTCTAAAGCTTCATTTTCTGTAAAGAAATGACAGGAGTGCAGGAGAATCAACTCTCTGAGACAAGTATGCAGTGTGTTTCAGAGCAGTGTTCACGAGTAATGAGTTCCCTTGAAATTCCACAGGACTGGACATATATTGGTTGAAGAACAGAAGACTGAAACGATGGCCATGCCTTTCTGTGTTGGTTTTGCACGGCCTGGTTTTTGGTAGCAGGCAGGCCACAGAGGTGGCTTCTGTGAGAAGCTGCTGGAAGCTTCCACCATGTCCAGCAGAGCCAATCCCTGTTGGCTCTGGAGATGGACATGCTGCTGGCCAAGGCTGGGCCAATTAGAGAGGTTGGTAATGCCTCTGTGATGACAGATTTAAGAAGAAAATTAAAACAAAGTGGGGCACAGTTTTTCTTCTAGCCAGAGAAGAGGAGGAGGTGAGAACATGGGAGGGAAACNGACCCACCCTGCAGCAGTTTTGGGAGGACTGTGTGCCCATGAGAGTGAATCCACGCTGGAGAAGTTCACTGAGAACTGGCGCCCATGGGAGGGACCCCACGGTCTCACAGGGGAAGGACTCCTCTCCTGGAACAGCAGAAGAAAACCTGGGGTGACAAACCGACCAACCCCCCACCCCCGTCTCCCTGAGATGTCAGTGGGAAGGAGGGAGGGGCTGGGGGAAGAAAAGGTGTTTTTAAGGGCTTATTTTTCTTCTCATTATCTTCCTCTGGCTTTGTTAGTAATAAATCACTTTGTACTTCTAAGGTGAGCCTGTTTTGCCCTTGAAGTGTTTTCTCCCACTCCTTATCTCAACTCATGAACCCTTTGTTAATTTTTTTCCCTCTTCTCTGCCCAGCTGTGGCAGGGAGGGCGAGAGAGCAACTTTTGTGGGTGCCTGGTATTTGGCCAGTGTCAAACCACGACACATTCTTTGGCACCAAGTGCATCTATCCCCTCACCCTTACACAGCTCATTTGCTCTCTGGTCCAGAGGGGACGGGCAGACTGAATTTTAAATGGCAAACGGGCACCCAAATTTCCTTGGCGCATTTTGGCTTTAGGAGGAACATCTGATAAAAAAGGTAACTTGTGTCGAAGAGGTCCCTGGGCAGGGCAGGGAAATATCGGTAAAATTCATGTGCTTTTGAAAACAATAGAATTCCCCCTCGGCTGTGTATTTCCTTTCAGTGCCTCTGTCTCCCAGAGGGAAACTACTCCACGTGTCCGAGATTGTGAGAGCCTAAATGAGTCAGATGTCCCTTTCCCTCTCGATAAGGTAGGGCACGCTCCAGGATTAGTTATGCATCTGATTGTGTCTCTAATAAACTAAATGTAATTAAAAAATAGAGCAGGGCCATTGCATTTTAACAGCTTGAAGCTTTCCCTGTGGAAGGATCATCAAACAGTGAAAGAATATGAAGATTCAGCTCCCCAGCACCTGCTGGGCAGCCTCTGTCAAGATTAACAGCATCTCACCAGGTTATTAAAGTGAACATGAATACTTTGGGGGCTCTGTGGGTAGTTATGCTTTCACGTTTTATTATCTTCCACTGAAATGAAATTACTTAATGTAATTGCTTGTCAGTCACAGACCAACAAATCTGACAAAGGAAAGCTTTTTTGCTGCTAATGGGGAACAGGAACAGAAGGGAGTGGATGGACTGAGCAAAATTCTGCTCTGATTCTTTTAGGGGGAAGGTAGAGGAAATATAACCAGAGAGGGGAGGGAGAGAAAGGGTTTCGGTTTTGCACAGAGCCCTGAGACAATGAATTCTGGCCAAATGACCTAAACTGAGCGAGCATCTTTAAGAGCTGTGAAGGCAGCGAGCAGCCGATCCAGGGTGGTGTGTTAGGCTGGGTGAAAGTGACTGCTTTATGGGCAGTGTATCAGACACAGCAGATCAGCAGTTTCTTGATAAGATCAACTATTATATCTCTTGGAGACACTGCTGAGGTTTCATGCCTGGGGTCCATCAGTCAGCAGGAGGTGTGAGCTTTGCACAGTGCAGAGATCTGAGTCAGACAGGAAAATGATCCATTTGGGTTGTTTGCTTTTGGGCATCTCAGCCTTTCCTGTTAGACTTAAAGGAGGAAGAACAGCACCTGGGAATAAGGGTGCTGGGAGCAAAGGGCACAGCAAGGGATCCCTGCATTTTCAAAAAAGTGAAGATTCCAGAGACAGATCTGCTTGTTTGAGAGCGCCTCTGGAAATGCAGCTGGCAGGACCCAGCAATCAGGGGTGCATAACCTGTCTGGTGGAGGGATGAGCTGTGCTTGCTTTATCTGTTGGCAGGCAGCAGTTCCAGCCCTATGAGGAGAGCAGAGCTGGCTGCAGCAGTTGAGGCAGGGGTTGCTTTTTCCATCCTAAGAGGATCTCTCAGCTTTACAGCAGCAGAAGGCAAAGGGCTCAAGGTGTAATTAAAATGGAAGCATGCCACAGACAAGTCAACCAGCCCCAGTGTTTGCCATTTGACATGGAATTATATGTGTCCATCAAGTAATCATGTTACTCAGCTGTTTGAAAACCCTATAGTAAGCCCCATTAGCATTCACTGTAGAGGTCACTATAGGTTCCTAATAGAGGAAAAAAACCCAGGTGCAATCTCAGAATCTCCAAGTAAAAGTACGGCCTTGAAAGGACTCTGTCTCATGTGTAGCCACAGCCAGCCTCAGGCAACAGGAATGGGAAAGACTGGATGAACAAAGAAATCATTCCCTATTTCCTCAGATTTTATGCTGTTTTCTGACATTTTCAGTTCCAATTTCCAGCTCAGAAGAGTTTTATTTCCTTTTGCATCCACAATGCTGATATTTCTTCACTTTTGGAATCGCTGTATTTTGTAGCATCTGCAACCTTCTGCAGCACTTGGAGTAGGTAACTTCCTTCATGTATTCTGAACTCGTTACTTCCTGTCTTTATTTGATGCCACCTCACTGCTGCTTGAGAAGAGCCTGTGAACAGCTGCTGTTTATGCTCTGGCTCGTTCTACTCACAAAACGCTGACTCGGGGACCAGTTAAGCCAAACCAGTTATGAGAAAAGCCTGGGAAATAGCAGCTTCTAGCTTCACCAGGGGAATAGAGGTAAACCATGGCAGTGAACATCACAGGTCATGTTGGAAGTCCCACATCACAGAGCTCACCAGCCCTTATGGCTCATCCGTGCCACAGCTGAGGGATACAATCCTGTATTTACACAAGCGTAAATGTACTAGAACTTGTTAGAGAACCAAATCTGTTCAGCTCTTTAATTATTGTTTTGTCTACTGTATCTAGTTTCCTAGTGCATGAATCCCTGTCTTGAGATAGTTTTTGTTATGTAATTGCTGTTAACGATTAGTGTTCAGCATTAATTAAACAGATTGGTTTTCATTCTCAGACATTTCACTTTAGATGCCTTCAGGCTACTAGACTGGGAGGGGGTCCTTTTTTTTCAAGCATGTCTTCATTAGTGCTTATGTCTCTTTTATCTGCAGATGAGGATTCTCTGCTTCCTTTGTACTGCAACATCAACCAGGGTACTATCAGCTGTTCCTCCTCTCAGCAGCAACGAGGCTCCAGTACTTTATTAGAGGCTTAAAGGATGCCTAGTGATACAATTACGGCTCAGACCTTTTGTTATTTTGGTTCCTGTCCTCCTGGCTGCTTTCTGAATCATGAATGATAGATAGTATGATATTTACATACCAATTTTACAACTTAAATTTTAATACTAGCTGCATGCCATCTACTGGTGTTTCCAGATGAGCTCTGGGGTTTAACAATATCATTTCCTCTTTTAAAGTTTATTCTGTGATAAAGCATCCAAATGTGGACTGGTCACAACTGCAAATTTTGTAAACAGTAAAGGCAGGAGGAATCATAGCCATTGTTTGGACATCATGTATAACACAAAGTGGAAAATGTCATTGAATAACTACTATTTTTCTACTGTCTCATGTGTGATCTACAGTAAACCACTGGGAAAGTCATCCAATCTTCTCTTACAGAGGAGGTGAATCTATTATCTTCCTGCGTTCCTGTGGTTAATTGTCTTCATCACTGGAAATGTGAATCCTGCTTTGCATTACAGACTGTGCATTTTCAGCTTTTGGTCCCTAAATCCTGTAATTTTTCTGCCTCATCTATGTAAAGTGCCCTAACCTAATGGAAATCTTCATTTCCATGAAGATGATTACAGGCACCCAAATGTTATGTCTATTTTGAATTTCAAAATGGAAGTGATTAAAACTCTGGTAATCATTAGTGAGGAGGATTAAACTGTTCTAGATTTTCATGGGTTTAGAAGGTGGGATGCTTCTGTAACAAGTCAATCAATATCCTTCCCTAAGAGGTAGGAGTTGGTTTGTGGGTCTCTGATCAGAAGATGTGACCAAATGAGCAGGGTCAGGTAGATTTTTGTGCACCAGTGCTGGTTAGTGTGAAAGAAGTGCCATACATTTCCAGGAAGGGAGACTTTCGTTATTGCTGCTTGTTATCTTCATTTCCTACCTGTTTTTGGATTACAGATGATAAAGTTTGATGAGTCATTTTGCACTGGGTAAAGTGTATAGCAATATGGACATCTTGTGAATGACAGGTATCCTCCTTTCTGAGGTGATCTGATCTCCACAGGACTGACTTCTCAACTGTGCTGTGCCTGCCATTTAGTCATGGGCTAAATTCTCTCTTAAGAGCTGGGGTGGGACTGAGAGTGTAGAAAAGGGTCCAGATTTTCTGCACTTAGCAGCAACAATTGTTTTCAGAGTTCCCCAGCTGACACCCAATACCCCAAAAAGTGCCTTAGGTCTTGAGACTCTGAAGTTAATGGGGAAGGAACAATATGAAAGCAGCAACAAAGTATAACCTTGCCTTGGTTAGGTTAGAGGACGCCAAGAAAAAAATAACAGAGCTGGCAAAGTGCTCCTGAATGCCACTGTCCAGCCATTTTCAAAAATGAAGAATTCTCCTCAGCACAGCATACTTGTAAGTGCTTCATATTCTCTTGGATCTCTGTAAATCCTATAACAAATGATTCCAGTTCTTTACTGTTCAGTTAAGCATATTACCTAACACAAATTACAGTCTCTCTCTTTTTAGTTTCAGCCCTGATATGATACACACACCTTGGTCACAGAGTGGGATTCTGCTTAACACTTGTGTTTACTTGTAGCTATTTGTCAGTTTGAAACTTCTTTTTAACATCTCCTCGTTCTTCTGATCCTGACCTCTTTGAGGAGATCATACCAGTCATGAGTTAAATGTTGCGTTTGGTTTTGTGCACATGGAGCAAACTACAAGGCTGGGTCACAATTTCACCTCTCTCATTAATACCAGTCTTTATGTTCACACCTTCTTCTATTAGCAAACAAGGGTGTGATATAGTAAAACGGAGAAAGAATTAGTCTGGGGTTCTGGTCCTTGCTCTGCCCAAACACTGTATCCAGGGCAGCCTTCACCATCACATCCAGCACCAGGGGCCTTTTCCAAGGCTCAGCTGAGTCAGCTGTGACCATTGATGTAAAATGATGAATTGACTTTTCATTGCTCATGTGAGTAAGGTGACTCATCTGCTTTGCAAAATAAAGTCCTCTGGATGGAGGAAATGGCCTGGAGACATAATCCCTTCCTGATTACCCAGTATATCTTTCCTTATTTGAAAACATTTATGTGGTTTTTAAAAAAATATAATTTCTCTCAGAAATGAAATTGTAACCAAATACATTGTGGTACAGATGTCAAGGCTCATTTCCTTGGTGGATAATCTTAAATCTCTATTGGTCTAATCTTTTAACACTTTCAGAGTCAGTAAATTACAATTTGGTGGCAGCAGTTTTTGCTCAAATATTTTTCCCTCTGTAAGGTGTCCTCCTAGCAAGGGGTCTGCAATAATATTATAATTCTGTGGTATTTTAAACTGACTGTTTAAATGTGCTTTACCTCATATTAAAGTGAGTTGATATAACGAGCGTTCTTTCAAATGCTGCTTAAAAGAACATATTTAAAGCTCCTAGAAGTACAGCTGGTTTATTTTCCCCTACCTAATCAGATTAAGTGTAATTTACAATGCCTTTCTGTAAAGGAAAGCAGGATACACTTTGCCTTAATTTAAGAGGACCCTGTAGCAGTATTTAAAAAAATTAATTAGAAGTTGTTCATTTTAGAGGAGCCAGCCTGAAGCATAGATCCTCCTACATGGGTTTACATTTCTAAAGCCTGCCTGGGAGAGATGTACTTCTTCAAATGCTCCCACCCAGCTCCTTCACTCTGGCAGTTTATGGCATTGGCAAAGCAGCCCAGAAGAGCAGTGAGGGACTGTCCTTGACTGGGAACACTCCAGAGTTACTGGCTTGATATTTATTATAAGGCTCCACCCGATTTTCCGTCTTGGATCAGGAAATTTCTTCTGGGAAAGTGCGAGCATTTGTAGATAAGGCTCTTTAATGCCACATATTGTGTGGGGCTTCAGGTGTTTGTGGTATCATCACAGCAAATGCCCAGCAGATCAGGGCAGAGCGGAGAGGAAAAGGCCAGAGCGCAGAACAAGGTGAGCTGCACGTATCTGAAAATCCAGAGGGAATCTGAGGGCCTGCGTTTGTCATCTCAGTGCTTTTGGACAAGGGCAGAGGATTTGCTCTCACTGCTTTGAGTAGTGCCCGTCTGTCTCCCTGAAGGTAATGAGGAAGTGCTGCTATCCTGTCAGCTGAGCATTTGCTGGCTGCAGAAAAGGGAAATAAAACAAGGCATTCCTAAGAGTACAAAAGGAAATACTGCTCTTGCAGGCAGCAGGTGGTGATTAAGAAACACAGCCTGCTTTTTTACAGGACTCGATGCTCTTTACTTGCCTGAAGACTTTTTTCCTTTCTTTTTTCATCTTTTTTTCCTTTTCCTTTTTGAAGGGTGAGATTGTGTGGTTGAGAATGTGTGACATCTCACTGCTGAGCATGAGGGGCAAAAGCTGTGTCTGGGCCGTGTTTTCAAGCAGACAATGCAAAGAATGGGTGAAATGAGGGAAATCAAATCTCCATCAAAACTTTGTCGCTCTAGTGGGGGATCCTGCATGGATGGAAGGGAGCAAAGTAAGAGTCAAAGAAGTCGAGCAGCCTTGAAATTGCTCCATACTCCTCTTCCTGTTCCTGAGGCTGAGGACACTACATTTACACCAAACGGTGCTCTCTCTAAAGGAAAACTAAATGGGGCACGAAGAGCAATTCAAGTCCCTGGGGAAATACAAGGAAACTAAATCAGATTGAGCATGTCAAAACCATCCCAGGTGATAGAGTTATGGGAGAACAAGGAAAGATGTAGACAAATATGGGAAGGAAAAATAGGTGCTGAGTGCTTTGAAGCCTCCTGCGTCAATCCAGCTGGGACCAAGGGCATCCTGACCTTCCCAGGAAGCTGCTCAAGAGATTTGTCCTCAGGGTCTTCAAAAACCAAAGCTGAAAAAGAGCTAGACAGTAAAAATTAGGGCTGAGTTATTCTGACTGTGTACTAAATGATGCTCCTAGCCTAGAATTTGGTGAAAAAGCAGATGTCACATTCCACTGTGAGGAACTGTGATGAGTTCTTTTAAAAAGAGATGGTCTAGAACGAAATTAAGTCAGCTGAGACAACCTTATATCTGAGAACCGTTTGCGGGTAACGAAAAACAACAACAACAACAACAAAAAGAAGTTGGCCCTACCAAAGAGAGCTAGAAAAGACAGAGAAGGAGGAAGGAAAATGGAAAAGGAATGGGGGGAGAAGGAGAAAGAGAGAGAGAGAGGGAGAGGAAAAGCGGGCACTGCCAGCAGCANAGAGAGAGAGAGATGGGGAGGGAGAGGAAAAGCGGGCATTGCCAGCAGCAGGACGGGGAGTGCCGTGGATGTCCACACGGCGAGGGGCGTGCTGCCCGCTGGGGAACCCGCGCAGCCCTCGGAGAGGTGCAGCCCCACGGGCACGGGCAGCCAGACACGGGCTGAGTGAGGGGTGCTTGGGCAGGAGGCCAAGAACCCTGGACAGGGTCGTGGCGGGCATCCCGGCGGCGGGCTGGATCAGAGGCGGGCAGGGTTGGACACAGGTGGCTCAGGCCACAACACAGCCTGAGGCTGTGTTGATTACATATATTTCAGGCCAGTTTCATGTATTTGCAGCCAGTTTCCCACCTGCTTCTCCTAAAGGCCCAAGGTACCTGATGTCTGTAAAGCAGCTTGGGTATTTTCCATTTTTGGGACTGTGACTCTGGGGACGCAGGGATGAAGCGGCAGGTCAGGGACACAGGCAGGCAGGGCAGGTGTGAGGGTGAGCAAGAGCCAGTGAGGGCAGGAGAGCCAAAAGGCAGGCTGGAGCCAGGGCAAAAAGGACAAAAGACAGGCTAGGGCCAGGGCAAAGGAGCCCCAAAAAGACAAGACTCCAAAAAGGCCCGGTCACCAAGGCCCAAAGCCAAAATGCAAATCTTAAACAGCCCCCAAAAAACAAGTTTCAGCCTCCAAAGCTTGTGACACAGTTACTTTTTATGCCCCTGGTGCCTCCCAAAGCCCGCCTGCTGACCGGAGACCATTGGCCCAGCCCAACCTTCCATGGCAGCCCATGGGTGGAGACCTTTCACCCTTTGATTGGAGAGTGTGTCTGGAGGGTTCAGTGTCCTCGGTGTCCCCTGCTGCCAGCCTGTGCCCTGTGGGACATGAACTGCTTGCCAGGCAAAGTCTCCCCAGAGACAAGGCTTTCCTCCATCTTCTCCTAGCTGCCTCCTGGACATGGCACACGTGCAACCCCTCCTCCACAGGCCTCTGACAAAACTAAATTGGCTCCTCACAGCAGATCAGCATATTTTCTGGTTACTGAGATGACGAGATGTTGCATGGTGTTACTCTGTCCACGGTGAAGTGAGAGTGAGAACCATCGGGTCAAGCAAACCCAGCCAAAACAATGCTCAATCCTTTGCTATCCTTTCTGGTTTATAAAAAAGACTATTTTGTGATGTAGCCAAGAACCTCAGTTAAGGACTTCCTACTCATTAGCTGTTCACAGATCCAGATCAGAGATCACCATCATTTGTAGCCAGGACTGGGAGCAAATGGAACTAAACAACTGTAAGAAATGAATTGTCAGTGAATCGTGTCACCTTTTACTGGAGTGACTCGAGATCTATGTATCTTTAAAGTACCACTTCCTTTGTGGTCTTTGCACTAGTGCAAATTTTCTAACAGAGCCAGCTTTATTACAATTAAAAAAAAAAGTTTTCTGGGGAATGCCACAGAAGCCAAACACAGGGAGTAAGAGATACAGAAAATAGATTAAAATAGTGGGAGAAGACCATCCTGAGGCAATCCTAAAGTATCCCAAGGGACACTACTAATGGTATCTTTGGAGAGATGAATGCAAGGAAGAAAAGCAGCTAGCCTGTCCTTGGGAAGCTACTTAGAGATGATGTTTTCAAGAAGAATTGAAAGACACATGAAGAAAACGAGCATGAAAAAGGAGCACCCTGTAGGTGTAACCAAGCAGGTGTAAAATGAAAGTGCCAAATCTCCCAGTCTCTCCTCGGTTTCCTCCAGCTGCACATCACTTACACGATAAATTGTTTAGAAGGGAATTATAGACATGAGGTATTAAAACCAAAGTAACAAATACTAGAAACACAATGCATGGGAGAGAAAAGGAATCAAAAATACACCTGACTCCTGTTGTGTGACAATCAGGATCTGCCATCTAATTACACACCCTGTGATATGGATGGTACTGGAGGTGACTCCCCAGGTTTTTAGCCTGGTGTCTGTGTTCAGAGCTGGCTGTAGCCTGGTAATCATTTCTTGTGGCCAAGTCCATCTATGAGAGTATGTGGGACAGATAATCTTTTCTTTTCCATATGTATTTGGATAAATTATATGAACTATTATTGGAATAGGAGGGGATTCACAGAAAAGAGAAATCATTTAGCCTGAGCCTGAACTGCAGTGACAGTCCACAGCTTTTACAGCTCACTTTCTCTTGTGTAGCTCTAGACAGTATATGGGCAAACCTTCTCCAGATTCATCAAAAGGTCACCACAGGAAAGTGAAAAATAATTTTAAGCAGTTACATTTGGAAAACAAACAAACAAAAGAATGAATTGAAATAAGGCAGGGGAAGCTCTTCAGTTCCTGAGCAGCCTTGGCTGCTCAGTTTCTATTCAAACTCGGGGCAAGAGGAGCTCAAAATCCAGGGAAGAAAAGATTAGTTTTCTCTGTTCAGGACACATGCAAAAGGTACAAGAAAGGCAGAGGATATATATGATCCCTTCAGGATAAAGGTCTTGTCTTGGTCAACATTTACTCTCTGGATGAAGGAGATGAAATCATCCCAAATGTACACAGTGCTGTTTCTCTTCTTTATACTCTTTACCTGAGGTGCAATCTGAGGTTTTCCAGCCTGCAGTGGTGGCATTAAATTACAGAAGACGAGGATTTTCCTGTGTTTCCTTCCCCAGCAGAGAACAGTAGGCCATCCAGTAGGTTGCTTCAAACACACATGAGCTCGGTAGTGTCCACACGTAATGCTGCTGAAAAGGGACTCAGAAGATGGTGAATCCCTTTGCTTACATTCTTTGTCCCAGATGGTTGATTGATTTATGAACATGGGAATCACGAGTCCCCCAGTGACAGCCCAACAAGTAGTTTGTTTGGTTAAAAATAGTAGAAGCTCAAAATTACCAGACTTCATGTTTACAGGGATTTTTTTTTGTTAAATATTTATGTCAAATATGCTATCCTCTTCTAGAAAAAAAATCAGCTGTCAGTGTGATTGAAAATAGCAGGGGACTCTTGCTTTCAACTGTCAATTTCATTAAGCAAATTCAGCAGTAATTTTTTTCTAAGATGTCAGCTTTTCATTAAAAATGGCAAGTAAAGGGGGAGGAAATGCTGCAGAACTTGTCCCTGGCTTTGCTGCTGCATTGCTTTTTTCTGCAAGTTGCTGCAAAATACTCCTTTGGAGCCCTCCAGCCAGAGGGCCTGTGTGTCTCATTTTCCTCTGGAGTTCTTGGCTAGGAGAGCTCCTGGACAGAAAGCCATGAGAGCATGGTTAGAACAAAGTAAGTTTTATATATTTGCCATAAATCAATGGACCAAACATCTTTTCAAGTATTGTCCAGGTGTTTTAATGCTCCTCCATCACCTTTGCAGGTGCAGAGCAGTACCTTGCAGCTTCTCTATTGCTGTGCCTGGCCTGAAGGTAGGGTTAAATCCAGCACAGCCCTGTGATGGTGTGTTGGTATGTTGCTCATGTCTAAGAAGAGAGAGCAAACATTGTTTTCAGAAAGGTTCCCGAGGCTGTGTTGATTATATATATTTCAAGCCAGTTTCATGTATTTGCAGCCAGTTTCCCACCTGCTTCTCCTAAAGGCCCAAGGTACATGATATCTGTAAAGCAGCCTGGGTATTTTCCATTTTTTGGACTGTGACTCCAGCTGTGCCCAGCCTGCTGCCCTGGTGCTTAAATAAGGAGTAGTTTACATCATTGTATTACAGAGGAAAAACGTATTTCAGCAAAGGCTATGGTTTTCTTAAGAGCCTTGGAATTATGTGTTTAGTCCTTTCAAATCTCGGTGAGACTTTGAATACTTGCAGATACATTTCAAAACCTCTGTCTGAATAATTCCCAGGTTTGCTGCTCCCCCCTGGTCCATCCACCCCTGTCTGCACCTGCCTGCACGTCACTGTGTTTATTCCAGGAGGTGTTCAGGCTTTATCCAGAAGGAACATGTCCAGAACAAGCTGAAATATTTTGGAATATCTACTGAGACATTTGAATTAGGATGAACCAGACCAGGCAATAGAAGTTACTTACAAAAGATGGCTGCTGTCTATGCTGAGATCACTCAAACAGTGAATTTGGAAGTAATGGGGTAATAGCGAAATTTATTCAGAATTAATGTGTTCATATAAATATCGTACAGTAAATTATTTGCCAAATAACATTCATTACTTTGCAGCAGAGGTCATATAATTGAGAAAATGTATTTGTGAATAAATTATTCAACAATTAATGTAAAATGTAGCTGCTAAATTATTCACAGAGACTAATTCACCCAGTTCTACTTCATTTCCACTCTGAAAGTGTTTTTGGGTACATGTACATTTGTCCCTGCTCATGGCAGGGGGGGTTGGACTAGATGACCTTTAATGGTTCCCTCAAACCCGAACCTTTTAGGGTTTCTGTGATACCAGGGCACGGCTCCTGCAGCCAGCAGACACCATTTACTGTCTCCCTCTGCAGCTGCAGTTACTGAATTTCATCCTGGGTGGAGCCTCACCTACAGAAATCCGTAAAAATGCTTCTTTTTGTCTCAAATAACCTATTGCTTGCCTGGATCATTTCTCCCAGTGTTGACTACATTGGTATTAAAAAAAAATACCACAAATGCCAATTATTTTTAAATTGAATTTCATTTCAAGACCAGTGTCCTTGGAAGTCATTATGCCACATCCTACCAGCCCCAAATTTTTTTTTAAGAACCCAAACCCTCTAAGCTTACAGATCTTAACATTCTTTTTTTCCATGAAATAAGTAGTTTGACCTCCATCAGCTTCAACCTGCAAGATCATTATGTGATCCCTTGAATCATAGATGTGGAGAAGAGATTCGAACTCTGGTTTGCTGGGGATGTTCAGGGAGAAGGCAAGCTCCATTTTTGATTACTAGATTGACTAATTGCAGGGACCTGCTGTAACAGCACTGCTTCTGCTCATCAGCATTTGCTTGTCTTTTCTCTGGGGTAGAGAGGATCAGCACCACTTTGTGATGGCACCAAAATCTCTCCCTTCACGAAGGGCCCCCATCTCAGGGTGGGCTTGAGGGACTCACACAGCAGCCCCGATGTGTCAGATCTCCAGATGCTGTTTGCAGGACAGGGAAAAGGCTGGGGATTCTCCGTGGTTGCTGCAGTGCCAGACAAGGTAATTGAAGTGCAGGAGGGAGATAAGAATTACATGTGTATTAAGGAGGTTAAGACATGACAGAAAAGATGAGATTACAAAATGTCATTTTTTGTAGTTAATTGTAGTCTAGAGTAACAAAAAATACAGTGTTCTTCCTGAAGTAAAATGTGGCTGCAGAGAAACACCAAAGACAAGCATAATAAATCCACATAATTCAAGCCCTCATGTTTCCTCTGTTTGAGGAAGCAGCTTTGCCAGCCGTGCTCGCCAACTGCTCCAGAAACGTGGAGTGGGCTCCTTTAGGGGACAGCCAGGACTCCTTTAGGTGACAACCAGCTGGGGAGTGACTTTCATCCTGGGCAGAGGCATCCCATGGGGGTCACTGATATTCCCTAGCTACGTACCTTGGGGAGGGCTTTTTCTTGGATTTCTTGGGATGGAGGCAGGATTTCTGGGTGCACATGCAGGGCTGTGAGGAACAGCAGGTGCAGGGTCTTTGCCACTGGCCGTTTTGCCCAGGTGGTCTCAGGTGTGGTCCCCTCCTGCCCAGCCCTCAGCCCTTCCAGCAGCTCTTTCCCAGCCAGGATGTGTCCATTGGAGGAGGTGAAAGTCTCTCACTTTCGGGTGGTTTCCTACCTGAAGCAGATGTTGGATGGTTTGCTATCAGCAAACTTTATTTTTCTTCCAAGCTCTGTTTGAATCAGTCTGCTTTCAAGTGGAGGCGAAGTGTCCTCCTGCTGAAAAACCGCTTTAACCCAGCCATTTTTCCTAAGAGCCAGATCTGCACGTTCAGGAATATTTGGGAATCAGACTTTCGGTAAATTTATGGCCCATGATGAGGTGTTACGGGCAATTTTTGAGAGCAGCTTCCAGTGCAAATGGGGCATGACAAGGCACATCAAAAATATGTGGACTTCCAGAAGCTGAACCTGTGGTGTTGATTTAAATCTATTTTTGGAAGTTTAACATAGTCTTTATTTGATAGAGTTGAAATCTTACCTAAAGTGAGTGAGCATTTTTCTTTTATTCTCTATTTCAAGGACGTACTATTTTGTGATAGCTGTTGTCTGTAATACTCCTTACTTTATTTTATATTTTCTCCCGTATATCATAACCAGAAATTTGGAACAGATCACTTGTTCCATTGACACAATTTCTTATTCCCACTGAACCAGAATGCCCAAATTTGCAGTATTCATTTACAATTTCATTCCGTGCTGCTGAAGTGTAATGAATACATGGATGCCTCAGTAGGAGACCCTGATGCCTTGCAAAATAATCATGAAAATTAACCAGCCCAAGCATAAAATGTACTCTTGCCCTTACCATGATCATATTGGTATTAATCAGAAGGAAAAGAAGCTATTAACTGAGTCACAAAGACTATGAAAGAAATTACTCATTTCCAGTAAGTGAGATGCTTGAGTTTTCACTAGAAAACTCTTTTATGCTCTCCACAGTTACAATGGTTGCAGCTGCCCAATTCCTGCCTGCCTATGGAAGCTTTTTGGCAGGCTGGGCTGGGCACAGTGGCTTGGTGCTCAGCCTGTCTGGGCCCCAGAACTGTCTCAGGATGTGCTGCTTCGCCCTGTGTTTTTGTGTGAAATTTAGCAACAAGTTCTGTGTGAAGAAAACACGTTAGGCTCTGTAACGTTTCACACTGCATCTCTCTGTGTTCTCCCTGAACTAAATTTGCTTTGTTTTTATGGCTGGTGGCAGGAGCAGCTGCTGATGTGTCTGGTGCTATAGCAATGCAACACCCAAATTGTGTGCCTGAGAGAAAAGAGATCTGGCTCGACAGAGCTCGGGCTCGAAGGTGGATTAGTGCAGCTTAATGAACGATCCTGTGTTAGCCGAACAGTGTGTGCCTGTACCCAAAAGGTGAGTCAAAGGCACGTCAGGAGACCTCTCTGACATTATGTTTTCATGCAGCTGAGTGTGTGCCTGGCAGTGCCATCCCGGGGAATCAGGAGGTGGCAGTGTTTCTGTGCCACAGCACTCTTCCTGCTGCTGCCTCTTCATTCCCCGCGCTGTCTGACAGGAGGGCGTTCTGACTACACAGAAATATACTTTTTATAATCACCTCTAAGAATATTATGACAGGCGATTAATAATCTGACAGCAAAGTGACTATTTTTAATGGCTTTAAATGAAGGCTTTAAACCAATCCTCACTGTAATCCCATTACTGCAGGAGACGTTTGGGTAGCTCAGTACGTGCTGCCTTCGCTCTGCCTTGGTGAGACCTGTGCTGGCACGAGCAACACAAAAGCCTCAGGGCAGAACTGACCTGCTGGGGCATGTAAATGTGACAGCAACTTTATTATGAAACATCTTAATTAGCTACAGAGGAGTGTCTGTTTGCAGAGAGAATATTATGGGTCTGAGGACAGACGCCTGGTTTTTAAAGGGGGACACTGAGGTGTGCATGGCATACCACAATACTGATTTTCCTGTTACACAACATAAAACTTCATCCAGATTCTGCTGAAAACCAGGTTTAAATAGTCTGCAAGGTGAACTTGGAGCACTCCCAGCAATATTTGGGAGACTTAGATGAGATTTTGCACAGCTAACAAGTGCTTGTTGGTACATAGGCATCCTTGGTAAGACTTAGTCTGATCATAGGTACAAGCTTCCTTACTCCTGGATTTCACCTACTTCAGTTTTCATTTGAGAATCTAAAACCTGCTCTTACTAAAGCCCAGGGGAAAATGTGTCTTAATCTTAGATAGAGCTTTTGAAAAATAATGAATAAAGTCACTCCTTGCCTTATAGAGAAAGCTGTTAAGCGTTCAGCTAAAACTGTGGCACTTCAGCAAGGTACTGAACAGTACAATAAATCGTTTTTTCCTGTGGTGTGTGCCAACACACGATGTTTGTATTTGAAAGAGGATTATTAGAATATTTTGAATGCTGATTGGTGAATGTTACATTGTACATGGCTTAGGTCCAGCATGTGACAAATACTGCAGTTGGCTGTGATTCAGGTAAGGAACATGAATGATTCACAAGGTTGGTGGAAGTGGAGTAAGTAATTCTTTCATCCTGATAATTTTCTCCCTGAAGCAAAGTATCTCACATATGATGACAGCTTTGCAAAATAGTGTGATGGCCAATAAGGATGGGAGAGCTCAGAAAAGACCTGCTAAAGCAGATTTGATTTGATATAAAGCATGGAGCCTACCTCTGTCCTTTTAAAGTTTTTTTTGTTATTTTACCCTTTCTCTGTCTTTCTGTGTGTGTAGAGAACAGTTAGGAATGAAAGGGAGCTGGCCCAGTACACTAATATATCTGCTTTGATAATTCTGAGAGCTGTTTTATTTAGGAAGAGGATGCAAAGACTTAGAAGAACGTAGTTACTCGTGTAATTTGAAAACCCTGGAAAAAATCCTGAGGGGCAATAGCCCGACGAACAAATGCACTTTACTGGTCTGGGAAAATATAGCCAGATGTAGCTTTTCTGTAGCTTTCTGATGTGGCTTTATTATAAAATACCCATGCGATTTGTTTTCAGTTTGCTGTTCTCCAGACAGAAGAGCCCTGAAATGCACTTAGCATGTTTTCAACTGCTGCTGTCCAGGGCCTTCTCACTTGCTTTAACAATGTCCATGAAGAGTACCTTTGCCTGAGCTGGTCCCATAATCCCATCAGGGTGGGGTGGAATCCATGGAGGCATCTCTGCAGTTGGCTGGAGCAGGAGGGATCACTTGTGCTGCTGAACACAGGTACAGTTCGTTGGCAGAAGCTGAACCTTGCCAAAGATAAAAAGGAGGACAATCCCTGTGCCAGCCATAGCAGAAATGGTCAGGAGCTCCTTGTTTCTATAACCATGATCACCTCAAAATTGCTGCCAGACTCTGTACTCTTGAGAGAATGATTTAGCATAACTTAGAAGTGACTTCAGCATCTGTTTCTACCTTCTTTTTCTCTGCTTCTCTTTGTCTTTTGGTTCTTGAAATGTTGATCCTTCCTTGTTTTTTTTTTCCCTTTCCTCTTCTGTCCCCCTACTCTCCCGAGGCCTAATTGCAGGACATAAGCACAGAGCTTTGTGAGCCTGTAGACTCACAGATTTGCATTTTTTTCAGCAAAATGTTGCTCATGTGATTTATGAAGATGGTCAGAAACTCGGGTTTTGTTTTGTACAGGGAAAGAAATAGAAGAGACACTGGCCTTTAAGGTTATCTTAGCCTATCCTTCTCATTGTCTGTAGTCACAGAACCTTGTGGATTGGGATGAATGCCAACCTTACTGGAGAGAAAACAATGTTGCTCAGCAAATCCACTTGCAAGAAAGCTCAAAAGCAATTACACTAGGTAAACAAGAAATGATGTGGTAGATCTTGTCCCTTTTTCTAGCTGGGTACTAAATACAAAGCTGACGGGATTATTTGATTTCACAGTCCCAAATCCTACTGTGTGTTATCTTTGCCAAATGACTTTTGTGTAATCTTTAGTGTGCGTAAATACATGTTAACAAAAAAAAAAAAAGCAATGAAAGCAAAAAGAAAGCAAAAAATCAAAGTATTACCACGTGGACATTGTGATATCAGGTTTGTCATTTGTTGTGTTTTGTTTCGTTAGGATTTTTTCCTGTGAAATGTAGGCCCATTGGCTTGGATACTAAAGGAACTCATTATGTTCTTTCTCCAGAGTGCAAATTCCTAAAAAATCTAATATGGTATGGAAGCTGAACATATCTTACTTGTTTAAAGGAATGAAGAAAGCTTTGTGTAGTTGATTTTCACCTGAACTAGCTGCATTTGTTTTCCTGGTTTCTATCAGATACCAATAAATTGGAGCAAAATGGAAGGATTCCCTCTTCCAGAGATTCACCTCTGTTTTCTGGTATCTGTTTGTCCTTGTGAGTTTTGTCAGCATAGATCATAAAGCTCCCTGTCCCTCCCCTGTTTTAGAGGGCATGGTGAAAACTTCAGCTTGCCACCTTGTCTTCAGCGGGTTTCTGAGCAATCAGCAGTAGAGAAGAAATTGTAAAGAGCTGTGTAACAACCATAATGATTCTTCCTTTCACTGCAGCTGCCATCTAGGGGGACTGTTGTCCCTAAATTCACAGCCCAGATGGTGCTGTGGCTTCTGTCCTGAAGTTTTGAGCCTCTTTAACACTCCTCACAGCTATTTCTGAAGGAAGTAAATTACATCCTTTGTAATCAAATGTACAAGAGGAAATCAACTAGATAATTTCTCCTTTCTGCATTTCAGGGAAAGCAAAATACTCCAAGAATTTAAAAAAGAGTTAGAAGCCCTGATTTCGTGCTGTCTGGTGCTTTGTCTATTCAACCAGCATATGCCACTCTGTGTGTCCAGCTTGTGCCTGTGACCTGCACTGGAACACGGTGGACATGAAACCACTTCAAAATCTGTGGTTCAAATACCAGCCTGGCCTCATCTTCCCTGTCTGAGGACCCAGGGGTATACCTAGGGAGCAAGAGCATCTACTTTCATGTGAAATTAGGCAGTGGTGCCTTAGATTATATCTTGCATTTCTGATTGTGGATTTGCTTCTGTTTGTTAAATATGTAGAGCTTTAAAGGCTTGCAAAACTCTCGTCCAGATTTGATTGCACATTCATTGCTCATTACCTCCTGGCATGCTGCTTGCTGTACAGTGGTGCTATCAGTAATATCCTGTGTAATAAGCATTCCAAGATAGGAGCTGTGGAATCAGGCCACACAAATCCAATTTTACACCTTGGAAATGATGAGGAGGAAAATGGCACATGCATGAAACAATGTCACCTTAGGCTTGGGCAATTTTCTAAGGATGCCATGATGGCCATTCTGCTGTAGGAATGGATGGGGGCTGCAGGTCCATCTTCTACCCTTACAGCCAGGAAAAAACATGAGTATCTCAGTGCAGGAATGGCATCTCTGTGTGCAGCACTCTTACAGTTCATAACTGTGCTGTGCAATTGCATTTCCATTCAGTCCTGCCTGACACTTAGACATCTTGCAATAGGAAATTCCATAAGATGCCCACGTGCTGTGTGAAGTGGCATCTTTCATTTGTTTGACACCGGCATGCTGGTAATTTCATTGCTCAAACTCCTGTTCTCATACTATGAATCAGTAGAAAAAGGAGACATGGATCATTTTCATATTATGCCCTCCACAATCATAAACAGTTTAATAAAATTGCTTCTAACTGTACTATAAAGTGAGAATGTAGATTTAATAGTGTTCTACAAAAATCTGTGTCTTTTTGTTTTAAATCCTTTAGGATGGTTACAGAAGAGGAGAAAGGATTGGAGATGCAGTGTTTCTTAACTTAATTGTAGTTGGAATTAAGTTAGAGAGAACATTGTAGGTAAAATAGCCGTTCAGTGAAAATGTTGTTTCATCAAAGCTGGAGGGTTTTGCAGAGGCATATTTATTTCTAGGATCTTGCTGGGGACTCTTGGGTTTGCGGCAGAAAGCAGTTTTTTACGCACTGACCTCTGCTGCAAAGAACTTGTGTTCAAGTCCTTTCTTTTCAGATGAAGGGAAAGCAAGGAAAGGAAAAAATGCCTTATAATTTGCAGTCCTTGGGACTTTGCACACTGCTGATCTTCATATATGTTCTTTTAGAAAAAAAGTGCAAATGTACCTCTTCTTGATTTGACAGGAAGGCAAATTTTGGCATCTTGGCTTTTACCTTGGAATAAAAATTGTTGCTTTCTGCTCAGAGTATTTAATCTTCTCTGACCTTGCTGGGGAAGTCTAGGGAGCACTGGGGAATATCTGCAGCACATTCCTGGTACCTGGCTGGGGGGGTGTCGTTCAGTCAATTGTTAGGAATGATATGTATTGGTATTTGTTTTAAAGTATCACCTAGGGGACCAGTCACAGCTTGGATTCAGTGGTGCTACAACTGCCACGTAGAGGGGTTCCCCTTTTCTGTGGAATCAGAGTTGTAAGGTAGGTGGGGCAGAAAGTGCATGGGAGGAGGGAAATGCTCTCGTGGGTTTATAGAGGGGAAGCAGGGATGTGGGCTGATCTTCTTGATCTTGATGGGAGCCTGTGGGAGAATTAGAGCTGCAGGTCTAGGATTGCCCAAGGTTCAGAGGAGTCCTTCAGCCTCTCCTCAAGCCTGGGGAGCTCCTCTGCCTCCCCCTGTCCCAGGGGCAGTCAGGAGGTGCCTTGCAGTGAGCCAAGGCAGGTGATGGGTACAGCAGATACCCCTTGTGTGTTCAGTAATGTGTTTGCCTATGCCAAGTGAGGTAAGCAGTGCTAGCTCTCGTAAAGCTCCTAGTAAAGTACACCATCTGAGCAGTAATTGTGGTCTTGGTGCCTCAGAAACCCTTCCAAGCATCCAGGCCTTGTTTCACTGGGTGCTGTGCAAAGGAAAAGCTGAGTCTTACCACTGTCCCAGATGAGGAAAAGGCAATGTGTGCAGTGATCCAAAACCGTGAAATGAAAAAGTCTTAGCTTGCCACCTCTTGCACCAATCCCTGCTAGTATTTCATAGGCACTTGCCAGACATTGGGGATGAATGCAGCAGGATGGTATTGGTATGACAGCAAACTATGAATATAATGCAACTAATAGTTCATATAATAAATGATTGAGTAATGCAATAGAAGGTGAAGACTCATTCATGAATCCCCAGCCTTTTTTTACCCCCAGATAATGGTATACTTAGGTTCTTCCACCAAGAAACGTCTAGCTATCATCTCCCTTCCTCTCTCACATTCCTTGGTGTGGAATTCTGCTCTGCTGCAGTTAGTGAGACTGTCAGTGCTCATGCTGAGATTTCACCCCTGGTACTTTCAGGGTGACTGAGATCTGCAATGGTTTCTATGCAGACACCTGAAGGAACTGAGAGCTGGGAGGAAAGTCTGCAACCTGCTTCCCTCCCTCCTTTCTATGAGGCGTAGGAGAAACTGCTCCTTCTCAAAATATCAACTCTTCAGGTTCAGTGCTGCTTTGCTTAACATGAAATAGTCTTGATTTAAGGGATATTGAAGCAGCCGGAGTCAGGTGATTTTTAGACCTTTCTGAATTGTTTCCTAAATGTAATGTAAGTTGCAGTGAGAAATTTATAGCAGTATGAGAAAAGGCATTTCAAAATGTCGGGTTGTGTCTGTAAATTGCCATGTCTGGTAATAAACCCACCTGTCAAGTAACTGGCAATCTCAGCCTACTGGTGAATCTGATTTTGCTGTGTGCTTTCTCCTGAGTGAATCACAGAGAGAGCAAAACCAGTGATTCTTTCTTATGCTCTTAACATTTTCTGGAAATTCAGGTGAAAGCGAACATGAGCCATGAAGTTAAATGAAACCAGTTAAACGCAACTCAAGAAGATGGAATTTTTAAGCTGTATAGTTAAGCATTTAAATCAGGAATTCTTTAAACTGGGATTTGTTCTTCGAATCTGCTCCTTAACATGGCTATATGCATAAGAAAGAGTAACCTAAAAAAATCTTCCTTTAAATATTTGGTCCACCATATATTGGGTATTATCCTTACTGAACATTTTGAGCAGACATATGGTGTGATGTCTGATGGTCTTTAATTCTTCTAGCTCAGGCATCTGATCTGAAGAAGGAAGCAAAATTATAGCCATAAAACTGTACCCTCTGATTCACCTTCCTGTCCTATTTATGATTTTTGCAACCAGGATGCATAAACTCCAAAGTCAGCATTCAGATGGGCGGGTATATAGTTAGCTCATTTCTCTACACATGTCCTCAGAACAGAATAGTAAATCTGGTTATTTCTGAAAACCCTATTCTGCAATACTGTAATTATAATTCTTTCGGCATGTTTGTATTTAAATGTGGTATATGAGAGGAATGAGACCATGTTCTTGGAGTGCTATCTCTGAAGGTCATTAGACATCAGTTGTATTAAAACACTGAAAAGATACCAGGGGTGTAAAGCCTCTGATTGGCCCCAGTCCAAAATGCTTTGCCCATTGTCTGTTATTGCTTTTTCTTCCTCTTACCAGCACACACAGAAAGCTGTAGCAAGGAGAATTTACAAGGGGGTGTGTTTTTAATAAATATTGGAGTCTTCCAAAGTGCTTGACTTTAAGAAAGTGTGTGCCTGCCTCTCTGCTTTAATGGTTGATGAAGCATATCCAACTAAGTTGCAAAAAAGATACACTTTCACCCTGAAATTCTGCCAGCATCCTAAAATAGATTTGATGCACAACTTGCCTAGAAAGGTGGGCATTTGTTTGGCAGCTTCATTCTTGGGTGGGGTTTTTTTTTGCTTGTTTGTTTTTTGTTTAGTTTTGGTTTTGTTTGGTTTTTTGTTGGTTGGTTGGTTGGTTGGTGGGGCTTTTTTGGGTTTTTTTTTTGGTTTGTTTGTTGGTTGGTTTGTCATTGTCTTTGTTTGTTTGTTTTGTTTTGTTTTGTGGTTTTTTGTGGGGTTTTTTTTGTTTTTTTACTGAATTAATTTTCACGCACGTTCAAGCTCGGGCTAGAACAGTTTTGGCATCTCTTCCCTGCAAGGAAAACCAGTGCAGAACCTGTCCCAAGCTGGCACTCCCAACAGCTATGCTTTGGGTAAGAGCAGCTAGAGAGGGTCAGCAACATGGGGTGGTGGCCTCCCTGTGCCTGGTGACTCTCACAGTGTGTGTTAATTCCATGGTGGGGAATGGTTCTGTCTCTGATATGCAAGGCTCTACATTCTCATAAAAATTTCGGTTCTAGCATGTTCAGTCCTGGAGACTTTAAAAAAAATTGTGCGAAATTTAGGGAATAATTAATTTTAGCCTCCAACTACCCCTAGTAGATGGTGATTGTTTCAAGGAGTCTTCAAATTTCTGTCAGAATTTCCACAGTAAAATCTTGCTCTGTGGTCGCATCTTTGTATAAGCAAGGAGAAAAGATTTGGGTTTTTTTCCCCTTTGGAGCTAATTTGGCAAAGAATCTCAGTGTTTAACTGTGCTTTAGTTAAACTGGTCTTCCCCACCCAAGCTGAGGCAGATGTTTCAGTGCTGTGAGTATCTCCTGTGCAGTGGAATGAGGGGGCCTGAGCACAGGCAGATCAGGGATGGTGCAGAGACTCGATCCCAGGTCTCCAAGCAATAAGCTGGGTGTCAGCCCTGTTTGGGTGGCTACCAAAAAGGATGCTCATTTGGGCAGAAGAAACATCAAGAATGTGGCAAATACAGAAAACAGGGGCTGGGGGATTTAACCAGATAGTATCTTGTCTAATCGTTAATTACAGTATATCTACGGCCTAATAAAGATCCAGATTGAACAGAACTGGGAGATGTGCCAGCTTGGTGCCGTGCCAGAAATCAGCCTGGCATTTTAAACCCCATTCTGGTCAATCCTGTCCACGCGACAAAGCACTTTTACAAATGTTTACGAAATGCTTTGCTGCTGTGGGATGTAACATGCCCTTGCCTTTGGTACATCCCTGTCTCCTCTCCTGTGGATAGTGCTTCACCTGGCGTGGTGTGCAGCAGGATAGCTTTAGCACTGCTGTGTTGCTGCCAAAAGGGTAAATCTGATTTCCTCAGGAGTGTTATAGAAGCACAGAGGACACAGAAGACATTCCTGAAGCTCAGTAATTGCACAAATGTATTCAGGATGTTTATCAAGTATTCTCTTATATCCCCTTCCCCCATCTCCTTTCAACTGTTATTTGTCCCAGGCCACCCTTGTTGTTAGAATTTACAAAAGAAAATAGATTTTTTTCCCTCTTCATGATAAAGCCTGATGATCCAAGTCACCTGAGGAATGCCTATAAAATCACATCAGCTCCAAACATCTGAAGTTCCTCGGGTTTTACTGAGAATGCAGATACTCTTGTGAAGCTGTTTTAGTTGTTCTAAGAAGAGATCAATGTGATTAGCTGGGAAATGCTAGCACAGCTGATGTATGTTTGTAATGGGCCACACCACCATTTCTTATGGGAAACCTCATGGGCAAGGGATACAGGAGAGAGATTCTTTTAGGAAGTTCCTCTAGTAAAGCTGCTAGCCCACCAACTAATAATGCCCCTTGTTCATTAGCCTAACAGAATACTCTTAGTTAGGAAGTCACAGGACTACCGGGAAAATAAAGGTTGGGAAATGGTCACTGGGCCAGAAAGGACCACGGAGAGTGTCCTAGCTCTGAGAGGGTGCAGTGCCTCTCCTCAGAGCCACAGAGGTGTCCCTGCCACACACACCACCAGCTGGGGTGGGCAGAGTGATGCTGAATTCATGTTGACAGAGCTCCTACAGATTCAAGCTGGTGTGGACGCACGATAAAACAGATAATTTCCTTAAGCTGTTTTTATCAGTAAAGAATGAAATAGCTTTTCCTCTTTTGAGTGACTCCACTTTAATCAAGCTAAGAAACAATGCCAGGCTTTATTGGTGTAAAGGGACTTGCTTTGCTCTCTGCACGAATTGTTCCTGTGCTACAAATCAATAAGAGCCTGCAATATTTATGTGACATCCCAAAATCCTCTATACAAAAGCTCACTCTGGCAACAAATATATGAAAATTCCCTCCACTTGGCCCATTAGAGCCTTCAGCTGGGAAATGTCAGCAAAGAATGGCTCAGCTGAAACATGACCTACAGTTTTTCTTGAATGGAAGAGACATTGGTGATGCAAAGTATCGATGCTCTCAGAAAGGTGCAGTTAAAGAGCATTTTTATTTATTTTACAGCATCAACCTCTGTGCCCACAAATGAAGTCATCATTCACAAATGATTTTAACACAGAAACAACCAGCTCCTGCAGCAATTTTCACCTCTAAGAGCTGGAGAAGGTCTGAGTTACTCTCCACTGGAGTAGCTCTAGGAAAGAAAATGGGAGGTTTCTTTGTTTAGGTTTTATAGGTACAAAGATGGATTTACTAAATCACTGCCATGTGCTCTTGTAAGAATCTTGTTTTATCATCTTCTATGTCTATTACCTTATTCCTTCTTTAATTGTGTAAATTAATATTAACTGGTGCCAATTCTACTTTTTATTGAGGCATTCCCAGAAAAGAAGGGGGTGGCAGAAACCCTTTAATTCTGTGCTCAACTTAGCCCATTAGTTCTGATATTGTAAAGTAGTTTTACTGCTAGATCAGATTCAGCAAGCAGCACATGAAATACATCTATTGCAGAAGAGAGGCATAATATTCCTGATTGTGCTTTTTACACATAGTGTGGCATCTCAATTAAACACGATGGTGTTTTTTCAAAAACTGCTGAACAGGCTATTTTTAGATGAAGAATCTGGCACAACCCACTAATGAGAAGTTTATTCTTTGCTGCTGCTAGCCACAGCCTCTTTTTTCCCCCCTTAACTTTGTTTAAAAGCCAAATAAGTAAATATTGCTGGGCTCTTGCCTTTTTAATCTGAAGATCAAATCATTCCCACGAGGAGCTTCTGTCTCTTCTTGTACAGCTGTACTCCTTCATAATCAAGGGCCAGCATTTTAAAGTGGCTGATAAATATTAAGTGCTTTAAATTCTGGGTGCTCGGTTTGACATGTTCAAAAGGGCTGATTTTCAGAAAGTCCCCTGACACCCACTATTAAAATCTCAGGCTTTCCTAGCTGGCTCCACAAAATTCCTGGCCAAACACCTCTACTTTGTAGTGGTATTTTAAAGCAAGATTCTTTAATAGGAAGGATGGTGTCTTGTGGAAACGGTGCCATCAGTTTGAATTTACCTTTGGGCCTGTAAGGTAATATGGGAGCTCAGATGCATCTCCTGTGGATCTGCCTCCTTGCTGCCAGCTGCAAGTGAGGGGAGGGTGACCCAGGGACCGGGCTGAAGGCAGTGGCTGTTGGTGGCACCACAGAGACAGGCAAGGATCCCTATGGACACTGAAAGCTTGGTGGCAAAGAGATTTTCCAGTTTTCTGCTTGTCAGTGTGCATCCTCATTTTCTCATGGGAGCTAGCTGAAAAACAGCTAGAGAGCTTTTGTAAATAATTCTTCTATCTTGCACCTGTGAGAAGTTTTTGCACTTTGTTGTTGTTAATCTGAGGGATTGTTTGGGAATGGGTGTTTTAGGACCTGGCCAATCATCCTGAGGGGTGGATGGGCAGGGATCCAATGACCTTATACCATCCCAACGACCTAGGGTATAAAACCCAAACAAATCATTCATTCAATCCTGTTCTTCCTGAGTTTGGCTGCCTCTTTTCTCTTCGTGTTGCGTCTAACTGCGACGGATCCTGCAGAAATCAGGTGGAGTCGAGCTTGGTTAAGCGCAGCTTTAGTCCTCTTGTTTAGGTCTGTTTGTGCTCTCCTCAAGCGTGTGGATCACATAAACTTGCATGTGTGTTCATTCACTGCTCTGCTGCTGTTCTTCTGCTGTCCCAGGAGCTGGAGGAAGTATATTACAAACTGCCACTCAGCAACAGATGGTCTCAAACAAAACTCCTTTCTGGAAGCTGAGCACTCTGGGGTCAGAGCATGTCTGTGCCAGTCACTGTCTGCTCTGCCATCAGCTGCTGAGGCACATGGCAGTGACTTCAGTGGAAGAAATCTGTTTTTAGCCAGCTCACATTCCTCCTCCTGGGCACCTATCTTTGCAATGCTAAAGACATCTCTTCCAACAAGATCTTCACCTGCACTTCCATGAAAGTCAGCTGAGCTGTGATTTAGGCCAGCTGAGCATCTGACCTTTGTAGTCCAGCTTGCTGAATTCCCTGGCATCTCCTCAATCCTGAGGGGGCATTCTGCAGCTGCAGAAGATGAAGGACGTTGCTTATGGTCTGTCATAAAGAGTTCAAACCTTTACAGGGAAAAGTCCTTCATTTCAAACATCTCATAATGGAGGCAGCCTCTCATGGGTGAGGCTCTCTCCTAGTCTCCTGCCATGTCAGTCTAAGGAAGATGGCTCTTAAAAAGAGCCTTCTGCTATTATGCCTAAGACAGCTGATGATTTTTCAGCCTGGATGTGGTACGACGAACAGCTTTTAATTTGTCATGGAAATTAGTAATTTAAAAATTTTTTAAGGTTTTTTCACAGCTAAGTGGACTCAGTGTGAATCACTACCCGAAAAGCTTCACTTTGTGCACCATGTGAATCTGGAGCAACACTTCATTAATGTCAGTAAACTTAATTTAAATAGAGTACATCCAGTGTGAATGAATCTGGAATCAAGTCTCATGTCTTCAGACATCTGCGGTGGTTTCAGAGCCTACAGGAAGCTGTTGAGAGACTGCCCCTGGATTTTAATGGCCCACAGGAGAGTTTCTCTATGATAGAGTGGCACTACTCATTAGCTGCAGGCTCTGAAGGTGAAATAGATAAACTTAGAGCAAGGGAAAGAAAGCAGGTCTGCAGGCTGTTAGTAGGACACGTGTGCCTGTGCAGCTGAGGGCGAGAAAGCAGCCTCTGAATTTCCTGTGTGCAGAGACAGTGTGGGGGTGCTGTGTGTGCACAACCCACCCGTAGGCATGGGAGGACAACACCTTCAGGTCCTGCACAGCTTGGCTTTTAAAGGCAGCTAAGTGGTGCTGCATCACAAGCTGGGATTTCAAGTACATTAAGTGGTCTATGACCTACGCATAATTTTTTGTGTTTCCTCTGGACTGTTTGGTCAGTCCCCACCACCTCAGTCCCCACCACTGTCAGTAGTGGGGTTTAAGTTTCCTGGTCAGTGCATTACAGCTGGAGAGAGTTCCTGTTACATGGCCAGGATTGGTGGCCTCCAACATCTGTGAGGGCCTTTGATGCTTATTAAAGATACAACTTTCAGATTTCCGGATTTCCCCCAATGCTCATGCAAAGGGAGAGTTTCCAGTTACTCCATACTGAGTAGGGAGATGGTCTGCCCTGGGCTCACCCCTTGGAGGATTTATAAGGATCTCCATGGGGATTCTACTGATGTGCAAGGGCCCAGTTTACTAAGGACCGTGAAGGAAGTGAGAAAAGTAGCTGGTTATCCAAACAAGAGGATGCAAGCTTCAAAAATTTGCACATGAGTTTGAAAATGTCTACTATCACTTTATCTCTGCTTAGGTTCTTAGCTCCTGCTTGGCCAGATGGCAAGCTGATTAGTAGCCCAAGTAGCTCTTATGCCAAGAGCTTGCTGGAGAAGTGGTGCTGTGGATTTGTGTTCCTTTTTTCCTGCCTCTGCCAGCTGCAGCAGTGAAAAGCTGACAGCAAAGCAAAGCATGTGCATATGTCCTGTGCAGAGCCCTCAAACTCTGATGTTTCTGAAAAAGTAAGTGTTGGCTGTACCTTTCTCTGCTCTGGATGCTGGTGATGGAACTGTTAACCCTCAGCCCTGCTGAGTTAATGGCAGGGGTTCTGCAGAGTAAAGTTTGCATGTTCTTTGTTAGTGACTGTTCTTTGGAGAGCCTCCTTCAGGACCTGGTCGTTCATCCAGACAAAAGCAGCAAAAATAGAAGTTGTCTTCTCCTCACACATGGCTGTTTCTCAGCATGAACAGTTGACCCACGTGTGCTTGGGTGATTTCAGCAAGTGACAGCAAGAAATGAGGGTCAGCTTTTGACCCTGGATCTTGTACTGGCTTTTCTCTGTTTCCATGTTCAGTTCCAGGGCTAAGGTAAGCAGCTCTAAGGAAATCAACTTTTCTTGATTTTTATCCCCCCTCCGTTGAAAAATTAAAAGGCTCTTGAAGCTTCTGATCCCGAAAATGAGAGCACAGCTGGGAATTTGAGTGCACCATTGGCTTTATTAGAGCTAGTCCTGAAAGTAAATTTGCTTAGGTGTGTTAGTGTTTGTGTGAACTGCCATGCAGGGGGAGAGGCCTTCCCAAGTATTTTGGTAGATAGGAAAGAGCCCATAAATGCACCTTTAAGCCATTCAGAAGCTTGTAATCTTTCTTTAGTGTTAGCACACCTTCTGAAGAGTGAGTTTCCTGTGCACCGTGTCTGACAACACTTAATTCTGGATCCAGTTAAAGGCAGCTGGGAGGAGCTGGCTGAAAATTTCAGTTCAAAAACTGCATATGTTCTATTCTGTCTGGATATTGCTGACATAAATATGGATCATGAGAGTCTCTACATCTGTCACTGTGTTTACCTCAGTGCTAAACCAGTGTGATAAGGCTGCATCTGGTGTCTGTCATGAGTCATATTGCTTAGTTTTTTCATGTCAGTATTTTTTTTCTCCCTTTTTTGGTTTGGTATGACAAACATTGTAACATATGTAATTTATTTAAAAAAACCCTGAAGCCTTGATGATGAAGACATGGTCCTAGATGATTCTGAAGTGTGAGATACAGCAAAACCAGGGTAACTGATGGCTAAGGTACTTCTGATCCTTCTGGGTCATTGTGTTATTGGGAGTTACAGGTGCACTGAAATAAAACAGGTGTTTAATTCATTTTTGCAAAGAAATGACAGCTTTAGTCCATTAAAACAGTGAAATCTATAATCTCAACAAAGCTGTGAATGGGAGAGTTGGCCAAAAAAGCAGAGGGTTGACTTCTGCAGCTCAGTTTGCAAAATGTGGATGTTATTTACCTAGACTTTAGTAAAGCCTTTGACACCGTGTCACATGGAATTCTCCTGGAGAAACTGACTGCTCATGGCCTTGACAGGTGCATTGTTTGCTGCTTGAGAAACTGGCTGGATGTCTGGGACCAGAGTGGGGGGGAATGGTGTCACACCCAGTTCGTGGCCAGTCTCTAGTGGTCTTCCTCAGGGCTCAGCTCTGTGAAGGTCCTTTTAAAACCCTGAAGAAAAGGGTTTGATTTACGCTGAGCGTTGAGCAGCTTGGCAGTCACACCCACTCTGTTTAGGCAATAGGGAGAGGAGGTGCAAAGCTCAGCTCAGCTTTAAGGAAGAAGCAAGTGTTTGTGTTGGGTTCATGGTTCTGTTCTGAGGAATTAGCAGAAGTTTGCTGCACTTCATGTGACCCAGCTGGTTCAGTCATTCTTGTAATAACGATGTGGCTTCGTGCAGGAGAAACCATTCAGAGCTGCTTACAGGTTTCCTGATCAGGGAACGCAATGCATGTAAAAATCAATCACTTAGGATAATTATTGAGCTTCTGGGGAAGACAAGAGCTGAGATCTTACTTGGATCCTCCAGTGACAATACATGGCATGAACTCAACAGGACTCTCTGGTAAGGATGGGTGTTAGGGGCAGCCAGAGTGCTTGTGACAGGTATGTCCAGTCCTCCATCCAAGAGGAAAAAAAAAACACTTTTCAGACCAGATGTTGTTCTTGGACTTTATCCGTATTTGGATTCTTTGCACGACTTTGCACATTGCTGTGGGTTTTTGTCTGTCTTTTTTGCTGAGTGTTTCAGGTACAAGTCCAGCCATGAGCTTAAGGAGGCAGTGAGGAATGGAGGGAGCTGCTCAGGGGCCAGAGAGGACACAGCTTTCTAGCATGGCATAGCTTGAAGGAGGGCTGTTTCAGATCCTGGCACCTGGCCCATGCCCATGCAGATCTGAGCACTGTGGTGATTTTCTTCCTAGCACAGTAAACTAAGGGGATTTCAGGCAAACTATTCTCTTGACGTGAAGAGGGGGCTTTTTGATGCAGTGAGTATTGTCAGTCAACTCTCTCCCTCTGTCCACAGTATGTCTGTTCCTCATGAATTTTCTTTCACTTTCACATAGCATCTTCAAAGTGTGAATATGACTTCTTCTTGGTCATAATTTTTCCCCTCCTTTCCTCTTCCTTTNCATGTTTTTTCCCCTCCTTTCCTCTTGCTTTGATAAAACCACTATGGATTCTGGGTTGAATCCTTCATTTGAGTCTGTGAGCTTAAGACTTGTGATTCCACTAATGCCAAAAGTGTTACTTTTGTGCAACTGGAAACAGAATCAAGCTTTTTATCTATTGCTGGATTACCGGACACCTGTCAAAACAATCTGTTTATTTTTTAATATATTGCTGTTCAGGGGCAAATTCTGGGATTTTTATTTTTTGTTGTTCCTTTCTCTCTTCACAACCCTAGGGACAGAGGGTGCTGGCTGTGCAAAGCATCTCAAAATGGTACTGTGGGGTGAGTGGCTCCCGCCTGCACAAGTGTTGTGCTTGTGGAGAACACTGATGGGTGCTCACAGAACAGAGCTGAGCAGGTGGATGCTCATGTGAGCCCATGCCTGCCTCCCTTTCAGCTCTCTGTTGCTGGGCATGATTCCAAGGATGTTTCCTGTCATTCTCCCGACACTCTGACCAAGTGTTGAATGGGGTTCCTTTGCCTTTTTTCTTCTAATAGCTGCTTTTCCTTTCATCAGTGCTGCCTGAGGCTGGCCAAAATAGTAACCCTGAAAACTGTTAATATGAGGAGGTATTACAGCTCCAAAATTATTTTCCAACATTAATTAATATATTTTAACCTCATTCTAATTCAGTTCCATCTTCCTCCTCCTTGCCTTCCCACCCATCAGCCCTGTTTTTACAATCTCTGATATTCCCAATACACAGCAGAATGCATGTGATCTCATCATAGAACCTGTATCTTCTTTTTTGGCAGTAGAGTATTAAGTTTTCCCTCTACATCTGCAGTAGTAACACAATTAAATAAAGTAATAATAATTCTGACATTTTGCTGTGTTAATATGATGGTCATTGCTACGGTAATCAGCATGGAAAAGTCTCTTGCTAGTGGTAAATATTTGCAGTTAGCACAGAGCTCATTTTTCCAGTTCTTTTTTTTGTTTGGTTTAGTATTTGTTGTTTTGTTTTGTTTTGTTTTTTCCCATTCCATGCTACTTCTTTTTTCTTTTATTTTCTCATTTTATTTTATAAGAAAGAGCCTCCAGAAAACTTTAACTTCATGTTGCCCATCTTAGTCACCCTGTGAAAACTGAATTCCAGTCCTGTTCTCTCTGTCTGTCATGCTTGCTGACCGTTCATGGATCTCTGTGGTGGGAGGGCTTGGGCATTCACCACTGAAATTTGTAATGAACAGCTTTTACCTGTGGATGTCCTGGACGACTGTCTCTCACCAGAGGGCTGGAGTCATTTGTGTTTCATGTGCTTCTCAGGGGACAGAGGTCTGGAGGGACCTCGAGCAGCAAAAAAACCCAAGGACTGGTAAACAATGCTACGGCTGGCTCTAGGTCACACGGGAAAACAATCCCCACTCCCATGCTAGGTTTCTCCCTGGATTAGGAGAATGAGTCCAAGCTTGAGCTAAACCTCAGCCTGTAATACTGAATCCCCAGAGACTGCCACGTCCATGCTCCCCACAAAGGCAGAGGAAGAGGTGGTGGGACTCAGGACTCACGGACTCTGCCTGGCGAGAGGCACGGCCAAGACCGTTCTTGCCCCACAATACTGCAGCTCCTCCCAGATCCCATGGAAACAGCAGGAGTCTGGCACCACTGCACACAGGGGCACTCCAGCTGAGTGTCTGCCTGGGTCTGACTTCCAAAGATTGTGAGTGTAAAGGTTTCCAGCAGCACTTTCCATGGGCACTTTCGTGGCTCAGAAGCCTTTCTGAAATCATTGACGCCCTGTGTTTCTTTCCCATTTTGCAGGAGAGACAGACTGCAGCATGGGAAGGGAAGTCAGTGTTTCAGTGATGCCCACGGAGCTTTCTGTCACCAACCTTCCTCTGTCCCCAGTCCTCCACCTGAGTGCCAGGGCTGTGAAAGTAGCAGTCTGGCCCTGTAATTAAATCTCAGCTGCTGTGCAGCGTTCAAGAGCACATCCTCCCAGCCCATCAAGAACCCATCACTCAAGGGAGATGCTATTAATTGCCCGTGGAGATAAGCAAGAGGCAATTGCAGCAAGGCATGTCGAGCTTGCTGCTCCCAGCCCACCAAAATTTGCTTTCAGGAGGCTGTGTTTAGTCAAGCACATGTGAGGGGCCAGCTGTAATTTGCACCTCCTCGCATGATTCACAAGTAATGGGATGAGATGTTATGGCAGGGTATTGACCTCTCACTGCCTCAGTTGCTCTGGCATTGGGAGTAAACAAATATTATCGTGGAGGCGGTGATTCTCTCATAAACAGAGAGCAGGGATGCTCAGATGCTGTTTTTGACAGTGAATAGCTCACACTGAAAACAACAGATGCTGATTTCAGGAAAATAATAGCATTTTCAGGCAGCGGTTTTCTGCAAATTCAAAGAGCTTGGTAGGCTAGAATTAATAAGCTCGTGTTACTGTGGGATGTTGGTGCACAGCACAGCAATAGACCTGTTATGTTGCTGGTTTTCAGCTAAGCTCCTGTTCTTCAGTTAACAGTAAGTTGTTTTTGCAGAGAAGTATATTAAAAAAGTTGGACTGGCTTTTATGAATGGACAGAGCTTCGAATGATGGGAGGTTTGTGGTTCATTTATTTCACCAGTTATTCAGCAACCTGCCTGGTGGACAGCCCAGTGTGGTGCCAAGCATAATGTACTTATCTGCAATTAATAAGAGGTCTCTTTCAAGCCCTTGCAGTTGGAGAATGCTGACTGTTCCAGCCCTCTGGCTCAATCTGTAATCTCAGCACCGCTTTCAGCTGGGTGAATTTGTGTACTGAAATGTTTCCCTGCTCTGACTCACTATTCCAAAATCTCTGAATCTCAGACATTCCCTGAAGAGCAACGAAAAGCTGAAATGCAAAATTGAACAGGACAGTGGATTGTAGAATACAGAACGAATATATATATTTTCCTGATAATAACATGGCAGCAGATATATTTTTCTCTATTTTTCTATTAAGAGGGGAAAGAACCAGAAGACCCATTCTTTTGGGGTTAGGCTCTAGATACGCTGCAGGCTGAAAAACTGATTGGTAATTAAGTTGGAACAAAAGCCTGGTGGAAGACAAATATTTTAAAGCTGTGTGTTAGTGCAGGAAAAAACCGTGTCAGTAAATATTTCCTCGTCCGTGCTCATGGTGTGGAAGCCATACAGCCAGTTGTTTTCCAATACCAACACTGCCTAGTAAGTGAATCTCCCCTTTCCAGGAAATGCCGCCTTCTCCTAAATCTGTTCTATGCAAACATTGCGTGCAAACAGATAGAGAACTCGTGAAGATGTTTTGGGCCACCAAATAAAGCTCTCTGTTAATACAAGCCCTGTGTTTTGCAGTCTCTCGTCCTGGAGGTTTCTGATTTCCTGGAGGTTTCAGATTTGACCCTCGCTGGGAGACCATTCCAGGTCCTTGCTGCTTCCACCCCAGGTATGTTTCCCCATCTTTAACATACAAGTGCCAAGTCCTGCCTTCCCTAAATGCTGACGATGCGACTTACCAGATGATCTGAGACAAAAATTAACTCGTTCCTCTCACTTCAGCGCTTTGAAAGCTCTCTTGCTGCTTGTGTAGAGACATCTCTCTTACCTCGTTTTTGCTGCTGAAGGGGCTTTTACCAATTGTAGTAATTTCCTCCAGAAGACGTGACGCGCTTTGTTCGCTGGGCAGCCCTCACTGTGGGTGGAGGGAGTGCTCTTTCACCGCTGCTCCGTGACAGCAACAGTTTTACTGCTTTCCAAAAAAAAAGAGAGTAGCGAGTGCTTTCCGAGCCCTGCAGATGGCACTGTCTTCCTGGGCTTTCCAGAGTGCCCGATCCATGCCCCTGGGGTGGGCTCCCTGCAACCTTCAGCCGGAGCAGCTCTTCTTGCAGCCCAATAAACAGTTCAAGAGTTCTGACCCCGGGATGTTTTTGGTTAACAGTGAAAAAATAACGTGGAAATTGCCTGGAACCTTTCCCCTTACTCCTCTTTAGGTGGTTTTGTTTTCTGGGCTTTTGGTCTTTTTATCTTCAAAAGGTTTTCAACAACTTCACTGTACAGCCATTGTTTTTCTCTCTCAAATATCTCCCTGTGCCAATTAAGTACTGAACTGGCTGCAGAGTCAATTGCCTCTTCCTAGGAAGAATCTCTCCTAGTGGAGAGAGGGGGAGAGGGAGCTGCCTTGTTCTCAGTGTTTTCTTGAAGATTCCCTCCTGGGGCAGACGTCCCCCTTGCAAAGAAATGGCAGCATCGATGGCACAGTGGCAGAGATTCATCTCACACTATTGCTGCCCCTTTCCCACTGCTGCAGGCGAGGTTTTTTGCGTGTACTGTTCATTTCCCAGTGCTTTTCCTCAGGGTTTGCCAGGAGTTCGGGACACACCTTCCCTGTTAGGCGAAGGTGGAGCTCTGCTGGCAGCGTGCTCGCAGCTCCCCAGTCCGCATGGGCACTGATGTGAGATGTTTATTTTGGGCACTGATGTGAGATGTTTATTTTCTGGGGAGCCTGCACAGCCCCTGGGAACCTACTGCCTGGAGCCACCAGTGGCTGGTTGTCCAGGGGTGGTCACACACCCTCTGGGACTCTTATCTTGGGCCCTCCAGCCCATTTTTGCATCATCTTGTGTCCTGTACCAGCTACAATACAGAGAAATGATGATTCATTCAGAGCCTGATGATATTGCAAATCGCTGGCAATTAAATGGAGATCTATTTTTTATTGCTGTCCTCTCTGGGTTTTCATGGCAGGCCAAACGATTTGTTTGCTGTTGCAGCATTTAATGGAGGCAGCAGCTATCATATGTGAGGGATCTGCCATATTTTCCAAGAGTCAAAATAAAATTCAGCTGTGGGAGGTGTTCTGGGTTGCTTCCTATACATAAATCCTCAGCTCCTTCCCTTCGAGGTCAGTCTGGCATTTCATGAAATGGTTCATATTGCCGAGTGACTGGGAAGCAATGCTGCCCAGACATATTAAATCTCTGATTTCACTGCTTATATTTCATCTGTATGGAAACCCTTGAATTGTGATTTGCATCGTTGCCCATGTGAGTAATCCCGTGTGCACTCAGCAGTTCTGGACAGCTCTCACAGGATGATGGCCTCGCAGCCCTGTGTAGGGCTGAGATGTTTTGTGTCCAGCTGCCCAGTGTGGAGTGGATGCTTGGAATGCACCATATCCTGGGGGTCTGTTAGCACTCACCACTTGGAGTATTTGAAAGCAAAGTGTTGTGTCTCTGCTGCCAAAAAACTTGGCTAAACTGGCTTTTATGCTGAGAAGTTTAATCTGCAGCTGTATGGGAAAGCTGATGCTTCAATAGTTTTCTTTATTTACAAGAATATTTTTAGAGTGGTTTTGTACATCGATACGTGCAAAGTCTTGTTAGAGACTTTTTTGTGCATCCCAGCTCCCAGAGACAAGTGATCAGTGTTCAAACTTCAGGCTGGGAACAAAAGGAAAATAAATCTCTGGGCTCCGAAGAAAAGGCTGAAAGCCAAGGAATAGTTAAAAGTCCAGAAGGTTGTCAGGTGTAAACTCAGAAATATATTTTGGTCTGAATATAATTCTCCTGATGGTACAGCAAGGAAGGTTTTACATGGTTGTGAGTGCATATTGCAGCACAGTGAGGACTGGTTGGGGGAACATCCACACTCTCAGCTCCTGTCTTTGGGCTTTAGCAAATTAAGCTTTACATCAAATGTTTGAGATGAGATTAATTAGCAAAGCCATCATTCATGTTACCGTATCAGTAGCATAAAATGATTTTAAAAATTTAAAGTTGGACATGGGTCTCTTATGTAGCTAGTTATGTTTTTTTTTATTAGAGTTGGTCAGGAATTAGAAGTTAGATTGCTCTGAAATCACTGTGCTTTATTTCCAAAACTTCATATATCTTTGACAAATTTAGGTAGGCTGTGTGTCCCTGCCGTAGTGGTGTTTTGCAAGATATTGAATCCAAATTCTTTGGTATGGTGGTGACAGAATTTTCTGCAGGGAAGAGAACCATCTCCCCGCTAATTGCTATTATTTTTTAATCCTTAAAACAGTTTTCCTCCTATCCCCACTCCACTTACTTTTGAAAATAACCGCACCAATAAAACTGCAGTCCCCTTTCTTCCTCTAAACAAAAAGGCTACTGTGTACAACAGCTCTCACAGAAGATATCAGTCTGAATGGGGGTAGTCTGACAGAGCAAAAACCAAACCTGAACATCATCATACAGTGGGAAAATTTTGAGTAACAGTAATGATCTGTGAATACTGCCTACACAGATGTGTGGTCAAAAACTGGAATACTTTTTATTTGCTTTGGCCTTTCAAAAAAAGCACTTCAAATACTTTTGTTGTTATATTTTTGAGAATTTCTGAGCATTAGAATCCAGAGATACTGAGGGAGGGTAACGAGTGAAAGACATTCCAAGCATGTCCAAATATGTATGTAAGAGCCCTGGTGCCTTGATCTTTGCCACTCTCCCCCCATTAATCTCCCTCATTCCATCTTTATTTGTACATGACCTGGGACCAGATCTTGTCTTATCTGTGCTTAGCGTGGGCACGTGAATTTGTAGAAATTTAGTGCTGGAACAGCAAGCACAAGATGTTCAGCTTTCCAGTGCATCTTCATTGTCCTTTCTGTCTTTTCTGGGGCACACAGAAACGCTCAGTACCGAGGAGTCTGATGCTGCAGCAGCTGGTGGCCCTCCCACCACATTTGCCTCCTCTCAAAGCTGCTGCACGGCCAGGTTTCGTGGAAGGAAACGGAGCTGGCACAGGAGTCAGGGTGCCCAGAGGAGTTTCTCAGCAGGCTCAGCACTAAAGCTTCTGGCCAGCAGCGAAGGCCTCCTTGGCAAATTCGGGGAGGCTTCCACCCAGGAATGGTGGACGCTGGTGTTGCTGTGCTCATGTGATATTTCTGATGCAGCCCTCAAGCAGCACGTGGAAAATGCTGTAGCTCCAGGTTTGGGATGATCCACAGGGACCCTGCAGCAGGAGCAAACAGGCGTGGTGGCTGTCGGGGCAGCAAGGCTCTGCCCACTGCCCCACTGCCCCACTGCCCGTTGTGGACTCTGGACTGCTCCTTTGAGGATACGGTTTCCCCACAGTTGTCCATGGCACATCTGCAGAAATGCACCTGCCATGGAGAATTTTCTTCTTAATTCTTTCCACGCTCCTAGTTTGGGAGACCTTTTGCATGGCAGCAAATGCCAGGTGGGTCTTGATGGTGGTACCACAAACATCATCTATTTTCTCTCCTGGTGCTGAGCTAAACCCAAGCAAAAATATCCTTTGAAGGGTAACTAGGGCCATGCTCTGTTTTTATATCTGCTTAAAATCTTGACTTACATATGAGTTCCCATTATATGCCTCTCTAAATATTAGATTTTTTAAAAAACTGCCATTTGAAGTTATTGACTTACCACTGCTGTCACTAAAGCAGAATTGAATCGAGCACTTCCTGATTGTTATCAGCTCTTCCTGGTTGGCTACAGTGCATGATTGGTATTGATCTTGTGGGGATAATACTAACAATTGTTCTGGTTTTGCATCTGGAGAGATATTTATCTTTTAATCTGTAACTGTAATTTTCTATAAAGCAACATATCCAGGTTTGTATATTCACATTACAGTTATACATTTTATTTTTTACCAGTGATTTTAATTGGAAATATTGAGCAAGATATTGGTTTTCTGCTGTACAACTTTTCACTCTGCTCTTGTCTGGTAATGTTTGTGAGGGCTAATGGATATCAATATGTAGGGTTCTGAGAGATGGATGGGGTGGAATCTTTTGACAGCCTAGGTCTTCATCATATCTCAGAACTCTATGATCATTTAGATTTTATTGCATATATATTTCACGTTATATTGTACTTGGGTCAGGTGCGCAGCTATTTAATGAGGATATTGATTATCAGTTTTACAGACCTATCAAAAAGGGAGAAGAGAGAAAAATGTAATAAATAAGCATTTGTGTTAGTTCATCACAGACTGCTGCAATCTTGCAATGTTATGAAGGCTCTCATGAAAAAAAGTTGTTCCCTTTTAGTTTGGATGTGGAAATTACCCAAGATGTGCAGAATTTAATGCAGGGAAAGAAGCCTGGTAGTTGTACCCCTTTCACTCTTGAGGATTCATAGCAGTGGTTTGTTTGATTTAAAATTGTTCATGAGGAGCCCATCCTCTGGAGCAAACAGAGCTCTGTGAAACCTGCAGTGATTTAATGGGATGGGTTTGGTTTACTTTGTTTTCATTAAGATACGCACTGCTTGTAAAGTTTAGTGGTTATTTATACATTGGGAAATAATAGGCTATTTCTAAATGAATGAATGTAATTTCTAGATTCATATATATATATATGTAATAAAACTTTTTACTCATCTTGTGCCATTTACAAGGAATAGGAATTTAAACACTGCCTCACAAGTTGTCAGAGCAATTTGACTTGTTGACCTGAAAGCTGTGTGTAGAGAGGAATTAAATGCTTTGTGTAGAGAGGGATTGTAGGGAATGTTTTTCTGATACTTCTTTCTTAAAAAACAATGAACTTTCCGAAATAATTTATTTTCGGAAAAAATACTGCATCACAAAATTACTACTGAAGTCTCAGTGTCCTGGAAAGACGGTTTTTTTAGAGCATATTATGAAAAAATATCATGTCGTGATCTTAATATTGCACAAAACAAAAGCACCTTCAAAATGTGCTCTTTTCTGGTTCAGATGAACAATTGTATAGTTGCCAGCATGTCAAGAATTGGCTGGATGTGCCCTCTAATTTCTCACTACTGAAGGATCAGTAACAATGGGAAAATAAAGACAATGCTCCCATTTTTTCTGTGCACCTTTATGCTGCATAATGCCATAAGACACTTGGTAGTGGGCAAATCTGAGGAGGGGGACTGTGCCTGGAGGAGGCTGAGATAAGAGTTTCAAAACGCCTCTTGGAATTGCTAATTTCTTTGGTTTGTTTGCATGCAAAGGGAGGGCTGGTAAAACAAGACAAAATAATCTGAATAATTGCTGTGAATAGAAGAACACACAGTGAGGAGATATAACGAGAAATAGATAGGACATTAGTGTGTAAGTCACATATATTATCCAAAAGTTGTCTTCAGCTGCTGGTGCAGGCAGACATGAAATGTGTGTGTGTGTATGTGCAGGAGAAGAAAATAAAAAAAAATATTCTGAGTTCCTGATTTTTCTGCACTTTGGGAATTCAAAGAACTTTTCCCATGTGAGAGGTTTGATTGATCAGGAGACAAGGCTGCCAAGAGAAATTCCGAGTGGTGCTGTAAGTACTGTGAGGTGATTTGTTGGATCCAGCTGGTTTCATTGCCTTTTGGTGAAGTTCTTGGGATACAAGATAATTACATTTCTAGGTTTTCCTTCATCATCATCATGGATGTTAGAAACTACTTTTTAATGACAATGTAATTTCCTAATTCTGTGAGTCTACGAGCTGGAGTTTCAAAACTTTTTGAGAGCTGTCATTATAGTTGTGGCAGTCAGGCCCACTGACTGTCAGCTGTGACCACTGTGTGTGTGTTGAGCTCCTATAAAGAGCAACATCCTCTGTAAGGGAACAGCACGTATCTCATAGTGCAGTCTGGAAAAACAAGATCTATCCACACATTGAAACATGTAAATCTCGGGCAGTGAAAAATTGTCTGGCAATAAGGCAGTAGAAGAGGCCAGGAGAAAGACCAGACATTAACTGGTGTTTGGCATAATGACAAATCTTAAGGTGTTGGGGTTTATTTTTTTTATTGGTTTGGTTTATTGTTTTTTTCCTCCACTGAGGAAGACCACCCTGTCCCAGCTGTAGCTACAGCTGAGGACTGAGGTCAGCAGTGACAGAGCTGTGACTAAAATTTCCTGGGAAATATGAGCTTCACAGGGAGCTGTCAGTAGCTTGCCTAAATGTTCCAGTCTCCTGACAACACTTCCTTTTACAGGGTTGTGGCTGCATGTGCCTGTCTTCCTGTATTCCCTAGATATTGCATCTCACATGGATTTTTTACGATGGATTTTCAGCAGGATTAAGTGACTGTATAAAACAGGTTGACAAGCATAGTTTGGGCAAATGTTAAGTGCAGTTTCAGCCACCCTGAAGTTGAGTTTGATTTTCTTTGACAGAGACACACAAACTCCGACGGTAAATACCCTGCTGTGAAGTTTAGAAGTGTATTGACTCAGCTCAGCAAGTCTCAGGCTGGTTTCTTGTTTGGCTTAAATGTTTCATTTGTGGTCAGTAGCAGAGGACCAAAGAGAATGGCCTGAAGTTGTCCGGAGAGGTTTAGGTTGGACATTAGGAATGGGTTCTTCCCCAGGAGGGTGCTTGGGCGTTGGAACAGGCTCCCCAGGGAACCCCGAGGCTGCCAGAGCTCCAGGAGCATTTGGACAACGCTCTCAGGCACAGGGTGGGATTGTTGGGGTGTCCGTGCAGGGCCGTGGGTTGGACTCAGTGGTCCTTGTGGGTCCCTTTCATCTCAGCTCATCCCGTGGTTCTGTGACGCTGATCTCAGGTGAGGTGTCCCCAGCCTGTCCCTCTGGCACTGCTTCTCCAGCACATCAGTGGACACTCACTGCAGCTGCTGCAGCAGCTTCTAGGGAAGTGTCTCGTTTGCAGTGAGCGGAGTCTTTCTCACTCCCTCTCTCCTGATCTCTTCCCATTGCACGGGGGGTGGCTGGAGGTACTGAAGACCCTCCCCAGCTCCCTCCTAAAGAGGGCTGCCATCCACACAGAGGTCAAAACTGCTGGACGAAAGGCAGGTTTCTCTGATCTGCTCCTTTATTAGCATTAGTATTTCCTTTCCTTTTCACACAAGCATGCGGAACAAAGCATTTCATTACAGAGCAAATGGAATGTCAAGTGAAATGATTTGGTGTGGGGTTTTTTTTCTGCAGAGAAAAAAGTTCGATCCAGGACCCTTTGTCATTTTTATTTTCACTCTGTATTTTTGTGCTTCAGCAACTGAACCAGAAAACCCATTGTTCCCACAGCCCCTGTGCAGAGAGAAAATACAGGTTCACCTACAACCATGTAATCCAAAACTGTGAGTTAGAGATGGCACTGAAAACTTCAGAGCTATGCAAATGTCTAAGTATTACTTTAAAGAGAGTGATAGAAATATGAGTGTTTGGATAACTGTAATTTGTTCATAGATTTATTGCATATAAAAACAAGGCAGAAGCTGTATTTTTTAAATGGGAATTACGACATTTAATCCCAATAATTGAAATTAGTTCCACAGACTCAACTATCTGCCTTGATTGTGATTCTGTGTGTAGTTTAACCTACCCAGTGAAAGGTTGTTAGGCACTGAAATGAGGAGTTTCTGCAAAAGACTCTTTTATTTATATTTCTGCAACAAATGGAGCCCAGAGACCAAGCTGGGATCTGCTGGATGTGTAGGCTCAGAAGAGGACCCGTGGCCAGGCAGAGGATGAGGCTGTTGGGGCAGCTGCTTAGGTGAGGGTAAAACTAAGGCTGGGAGCAGCATGGGGAGCTGGAGAAAGGATAGAGTTGGAAATGTCTGGAGTTTCTCAGGTTAGGGTGGGGCTGCTAGGAGTTAGCTTCCCAGGCTGGATCAGGATTGGCCTTGTATAGATTTTGCTGTTAGTTTTGTAATTTTTCTGCAATTATTACAATATTATTAAATAATATTAATTCATAAAACCTTGGTAACCTGAAGAGGTAAATGATGCAGCCTTGCAGCAACCCTGTCAAGACTCACTGATCCAGAGTTTCCAGAGGCACAGATCCCCTTTTAATCAATGACAAATTGATTTCAGAGCATCTGTGGCTCCATTACAAGTGCACAGATATTTGTTTTGCCATCTTTTACAGCCACTTTGTGAGTGGTTTAGAAGCTCTTCTCTTTACACTGTTAGTGTAATCTGTCGAGAGAGGATCCTCCAGAAAGGAATTTGGATCTGTGATTCATTTTCAGAAAGAAGCTAATTTCTGCCAGCTGACAGTGGAAGCAGCCTAAAGGAAAGCATCATTGGGCCGAGAGAACTCTCCCCAGAACAACCTTCTCGTGCTTTTGTTGCAATTCTTTTCTACTGCCTTTCATGAGCAGTCTTACCACTGAAGAATAGATCAGTCTCACTGGGTGTCAGGTCAGTGTACTCAGTTTTCATACTTTTGTGAAGTGTTTTGCTAGAAGATCAGATCTTTTCCAAAGGGAATTAGGTTTAAATTGTCCTGATCCTCCCTTCATATAGGTACCAGTGACCTCTGCTGATCCCAACCACTGAGTTGGACTTTCTGGAGCTGCTTGTAAGTGTTGATCCCAAAGCTGCACAGAAACAGATATTTATCCTTAGTTTAGTCCCTTCTTTTGTTCACTAAACACAAGTGGCCATTTGGCAGAGACCTTCAGAAAGTGTCATTAGATGTCTGGTTGTGAGTTCAGCACAACTTCCCCCTCTTCTTTTTCAGGAAATGAAAACTTGAGCAAATCATTGAGCATAGTCTTGTTTTCCTTAGCTTTTCCCACCTAAAGCTGAGAAGCTGAAAGGAGAGAAAGAAAGATGGAGAGGAACTTTTTACAAGGGCATGTAGTGACAGGAAAGGAGGGGAATTGCTTCAAAATGAGAGAGAGTAGGTTTAAATTAGGTATTAGGAAGAAATTGTTCCCTGTGAGGGGGGTGGGGCCCTGGCACAGGGTGCCCAGAGAAGCTGTGGCGGCCCCTGGATCCCTGGAAGTGTCCAAGGCCAGGTTGGACAGGGCTTGGAGCAACCTGGGATAGTGGAAGGTGTCCCTGCCCATGGCAGGGGGTGGGATTGGATGGGCTTTAAGTTCCCTTCCATCCCAAACCATATTTTTTTTTTTTTTTTCCATGTCTGAGGAAAACATGAAACTCTGCTGGTGTCATAGGCAGGTGGTTACTCAGTGGCTTGTAGAGGAACTTGAATTAGGTTTTTCATCTGAGTCTAAAAATGCTCCTTTAATTAAGTATTCCAGGGCAACTTTTGACATCTGTAAAGGCATTTCCTGCTTGCAAGATAATGTAATATATTATTTCCAAGTACAGCAAAACTCACTGTAGGCAAGTCTTCCTTAACTTACAAAAGGATTGCGTTCTTTTAAAACCTTTCATTTGTGTCTGTCTACACTGGGAAAAAATAAAATCCATCTCTTAAAAATTGCACTGTATTTTAGGAGAATACTCTGTCATTTATAATGCTTTGAAAGCCCTATTATTGACTCACAGATATTCTCTATTAAAATAGTAAACTGTAGAGCCTGTCTAAAAAAGTCACTAGGAGGGATCCATTAGTTCTGAGTATTTAGATAGGTCAGTGTAACTCGGGTTATGTGGTGGGTCACTGTAATCCTGATACCATCACATGGTTCTTGGTGACAGCAATCCAGTTCCCAGATGGAAGAGAGCAAAATTTCAGTGATACCAAAACTCTGAGCCCTTGGGAGTTTCACAAGGCTTAGTGAGTTCAAAAGTCAGCATCTGTTCTGCCTAATTATTCCATAATAATTAGTGATGCAAATTCCACTTGGGGAGGATCTTCCCTGTGCTTTTGGAAACTAACAACTAGAAGACAGAGCCCTCAGAGCTGAGGTTCAGTCCTCAGTGAGGTGATTATGCAGTTATGTTAGTAAGGATTACAAGGAGAGAGCCAGCTGCCTCTGCCACTCCTGATAACACAGGAAAATTATATTTTCTACTTGGTGTGATTTTTCAAGACAAAATGCAAAGTATTATCTGATGCATCAGTGATTTACAGCTGAGCAAATCTATATAGACTAAATAAATTATCATTTTTGGTTTTCAACCCAGATTCCCCCTAAAATGTTTATTGCTTTACCATTAAAACAGCCAATTAGAATTATTTCAGATGGAATTCATTTCCAGTTGGTTGACAAAATTCCTCTGATAATTCTCTTTTCAATGATCTTATCTCACATGATGTCTGTCAAACCTGGCTGCATGAGAGGATTTAGGCCTTGTGATTTCAACTTTTTCTTTATATGTTTATCTCAGCTTGAACATTCTTCTTGTAAGATTGAAATTTTTTTTTTTTTTTTTTAGTTACAGTAATTATGCCTTGAGAGATTGTGAGTCATTCAGGAAAGGATTTATACTGTCTGGCAAAACTCATCCTTAGGCAGTACAAAGTCAGAATAACAAGGTCAGTGCTGAGAGATCACACGTTCTGGATCATGATATAAAGAAACTTTGTGCTCCTGTTGTTCCTGTTCCTAAGAAGTGCTAAAACCTCTGGATGGGTATCTGCACTGTCCTGTCCCCAGCATCATGGCCAAATATTTCTCTTTTTCAGAGGCAGCTGTTGGGCTTAGTCATATCAGGCCACCTCTTAAGACCCTTTTACTGTCTCTCTCTTTAAAATTGTCTCTCAGTAATAGGTAAAGTGTGATTAGCCCCAGAAGTGATAAACTGTCTAGATTACATCAGGAAATTTCATATTCATGCAATACTTTAAGCATGTTTCTTACCTCCCAGGTGATTAGGTCTCAGTGTACAAATTATCTTTGCAGGGTTTGGCTCCTAATGCCTCATGAAAAAACAACAGGTCACAAAGTGACAGGAGTGTTGGCTGGGGGAGCTCTGCCTCCTTACCAGCAGCAGCATTCCCCAGTGTAGGGAATGATATTGTTTCCTGCAGGGTCTTGGATCTTCTGGGGCACCCCGGCGGGCAGTCTGTGTGGCACAGAATGGGAGTCCACAGCTGCCTCGGGTGCGGCTTTGCCATCTGCATTTCAGCGGGGCAGCAGCTCGGCTGGCAGAGGTGCTCACGGGGTTGTCCCCCCACAGCTGCCCAGGAATGTACCTGTCCTTCTTGAGCTCCGTGCAGATTCCTTCAGCCTGCTCCCCAGGCTTCTCAAATTTGGTAGAAACAACAGGTGTGATCATTTCTGTGTGAATCTCTGATGTGATGAGATGTGATACCTGTGCAGTATCACGTGATGCCACGCATTTATATCTTAATTGATTGAGAGGAGCCACAGCCCCCTACGTGTGTGCAAAACCCCATTAGTTATTGCCATGTAGGATGCAGGAGTTGGTAAAATAGCGGTGCAATAATTTTTTAATTGCTTATTTTGAACTTGTGGTGGTTCATCCATATGGCAAAAAATGCTGCCTTTGTGCTGAAAATCTGCTGGCTACTGCCCTTGGCTTGTTTGAAGCACATCTTAGCACCATGCCTGGTGAATTATGAGCCACAGCACGGCCAAACAAACTACAGAAAAGCGAGTGGTTGTTACTGGATGCCCTCCCAAAATGGGAACCATGGCTTTAATTTAAAAAGAAATAAAGAGAAGTGGAGACCCTCTCCTTTGACTTCCTAAAATTACTGGACAAGTCAGTCTGCTGTTGCTCTTGGGTTTTGGTCCATCTCTGCATAGGAACACCACACAAGGGACAGTTTTTCCATTCTTTGCGACTTACTAGGATTTAGGAAACCCTCTAATTCTGCATGCAGAGAGCAAGTGGGACGCTGTGCCTTTTCACTTAGACCCTGAGCAAGGCACCACTGTGGTACTGTGACAATGTCCTTTGCCTGCATGCTACACACTGAAATTTCCTACTTGGCTGGGTCAGCCTGGGCTCAGCATCCTGGTCTCTTACACAGCAGGCAAGTGCCTTAGCTGCTGGTTCTGCTCTGCACCCCTCTTGTTTTTGACCAGAGGTTTCATTCAGGACCTGAGGAATCCAGACAAAAATAAGCACCATTCAAACTTTTAGTGGTAAATAACGAATGTGGTTTTGATGAGTCAGCACTTTCTGACAAAAGCAAAATATGATCAGGAAATCCCTGACCTGATCTAAACCTTACCAAAGTCTTCGCCAGTGTATAATTTTTCTTCACTGGAGTTATAAATCATCATTTTATTACAGACATTGAAAAATTCTGCTCTGCTTAGGCAGAAACAGTGCTGCCATCTCTTCCAATTAATTTTCATCAGCGTTCTCCTAGTATGTGGTGTTTTAAATCTCCTTCACCTGAATTCCTGTGAATATTAGCTTGGTTTCTGTCTCACTTCTCTACATCATCTGCCTCTTACCACACTGATATTTAATTTCCACATGTAAATACTGTGATGTCTTCCCTCTTGTTGCTTGCTGCTGGCTGGTTTTGTTGCAAAATTAATTGCAGAGGTATTTATTAAAAGGGGGTTTTCTTTCAAGAGGGTCCAGCCTTTGCTCTCCCTGCTGCTGTTGCAGTGAAGTGCACTTCCATAATTAACTGTTAAGTGGGGATGTAAATTAAGCCGCTGGACTAGCAGATAAATGAATTTGTCACGTGTAATTGCTAGGCAAAGTGGCTACAACTTTGGCCATTTTCATTGGCCTATTATTGTAGCTTTCCATTGCTAAAGTAATAAATCATTTTTTTCTGCAGAAAGAGGTATGTGCCTTTGAGAGAGACGGGGAGAGCTACTGCATATGCGATAAGGTGGGATGTTGGGAGGGGTTTGAGCCATTCTGTACAGGAGAGCTTTGGCAAGGCCCCAGGTGCATTGCAAGTTGGAAAATAATTTTTTAAAGGGGATGCAGTCCTGTGCTGGCTGCTTTGCCAGGGAGCATGGGCAGTGTGCTCCAAGGAGATGCTGGGAGCCAAGGATGGGGTGTTGGGAGCACCAGGCTGGGGCTCTACCAACGTGCATTCCATGGTGGTGCCCCAGAATGGGTCAGAAACTCCACATGAAATCAGCCTCTGTCTTGTCTCTTCAACTGGGAGCCTGTTGCAGGCACCACATCTCACCACAGGCCAATGCCAGGGCTCACTCAGGGGTTTGCATGGGGACATAAAGCAGAGCCGTAATAGAAAACACAGCCAATACCTTTAAAAAGTATTTGCAAGCTTTCATTTTTTTTCCCCTCAAAGAAATCCTTTCTTAATGTTTTTTTCCCTTTAAAAGACACTATGTGGTATTTGATAATATTCTTTATTGTATAGCATCCAAGAGACTTACTTACATGCCAGATGACTAGAACTCAGAAAGGAAATGGGAACAGTTTGGTACATGCTTTTGATGTGTTTTTCAGATGGCTCTGTGTAACCTGAGCTGTCTGTTATTTTGTGGATGCTTGGAGGACTCAATAGTACTTGCTTTGGTATATCAGCTGGATGTTTTGATTAGTTAAAACTTTCATTTGGGGAAAATACAACCTTAGAAATTCAAGTTTTATTAACTGTGCCTACGGCAGAAAGTCATCGGAGTTTCAAGTATGTCTCCAGAGCCCAAGAAGCTATAAATCATTCAAGCTCGTTAGAAAGTTGCCTAAGCCCCTTTGTTTACTATCCTAAAATTCTCTATTATGCAGTATTTCATCCTATGTATAAAATCCCTACAACTCATTATTATGATAAACAGGTGCAGATCCCTGTAATTGCTTGGTCTGTTTTCATGGAAGAGACTTTTGAGATATTACATCAAGGATATCTGTTGCCCATTAAAAAAACAACAACTGAAACACCAAACCAAAAAACCTTGTGGCATCTTTTGACAAAGTTTCTGACACTATTTGAGCCCTCCAAGATATGATGGGTAAGTGATGGAAGCCCCATCTGTAGTAAATTTAACCACTCTAAGGTGACTCTAGTGGGTCACTCAGACGTAATGTCTGCTTCTGAAAATACTGACCTGAGTATTAATCTTTACCCTAAAATTTATCAGTAGCATTGACAAAGGAACCCTATCCAGGGCTGAAATTTCTACGTTTAATTTGAGAAAATAATATACAGTAGGCTTTTGAACAGGTTGCGCACGGTTGCAGGTCCAATTCAATTTAAGCAAGGTGTTTGGTCTTTCTGCGATTTCTCAATATTGCGATTTTCCCAGAAATATTAGCAGATAAAGAAATTTTAGCTATTCCTCTGTGCCACCCTCTGTACTGATTCCAGGCTCTTCTTGAAATGCTAATATATCATCCTCGGTGCTGTATTCTTGCAGCCTGTTCCCCGAAGGGGATTCGGATTGCCTTCTCAGTAGCAGATTATTTTCTGATCACATTTCTCATATTAGGGAAGCTATGAGACCAGCAGTGATCATTTTAAAATTTAGCTTTATCTAGTCATCTATTAGCAAGTCATATGATACATCAAGTAATTTTTGCTTTGATGAGGGAAGGAGCTTACCAAGACATTAAGCACTCAGTAGTTTGTATACAAAGCAAATCGGTGCCTCAAAGCATCTAAACAAAATACTGCCTCTTTGCCTCAAAAACAGATATTCGTGCAATCAAGGGCATGGGATGATGTTTACAGATGCCTTCATGTGTCTACTTTGCTGGACCATTTAATGCTAATCTAGTGTTAGATTACCCTTCTGAAACTGCTAATAAAATCTGTTACATTACCTTGCTGAGGCCGAGGCCCCAGGGCTTCAGAGATGAGATTTCTATCTGCTGACAGATCATGCCTGGCTGAAAACTCAAAGCAGATACTTTTCTGCATCAGGTGTGAAACACCCTCACATCCTAATCCTGCCAAAGGACACGGTAATGGAGAGATATGTAAAATGCTTGTTTATTCCACAGAAGATATTTCAGCTGGGGATGAGGGCAAGGGAAATATATATCCTTAAGCTACAGGCAATTGCAGTAAGGCCAAAGTGGCTGTAAATATGCTGTTTGGCACCCAGGGAATGCAGATTTTAGGGTCCAAACACAGTACAGGGTGGTAAAGGCTAAGATCCCGATTTCTTCCCAGCCCTGCTAGTCTCAGTGATGAAAACAGTCCAGAGAATTCAAGAACACCAAATGCATCTCAGTGGTGAAGGGCTTGATAAGAGATGTTCAAGCTGGCATAAATCCTTCCATGTCCCAGTGTAATTATGGCTAGTAAGTTTTTGGGGAGGGTACTGCAAGAGTTAGTGAGCAAAATATCCCTGAAGAACATGTCTCCATATGGCAGAACATCCGGAAGACTGAGATTTTTCCAAGAATAATGCGGCCCATCAGAGTGTTGTGCTCATGTTTTGGATGAAGTTACTCTATTGCATTTATTGCCCAAACGTCTTCCCTTTTAACAAAAGATAAACTGATTTACAACTACTGGTATTCTTGGATGATTCCTTTGGAAAACACTTCACATTCCTTTGTATAGGGAGCCTTTGGGGTCTTTAATGTTTTAGATGTATAGTATTGGCTAGTGCCCAATGGGAATGCATTCTGGAAGGAAGCTTGAGTTTGATTTTTCACAGCATTGTATCTTGTGTAACCCTTGAAATCTGGGCACTGGTGTAGGAGATAAAACATCTTCCAGAGAGAAATTCAGAGACCATGCTGGCTTCACTGGCTTTGTTCTTTCTGTACTGCCACCAGAAACAGGAAACCATCAGGAAATAAAGCCTCTCTTTCTGCTTTCAAAGTAATGAATCCACTTCCTTCTACTTCAGATGGCAGCAGATGAGCTACACATCCAGGCTCTCCTTATAATCACTGCTAAGGAACGGGCATTCCTAGAGCATAATTCACGTGAGGTGTTTCACATGCTGGCACAAGGAGGAGGTGGGATGCGCTGCTTCACTCTGCCACCTGTGAAGGGAGGCTCTTCATGTCTGCTTCAGAAGTAGGTGTCTCATTTTCACTGACAGAGAACCTAGCCCATATGTTCAGCTGCTTCCCCTGATCATCTTAGTTGGCCCTCCTAAAGAAAAAGTCCTTTTCTGAGTCAAACTCTGTCTGCAGTTTTTGGCAGCTGAGCAGTGCAAAAACACAAAGCCTGGTGCAGAGATGTAATTTGTCCTCCAACTTAGAACAGGCAATTCCCAGATGAAAACCTTTGTGCTCCCAAGGCATGCTCCTGTTGGGAGAAGTGCTTGTTGATGCTCTTCCACCAGAAGCAGTGGACTCTGCAAGGGGTGAGTTACCCTTTTCCAAGGTTGAACCCCAGGCCTGGTGAGATGTGGGTTCCTATTGCTGCTCATAAAAGAAGACAGCAATTTCCTTTCAGAAGCGAGTGTGGAAAGAAAAGATGGGTCTTGACTCCTACCTGTCTGCCCTTATTGCAGTGAGGATTGCCTCTGCACGTGGCTGCCTTCTGCCATACCTTTTCCTTCAGCTGCCCCTCTCCTGCAACATTTTGCCAGATTTTCAGACATATCCCGAGCTATGAGTCTAATGGGAGAAAAATGAAGAATGACTCCAAGGCGCCAGCTGAAAAGAAGAGTGAAATAACTCTGCTTACACAGGGGGAAAATATTAAGAGTTGGTCTGAAAAAAACCCTAGGAGATGAAATGAAGATAAACTAGAAAACAGCAAGCTGCTGGTAGACTGGATGGTCATTTTTTGTGCTTGGAAACTCTTACAAATACCAGTGACCCTTGAAAGATCTCTGATTAATTGGGCAACTCCAGCTAAGTGGGGAACACAGCAGTATATTTTTCATAGTTCTTAGAGACAGTCCTGCTAGTACAGGCTCAGTAGCATCTTTGATAGCCTTTTCCTAACCCTTTTGCACTGCTGTGACATATTCTGCAGGCTGCCAAAGGAGGAATAACAAAAATGAAGCCAAGAGAGGTCTAAAAACCTCACTCCATCAAGTAGAGTGTGTGTGAATTGTCAGGAAAGGTTTAGATATTGGCATAGACTTCTCTCCTGGAGGCAGGACAGTCAGGCAACTGAATTAGCCATAAATTTTCCTGTCATTCATCTGCCAGGAGTATTTTTCAGAAATGCTGCGGTTCCATCCAACTACTCCCCTTTTGTAATCGAATGATGATTTATTATCCAAGCAATGAAGAAAAATATATTACCCTGGAATTTTTGAATGTGTAATGATATGTAAGCCACAATAATGAATCACTCCTTTCCCTCCCCTCCCTTCCTCATGTATATTTGGGTGTTTATTTCAGTATAAATTTCCATTTCTGTCCTCCGAAGTTCTCCTTCACAAAGGGGAATTCCAAGTTATGGCACTGGAGAGTTTGAGATGCCTGAGTTAAAGAACAGACAAACAAACAGAGCCATGTGCCTTTCAGCTCTCCTCTCCCACACTTCCCTGCTCTCCCCATGCTCGGTCTCCTCGTCAGAGCTGTCTCTGCCTGTGACTCCCTTGCAGTTGGGTTTCTGGTTTGGATATAGAAGTACTGAAGGTCAGGATGAGGAGATTTGCCCTGGTCCGAGCACAGGCTAAGGCAGGCCAAGGTCCTGGACCCCTCTGCTTACAGTGCATCCTCAAAAAGGACTAGTGCAGAGTCAGAAGTGCTCCATTCCCTGCAGGTTGTCCTGGTGAGGGGAGCTTAGGGGTGACCCCCAGGACAGCAGTGTTACGTGTCTTAAAGTCTTTCTCTACTCCATATTCTTAGGTTTTGCTTGTATTAAATTAACTCCTGTGTATGAGCTGCCTTCAGGTGTCGGACAGGCCATTCACTTAAGAGTTGTGTTCGATGATTCTTGTGGGTCCCTTTCAACTCAGAATATTCTCTGATTCTGTCTGTAAAAAGAAACTGGGCAATCATGATGCCTGGCTTTGCCTGAAGGGTTATTTCTTTCACCCTAATGCATTGCTCCTTCTGGACCCATTTGGGAGACAAGGTAGTGGCATGCATGATGCAGAGCCATTACAAAGGAAGAAATTGGTCTCAAATAACTCGAGAAGTGCTTGAGTGGATTGAGTGGTGTGGCCTTGGCCAGTGCTGTGCTCTGTCAGGTGGGGTGGGTCAAAAGCACTTTTCATGGCAGTCAGAAGCGACAGCAGTAAAAGAACACCTGACTTCCCTGCCACATGCTCCCAAAAGCTCTCCTACTGTTTGCCAGGGAATCCTCTAACTAGGCTGATGCTTGTGCTTATTTTCTAGGGTTTTTTTTTTGCAGGGATTCACTTACAAGCTTCCCCAGTTGGTTACTGTTATTTTTTCTTGAAATGTAGTCGGCAGAATGCATTCTTTTAGGCTGGAAATGTCAAAAGAGCTTTGTGGGGGTTAGAGACCCAGATCTACTGAAATTCAGGAGGACCTGGTTTTCTCGCACATAGAAATTTCATTGAAAATCCCCTGCTAGACCTTTTGCTATGCTTGGTATATTCAGAGCATGCCACAGAAAAAAAAAAGTTGCCCATATGAGCTGTAGGGAACAACCCCACAGTTTTAGCTATTCTGTCAAATTCTCGTAAGGCAGGATAGACACTGCAGCAGGCTTTGTCCCTTTGGAGCTACAACATGTGGTTCTGGATTAATAAACCCACTGTACTTCAGTGAGTACTGAAACAAGGCAGTATTGCAGAAGTGGCTCAAATACTGAGTAAGACTTTGGCCAGAGGCAGACGTTTCAGGGTCTGGAGCTGCACACACACAGCACTCATCTCACTCGAGACTAAGTTGGTCTTTAGCAAAATGAAGACATTGCTGGAAAACCAGAGCTTTATCCATTCTTGCAGGCTGCATTTGCATTTGAATGCATTTTATTCTTTTCATGCTCGTTAAAAGTGTTATATTAATATGGTATTTTCCTTGTGTTACTATACACTTTCCAGACTCCTGGAATGTAACTCCGTTGTAACCAAAATAACTCCCAACAAAGGACAAAAACCTGTTTATACTAGTGAAAGAATATTGCAAAAACTTATGGAAGAGTTTCATTTTTCCACGGGCCTGAAAAATTCCTTGAGTGGCATCACTAAAAATATAGGCATGATTCTCTCTATGTTTCTTTGTTGTTAAAATGCAGCTGAACAATAGGGGAGGCAGTGGTTGGTAAAGCCCAGAGAAAGAACTTATTAAAAACAGCTTAAAAGACTTATCTTAGGGGTTTTCATTCTCCAGAGGTGAATCCAAGTGACAGTGAAATTTTTGACTTGAGCTGCAAGGTGTGATCCCTGATATTTCTGCAGGCTGGGGCATGTATTTGTTTGGGGGGACATGAGAGATGAGACGACAACACAGAGTCCCCTGCAGAGCTGGTGCCATTAAGGCACACCAGAAATATCCTTACTGATGGTGCTGTGAACTCAAGGGCAGGCTGCTGCTGTTGGTTCTGGTGCAGTTTCTTTTGCACTTACGCTGTCTTGGGCAGAATTTGGTGCACTTGGCTCCCTGTAGCAAAGCCTGTGCTCTGATTGCTTTCCATTCTCTGAGTTAGGTTCTGAGCAGGATGTGAATATGTGTAGTTAAACTCGAATTTGAAGCAACACAGAAAAGGCAGAAGGAAATTTTCTATAGGCATAATAGACTTTAGACACATGATATCTAAAGCACAGTAATTACAGTTTCATGGCCACAATATGAAATCTACTGAGGTGTCTCAGCTGCAGTCCCTCATTAAGTTGCTATTTTATCAGGAGGTTTGTCATGGAAACTCCACGTCAACTTCAGCTCTAAGGATGAAGCCTCTCTTTTGAGGAACAGACTGATTTGTTTAGGCTTGCTATATTTAATGTTGAATTCTTCCCGCTAGTTGCTAGCGATTAAATAAAAAAAAGGAAAAGAGTCCCTCCCGTGGTTCTGGTTGACTCCACGTGTTACAGCCCAGGTGATTGGTGGTCCTATTGGACTGACCTCAAAGAGAATGGAAGAGCTGAAAGAGTCAAGACCAGCCCTGCCTGATAAGACAAGGCCTGCTGACTCCGCTGAGCCAAATGTTTGAGTTGCACATGCTAAGCTAACAGACTAGGGTATTTACAAGGCTTCACTAAACACTTAAATCTATTTTGTGGACAAAAGGATTTTAAGTTAATTTATTTTGTTGAGAGAATAATTTAAGCAAGTTAGCATTTTGTTGACAGAATTATGATGAAATTCATTTTGTCTACATAACTGATTGGACAGTTAGCTGAATGCATTTTCTCCACTGAATCGAGTATGTGCCAGGACTGTCAAACAGAGTCTCCTCCATGATTTCAAAACAGTTTGTCAACAAAATGAATACAAAATCCTTTTGTCTACAAAATGAACTTAGGTGTTAATTGTTTGTCCATAAAGAGTGCAAAGCCAAACGATTCTCTGTTGAACACTGATAAATATGTAGAAGATGGGGTGTGTGTGTGTGTGTACACAAACACACAGAGCTGTGTACCTTGCTTTTTTGCCAGAGTCCCCGTGCCACAAACCAAGTGCCTGGCAGGGGACGGTGTCTGATCCAAGCTGAGATGTGACACGGCCGGGATATCACGTTCATGTTGGGAGCATCACAAGGAACTGACTCGTGTAGAAACGCAAAACACGGGGGCTGGAAAGCTGTCAGTGTTGTTTCTAGCAGGGATTCAAGCCCTCCCACTGTGAGGGCTGATCACAGTTCTACTCGGTACGGGAGAAGCACAATGTGGGATGCGGGGGTTTTCTGGCCCTGGAGAATTGTGTCACAAATAGTCATGGCACATGAGGAGCAGAGGGAGGATGTGCTGTATGCAGATCATGAGAGCTGGAAGCTGAGGCTTAACAAAGCAAATGCCTTTGTTTCAAGTCTGATGGGGAAGCACCTCTTGCAGACCAGGAATTCATCTGGGTTTCCTTGACGATGTAAAGGCCCCTCTCCTTCTGGACAGATGCTTATTAAAGTGGTGCAACATGAGCTATCTGCCTGTACAAGATGGACATTTCACTTAATCCTTGATTTTAACCACAACTGGACTCATCCAAAGCCCACTGATAGCTTCATTTTCTATTGTCATTTTCTTATTTTTTTTTCATATTTTTGTAAGTACACCGTGATTGTAAGTATTAAGGGCTTAGTTTAGAACAGAGAATCTGGGGTGTCAAGTCTGAGCACCTCTGAGATCATAACAGAAAAAATGCTGTGAGTTTTATTCTGAAAATATTGCATGTTTGGAGCAGTCTCCACTTAACATTAAATGTCTGGAAAGGAAGAAAAAAAAAGAAATATTCTCATTAAATATGTCATAAAGTTGCACAATTTTTTTCCTTTTCTCTCTCTTATTTTGTGCTTTTAAGAGCGTTAAAGTCAATCGGAGGTCGGAAAAATATGAATTAAAGCTATGAAGAAATACGGTAGTGTCACATTGCAAAACAAAAGTTCAGCCCTCTGATATGTTTTCGTGTTCATTCAGGAAGAAACAACCATAAAATCCCCAAGTTCATTTATACTGCTAGAAGTACCCCGGCTTTCAGCCCTGCTAATTGTCAGCAAAGCCAAAAGAAGGGAAAAGCCATCCATTTTCAGCTGTTTTCTCTAAACCAGAGTGTTGGTGTCACTGCCAGAGCGTTGAAATTAAGGAGAGGTACATCGGGTACGGAGAGATGAAGTTAAAGGAACAGAAGCAGTTTCTCCTAACACAGTTTGTCATTGACAATCTTCTCTGTTTTCTGCAAGGAACAGTTATCATAGGAGTGCAGTGGCAGACCCCTGTTTTCATGTTCTTTTGCAGAATGTGACCTTCGGGAGAATGCAGCCCTGTACCTGAGACGCAGGTCAGACACAGCACACATTGCAACAGAGCTGAAAGGAGCTTGGCTGATAGCAGGGCCTTCCCACTGACACTGGTCAGAGATGGCAGCTGGCCTCACGTCAGGATGTGACAACCCTGGCAGGGGTCACAGGTGCACTGCTCTTTATTTTGTGCCTTTCTTATAGCGCCTCCAAGATGTTTCCCTGCTGGCTCTTGCCTTTTGCTTTCTGCTCTGGGCAATGGGTCTGTGTGGCTGAGAAGGTGCAACAGTGAGGTTTTGCAGTTTTTTAGTGCCATTTATTCCGACTGTTTTGGTTGAGCACATTGCTGTGTGCCTTACGAAGAGCCATGATTGCTCTTGCTGCCGAAGGTAAAGCAAATCTGACGCGTCAGACTCTCTTGCTGCTCAACAGTCACTAATGACTGCAGCATATGTTGCTGCTTCCCAGGGCACGGGGCGTTCAGTACATCTGCTACTCCTCCAGGATCCAAATCCTGATCGTCAATGCCAGGATCCCCGTGCCCTTAGCTCCAGAGGGACTGTGCTGAGAAACCTGGGGACAATTAGGCTACAACTGGGGACCGTGGCATGGTAATCTGTAACACATTAATGATGTAAGTATCTTGCAGAAATCCCAACCGGGAAATAAGAAAGTTGCAAATTGCAGATGCTGTATTAACATGGGTTCATAAGGCACTCACTAGGGGCTGCATGCATAAATTGCCCAGGCAATAAAACCCTGCAGTGTCAGTGCTGAAGGACCTCTCGAAATCCAGGACTGTCAAATGGAATCAGTACCTGTAGTGCGAGGAGTCTGTAAATCTGGCCAGTGTGCTCTGAATGTAAAGGCAGGAGACCTCTCTTTTAAAACAGCCTGGTAAAACAAACTGAGCAGAAAAGGCTTTAGTCACGTCTGTGTTACAGATACCTCTTCACTGCTCACCAGCTCTCCTCTTTGCCTACTTCCGAGCAGATGACATTGCATTTCCATTTTACCCTGAGGTCACATCTGCAGTGTAGGCATTCAAAGTCACACCTATTCATAAAACCAATTTTGCAGCCTAATAACTCTTCAAGGCCAGGGAGAGGAGAGAGGGTTTTTAATGCAGGTAAAGGCAGGACACTTGGAAATAATAAAAAGTCTGTATTATGTGCTATAAGAAGGAGAGAAGGTAATAAACTTAAAATGTCATATCTTATAATGAAACCAAAATTTGAGCCATGAGAAAAGCCAAACCCTGCTCTTCTTTGCCTTTGTGCATTTTCTTTGCTAATGTAATTCCTGATGGTGGCTGCAGCATGATCATCTCCTAAGTGACTTGGCCTGCATAACATGCCACTTTCTAGGGGAAAATGTTTCATTTTAGTAGGCTGAGGTGATGTAAGAGACATTCTAAGTACGTAAATTATGATAAGCCTCATTTAAAGCCCTAATAACTAAGTGCATGAATGACTAGAGATTCTTAGTAAGGTAGGTCTGCAAAGGTCACATGGGATTATTTTTAGTGTAAACTGCAGAATTGGTTTTTGGAAAGGCTATGTGATATTCTGAGCATAAATAGATGTAGTTTACTCCACCTATATCAAAAGAGGTATGTGGTTTACAGCTTTGTGTGAAGTAGACTGCAATAAAAGATCCCCCTCTCTGCATGCAGACCACTGGAGTTTTCTGCTGTCCAATGCATTTGTTCCTCTTCCGTCCAAAAGAATCCCAAACTAATGGAGCTGTCATTGCAATCTGACAGGAGCTAGCATATAAAGGAGGGAAGATACATGACTCAGAGAAGCACTTGTTTGGAGCTTTTTCATTAGTCACATGCAGGAAATCATTCAGAGGGCAGTGGGGCTCCTGTAATTCAAATGAAAAGAAAATGTATGTTTTCTTCATAGTCTGTGCAGGTGACCAAACAGATGTACAGGGTTTGTAGGTAGTCTGTAACCTAGAGAGAGGGCAGCCAGCTTGAGGGTCTTGTGGATGGGCAATCCCAGGTCTCAGGGACAGACTGAGATTCAGAGCAGGGTTGTCCTTCTCCCATGGCCACAGAGCCAAATCCTCACCAACATGCTGGCATCCTCCTGCATGTCAAGGATTCTGGGCTGTGCTTGCTCCTTTTGCTGCTTCCCAGTTATGTCCTGGTCTCCTTGTACTTGGGTCTCCCCTTTGACTGGAGCTCCATGGCTGGTATAAAACATTCATGGTACCCATCAAGCAGATGAGTCCCTCCCTGGTCTACTCAGCACGAGTCCCACCAGCAGATCCTGCCTCTGAAAGGAGCAGGCAGAGGTACAGACCTGGCAACAGAGGTACCAAAGATGCATCACGTTAAATTCTTATCAAAACAAATTGCTTTTACAAGCTCACCCGTAGCCTGATTGAGGCTCTGGAATACACATTTGGGGAACAGATTTCACTCATAGTGACCAAAGACAAACCTCACCTTTCTTTTTTTGGAAAAGAAAGCTCAGTAATGTCATCTAGAGAGGCAGAAGTGTTATCTTTCTTCTCTTTTTATAGCCAAATGAAAAAGCATAAGAATGATGCTTACAAATAATAGGGTTGACTCATAAGAGCTGACTGTACATGACTCATAAGATGTGAGATTATTCTAGAGACTTGAAGAATGTTCCAGGGACTTGAAGTGCACATACATGAACTGAGACTTGGGCTTGGGGGGTTATTTTTCCATATCTGGAAGAAGAATGCTTGCTATTTGTGTTGAGATGTACATTGCCGTTGTATATGTGACTTATGAGATTCTAAAACATTCCTGGTCTCTGAGGAAATCTGGCATTAACCATGTTTTCCATATGCTTTGCTTTAACTTGGAAGGCCATGGCCAATGGCTGGTACAGTGGGGGCTGTAACTTTCTAAAGAAATTGAAATCACCAGCTTTTTTAAGAGGGAGCCTGGGAAAGTGGAGTCCCAAACCAAGCACAGGGTTGGCCCGTGAAGATCGCCAGTGTGATCCCAGGATTTTGCACTGATTGAAGCCATTTTGCTTCGAAAAACTAGAAAAGCCTGATGCAAAAATACCCATGCAAGGGACAGAAAATCTAAGGATTAATGACCTGTCTCCTTGAAGCAGTGCAATTAAACACCACATGTCCCTGAGTGACAGGGATGTGTACTTTCACTTGTACGACCTCTCTGACCAGCCCATGTGATCCATCAGCAGTCCTGTTCAATTAGAAGAGATGTCACTCGCCTTCCCTCTGCCAAAAGTGCCCTCACAGTCAGCTGGGCACAGGAATAACCTCACACTCCTCCTGGGAGTGTCACACCTTAGGGTCACTGCTGGGCAATATCTCTTCCTGGACAAGGGAGCTTCACAGGTTTCCCAGCCAGAAAAGCCTTTTGCAGCTCTGCTTTTCCACGTGCTGGCAAGGAAATGCAGGGTGGTGGAATCATGAATGAACCTGCTTGAATGGGGCTAGAAGCTATCAAGGAGCTTCCCCTATATCTCTAGTGTTCTTTTGGATTACAACCAAAGTTACTTTTTCCTTAAAATGAAGAAAAGTCTTGGGATTGCACGTGACAGTATTATTTTCCAGTACTGCGATATGTAGTAGCATTTTCTCACATTAGTTTGCAACTTGGAGAATAAAAAGAACAGCTCACCATAAAAGGGGGTAGCACCACATCTGATTTGCAGAAACCACTTAGTCCAGAGGGAAAGACCTCCCTTTCCAGCTTGCTGGCCTCCTTTATTTGGTTGAAAATAGCAGAAACTGTAACTTTTCTTTATATGCATGCAGGTCCTTACTGCCCTTGAACTCTTCGCTGTGCTCCAGTTACTGAAGTACTTGAAAAGACTAAATTAAAGAACATCTTTGGCATACTTTTTATCTAAAACTGACCATTTTGTTGTGCATTTTGTGCTACACGTGATTGTATGTGTAGGGACACTTTCTGAGAAATCCCAGCAGCTTCACAGCTCCTTGAAGGAGAAGAGATCCTTCTCGGCCCACTTTGGTCGGGTGGGGTGGAAGGGAAAATGCCAGCACGGCTAAGTTGCTCTGTTGGACTACATTCCAAGCGATCATTTTTTCCCAAATGATACGTTCATGTTGGGCTGTGCACGTGCTTGGGTGGGAAAGGGGCATTCAGCCTTTTCCTGCACCTCCAAAACCAGGGGTTGGAAGATTCTGTTGGGAAATTTGCACCCCATACCAGCCTGAAGAGGCCCACCCTGCTGGAAATGGTTCTGAGCATACTGTGGGTACGTGTTCAGGTGCTGATCACCTCTTCTCTCTGTGCTCTGCTTGCAATTGTTTGTCAAAAGGAATGTGAAGAGGCTGTCCCAAAAACATGCTGGGCTATAAATAATGACTTTTCTGTGCCCACTAGGAGCCATTCAGTGACTGAGCACAGACAGCTGCTGACAGAAGGCTGAATTGTTCTACAACAGCAGACACCGGGATTAAGTGTGAATTTTGGAAATTGCCTCATAACTTGCACAGGGACGTTAACGTGTGACATCAAAGACTATTGGTACTGTCAGCCATGCATTCTCACAGTGAGCTCGTTTGGGGCAGGATTTGCCTCCTGGAGGAAATAAGAACACAGATTTGTGTAAATCTTTCCAAATTCATAGCTTGCTTTGAAGATATGGTTTGTCACTCCCTTTTATGGCATGCAGCCTTTCTCCCAGTTTTAGTAGGGAATTACTCAACAGTGTTTTTGGTCAGGGGGCATGTAACAGCTACAGAGAGTATTGTAAAGAACAAGGTGTCTTCTGAAAACCTTCGTGTGGTAAATTAATCCTTTTGGTCAAGTGCAAGTCTGGTACCAGACTTGTCCAACAACTAGATATCATATTCAGAAACCTGTGCTGAGGCTGGGAATTGGCCAGCACCACAAAGCTCAGCACGCTCACCTACATTTGCCACCTTTAGCTGTAGATGAATTACGTCGGTACGTGTGCATGTGTTAGACACAAAAGGTAGCTTTCCATGATAACTGTGGTTTGGAATATGTGACAAATACTAGGTCCCTATATTAAAAAGTGCAGCACTCCAGCAGCTTGGTAGTTGGAGTGTGGGGTTACAGATTCATTCCTTCTTGTACCCAGATCAGTAAGCAAAGTCTGTATTAGCAGTGTAACAGAATCTTGGCAGAAGTTAAAAAAAAACCAAATCAGAGTGAATCCACAATTTTTTTTCAGACAAGGAGTAATTTTATTTGTGCCTGCACATGTAATTGAGCATGTGCAGCGGGGATAAAGCAAACTCTTCTGTTCTGGTGACACTGGCACATGGTGAAGGTATAACTCAGCATGGTTCCTGGCTTCAGAGTGGAAATTGGTGCTAGGAACTTGTTAATGTGTGGCTAGGAGGATTCTAAAGCCTTGCCAGTCTAAGCTGGCTTGATTTATTTTTTCCATTGCAGACAAATATTTTTTGCTGTAATGTTTGAGACACAAAGCAGGGCTTTTCCTGCTCCATTTGAGAGGCACTGCAATAGCCCTGGGAGATGTGAGTTGCACAATGGCTTTCCTGATGCTTATCCTCTACTTTCCCTGACTCAATTCCAGACCAATTTTCAGCATTAGAATTGGCTAAAGTGGGGAAAGATGTTTTTTATTTTGGGGACTTTGTTAATAATCCATGCAAACCCATCCTCTTTTTAAGGGAGAGATGTGTAATTGGCAGCTTTGGTGGTTTTGATGGACAGCTTTGTTGGAAGTATTAGCAAGGTGTTCCATTAACTGGTAATGGATGATGGAAACTTCCTGCCCTCCTTCCTCCCTCTTGGATGAAGACCCTTATTCTGGCAGACGCTTGACTAAGGGATTTTTTTCTGTGTGTGAGTGTGGTTGAAGAGCTTAGAAGTCAGAAACATCAGTATCATGTTCACTGAGGTGCAGTCTATTTTCACTTTACAAGCCATAGACACAGAGAGAATAGTGAGGAGTAAGCTACACATGTGGAGGGTGGGCTGAGGTTTTGTTGCATTTCTTCAAGGATTGAGAGAAAAAGAATACTGCTTAGGAGTTTCAGAGATGAGTAATCAGTGTTTTGGGAATGAAGTCTCATTTCAGTGTCCCAAATAAATACCGGATCATTGCAGGAGGAGGGATTAGCTGCTACCCCAAAATATCCTCCCAAATCATTAGTTTGATCAGTTTTCTAACTGAAATGGTAATCGAATTTTCCTGGTTTTGTGGTAGATTTGAAGTCAGCTGCCTCCTCCTTACTGGTCCAGTGTATGCAATTAAGCAGAAGATGATACTGCAATGTGTCACTCATCATGTGCAAAACAAGAACATCAGGACAGGGATGGTTGCAAATGCATACTCAAAACACAGCTCTTCTGAATGGCTTGCCTCAACCTCAGGGACTGTGTACCTCCCTGTTTCCCTGGTTTTACTGGATCATCTTCTGCTGGACCGTGGTTGCTGTGTCTCAGCCATTATTCCTCTCTCTAAATTCCCACTGAAAGCACATCATCCTTTGCTGCTTCTTTTCTTTGTAGTTTTCCACTACAATTCATAGTCTTCTCTTTCTGAAGGACAAATACTTTTTGAGATTGTACGAAGCTGGAAAGCAGAGCCACACATATCCTTGTGGGTCTTATAGACAGAGAAATGTTCCATGTTCCATGTCCCATGGCCTGCAGTGGTCATACTCTTGCAGAAAGGACTTCAAGGGCAGTCCTTACCTCTCTTTGCTTACAAGAGCTCTCAGTGGTTTCAGCCTGTAGCAAGCCATGAATCTACCATCTACACACAATTCATGTACCGGGTGTACGAAGTCATGCACGCGTGTATTTACGTAAGTAACAAAATATTTTTGAATCATGTTTTCCTTCCTATTAAGTGTCTATGCCTCTATGTAATGATGTATTTACTGGGTTAGCATAAATGAGCCCTAATAACGCCAGATGGAAAGGGAGGTGAAATTTGAATAGACAAGCTTAGTGGGAAAACTGCAAGTGGTATAAGTGCAAGAGGAGGAGAGGTGGCTCTGAAGGGCTTGTTAGATGTGCCTGTTTCAGTTCCAAGTGTGCATTATCAGCACATCGGCAGGAAATACGAGGAGAAAAACAGATTATCAGGGAAAAAGAAAACGTATTGAAATGGGATCAGATTGCACCGTGAGAGGAGGGTGCAGAGCCATCCCCCTGGAGAAAACCTCCCCATATGAAATGACCCCTTAGTCCCACAGCTGATTCCCAAGACTCCTGCCTTCCGCTTGCAGAGACAAGTGGAACAGCTTTGATCCTGTGCAGGGCTTGACACTGTAAGAGAGGATCAGGGCTGCAGTAAACTCATTAGGGACTCGGCTCCTGCTTTTTCTGAAGGGTACAGATAAAGGCAGTAAGAAAAAGCCTTGCAGTGGGGGAGAGGAAAGATTAGGCTGTTGCTTAGGCAGCGGTGTAACCTGGGAAGCTGTAGCTGCCAGGGAATATGTTGGGAAGTTGCTATGGAGCGAGGAGGAGGATCACTGCCTGCTGCCCTGTGCAGAGAGGTACTGCCCCTTCCATAGCTCTTCTCCTTTCTTTGACACTAAGATTTAAGGACTGTTTTTTCCCCATTGTAAAGCTACACAACTCTCCTCGTGTCAGGAAAAATTGCATTTACAAGCTATGTATATTAAGCTCCGGGAGATCTTACGTGTAAGGAAGCTGTTTTCTTGTTTTCATTGCAAAATGAGACAGGCACAGCTAGGTAACAAAACCTGTGAGCAAAAATAGCTTTGGTATTTATCCAGGATATGAAGCACACTGCGAACAACTGTGCGTGGATTACAATAGATGTGTCAGATAGTGCTTTCTTTACCTCGATTTCCTGGAAATTGCAAGGCTGTATTTAATTGCTGATTATTTTTTCAGTCTTTAATTGCTTGGGTTCATCTTCTGTACAAACACAGCTGTAAGGCTGATATTGTAAAATTGCTACTATTTTAGCCAAGCCTGTTCACCTGTTTTTGAAAACAAGGAATGGAAAATGCTGCTTTGATCTGTAAGGTACTAAAAACTCTGAAAAGCTTTTCTTCAGGTGTTTGAGCAGTAGTGGCTGTTGCATTCAGCACATGACTTTCTGCTCTGCCAAGTTAGACTAGGGTTGATGAGGTGTTTGTACGTGATGGAGAGACCTGTTGATTTTACAATGGAAAAACCTCCAATAAGTTGAAAGTCTTGGAGCATGTGCCATTCGTCTCTATCCTATCCTCTAGCAGGGACTGGTGAGTGCAAGTTTGAGACCACTGCAGCTTTCTGCTCACACTTTTATTACTGTGTGAGTTTGCATTTATTTGTGCATCCTCCTGGTGTTTGCACAGGGCTGGCAGGGGGCCTGTTCTGTTCAAACGCAGACTGGATGAGAGGGTCAAAAAAAAGGAAGCTGTACTGCTGGTGTTCCGTGAATGTGATGTTACAGTAGCAATAATGACATTTACCAAGGTTTGGAGCTTGTGCACAGAGTTCTGCTGGAGTGAGAACTTCATCGATGGTGCTGAGGTTCCTTTGTAAAACAGCTGGTGCTCAGAAAGGGACTGTCCGTGTTTCTATGAGAGCTCCTGAAAAACTTGCAGAATGATTCCTTTGTATCAAATAGAAAAACAATTTGAAATATGCAGTTTGTTTTGAATTACAGATGTCCAAATCCTGCAGAAACGAATGAACCCATCTCTGTTACCTTTGTGTATCATCAGATCAGAATGGCTTCTGAGTCCCCAGAAAAGGTCCTGAACACATATTGCTTGCTTTTAAAGACTTCAGAAAGGTGGCCAGATTCTTTGTCTTCTTGCTTCCATGCGTTATTTATTTGCTTGTTAACACTGACTGACATTCCTATCACCCCTGTGCTGTGTCCCAAGTGCCACGTGCCTGCACTGGGATGAGTTTGGGATTTGCTACTGCATGCACCCAGCTGATGTCTGGTTGTTCCAGACCAGCTGGTTGAATTGAGCAGTGATCTCACCATTTCTGAATCTGGAAATCCTCCTTAAAGCAGGAATATGCAAATCATAATCCAGGGCATATACTGAGAAGCTGCTATAGAGTGAGGAGGAGAATCACAGCCTGCTGCCCTGTGAGGAGAGGTACTTACCCCTCTCATAGCTCCTCTCCTTTCTTTGACACCAAGATTTAAGGACACTTTAAGGACACTTAGCTTCCCCCAGCTCTGTAGACCAGGAGGAAGACTTTGCCCCAGAGGATTTTTGATCCCACATTATGGCTAGACGGGCAGCCACCAAGGGTTCCCGTTCCTCCAGAGAGAGATGATGAGACAAAACTCATCCCAGCTTTGTTTCATGATGTGAGGAAAGAGAGAGTTAATTACTTCCTGGAAAGCATGCAGCACGGATGAGCTGAGCTGAGCTGAGCTGAGAAAGCTCATCATAAGCTGTTGCTGACCTGCTTGTGCAGTACTTGCACTCAAGACCTCCACAGGTCCCTTCCAGACTTAATTATCCTATGATTGCTACATGCACCAGCTGCTTCAGAAATTTCTGGCACAGTTCACTCACCTTTTCTGCCTCGGGTTTTGCATGTAGAGATGGAATCGTACTGAGAAGAGCTGGAATTTCAGGCAAGGTATAAGGGACTTTCACCAGGTCCTGGACGTCCTGGCACCCAGAGCCACAGGAATGTCCTGCAAATTGCAGTTGTTCTTCAGCCTGTGCTTCCTTCTAGTGCAGAGTTGGGGGAACAACGGGGAGACACCACTGCTCCAGTGTCCTAGCTGGGAGTGGGTTTGCTCTTCACTGCAATCCCTTCTCCCTGCTCCTCTCAGGCATTTGGTCTCATATTTGTAATTCAGCTGGGTTAAGGCCTGCACACTGTGGTTGTTACCTCTGATTAAACCCTGAAGGAGCAGGACAGATGGGAAATATGAAATTTTCTGATGTGAACAACAGGTCAGTGGATCTATTCAGGAGCAAAATAGTCTGGATATTTCTTACCATTGTTGAGTATTAAATTCTGGCCCTGTGCCTGCAGTTTATTCTGTCTGTTAGTCACTATCCTTCTTCCCTCCTTCCCCTTTTTCTATTACTTTTCAGATGCCTAAATGAGAGGCTTTGCAAAATGCACAGTGTGTTTTCCTTATATTCCTACCCAGTCTAAGAGTAAATTAGAGCTTAAACTTGGGAATGCTGCATCTGTCACTAGTTGTAAAGTGGCCTTGAAGAATTTTGCCTTGGCAAGCCTAATTGCTGATAACTGCTTCTTTTATGCAAATTTGGGTGCTCACAGCACTGCTAATTTAGTGGTGGGCTCACAGAGGCAGAGCTGTGGTGGGGAGGGTGGCTTCCCAGGCACAGCTCTGCATTGCAATGGGATGCTCTGGGAAGTGTGTTTTTCAAGCATCATTAGTTTAGATACCTGCAAAAAACTATGTGGCATTAGATCCAATCCCAAAGAAAACAACCTACTTATTTAAGTTCCTGCTCATCCCTAAATTAGTCTTCAGTATTTATTTCTAAATAAAAAGAAATTGCCTCGTGAGCTGCAGTTGCTTTCCTTGCCTGGCTCCCCTGCCTCTGGCAGTACCCACAACATCAGTGTGATCATGCTGCCTGCCAGCCTGGCTCGTGGGATTCTCTCTGCATTGCTTCACCATCTTACCCGCTCCTCACTTATTGCAGAAGCACTTATTGCTCGGCAGAAGTTGGAATTATGGAGTCATGAAGCTGTTGGCCCCATGCTTGTCCTCCAGGTGTGGCTGTGGTGCCGAGCGAGCAGCCTCACACCCGTGTGCACCTTGAGGAAATAAGGTGACTCACTCCTTCTGCTCCTTCAGCAAAGGAAAAACAGCTAACGGGGGTGGTAGCTGGGAAGGATGTTAATATAACATCATATGCTTTGCTGAGCATCTTATGGAGCAGCCTCTTCTTGCTTTAAGGCTCGCTTTAGGGCTTTGCTGGAGCATATTCACCTCACTGGGAATCTGGCCACTCAGTTAACAGTCCTGGAGACAGGTACTGTCACAGCACCAACTCTGAGAATAATGTGCAAACTGATAGCTAGCTGAGGTTTGCACTCCTGAAAATGGAGTGATTATAGAGCACAGTGGGGCTCAGTGTCACGGAGGAAGCGTATGTTGAAAGCTACGCAGCCGGTTGTGCAAATTGCAGTCCCTGGTTCGCCTGGAAAGGTCAGCGAGCAATGCAGCTGGGTGGCTGTCTTGTGGCTGCCATGGCTGTCTCTCTGCAGCCTGTTTCCAAAGGCTGATTCCAGCACATTCCCTCCAGAGGCACTCAGTATACTTTTCCTTTTCTTTTTTTTCAGGGTACAAGAGAGGTCCTGAGTCCCAGTATGATACACGATGCAGAGATGCAGTGCCCGGCAGGAGAAGGCAACTTTAGTTTTGTGGGGTTTTGGTTTTCCCCTGTTAACAGGGAAAGATTGAGGGGTTATTTGTTATTTGGGCAGAAGTGGCACTTCCTTGGGTCCTGGTCTGGGAGAGTCCTCGAGCTGGGAGATCTAATAGGGATCAGCAATGCCCTGTTCACATGAGGAGGCTTGGTGCTGTCACCTTGGGAGCATGTTCTGCAGCATGGACCTGCTGCGAGGGCTGCTGAGTGAAGTTTTCGTGTCATGTGGCCTTTTCCAAGCAAGTGTAAGCTGGAGTACAACGAAAAGCTTAACACTGTGCTGCAAATCCATGTGCAGCAGCTGCCACAGTGAGGGAGGTGAGGAGCTCACAGAAGAAGCCTGAAATTACGTATCGGCTAGACATTTTGGATTAAATCGGAGTCACATTGCAGTAAACCCTTTAAAAATACACCAGGAGAGAAGATTTCCTTTCTTTTTTACAATTGTTGGGTTGATTTCCTTGAAAGGTATGCTGCCTTTTTGAGGGACAGGAGGTAACATGGACAGGAGGTGAGCTATCAGCTCCCATGTCTGGGACTTCTTATCAGGTGACACCATTTGTGTTACCAGCAGCTTTCAGAAGCAGAGGCAGTATTTTGTTGCTGTGGTGTGGATCTGGCAGGGGCAGTTATCACTGCGGTAGACTGTGTGTCCTCTCGTTTATCTCGCTGTTGTCAGGTTCCTCCTACCATGACATCGATTTTATTTCCTGAAGAAGAAAGAGGGCTTTAATTGCATAACTCAGAATGTACAGGGACCATATTAACCTGGAGAATTCCTGCTGGCTCCCACTCCATTTCCATCACCTTTGCCACAGCGAGCTCAGGTTTGCTGTCACAAGCACGTGTGACACCACACTGCAGACCAAGCTGGGGTGCAAAAGTACAAAGGCTGCAGTAAAATGCAAATAACACACCCTACTTTTCCTTGGCTCTTTGTGTCCTTGTGGAGGCATATTTCTCCCCTGCCTTATTGTGACATGAACACTTTGGGGCAGCCTTGCTGCACGACATGCTATAAGTGAGGATGGAGAGCACAGGCTCCTGCAGCCCTCATGGTCAGCACCATCCATGTAAGGTGGAGCTACCACCTGAAGAAAATATTTGATGGAGGATGGAGAGTGTTGTGACAGGGTTATTTATTTTTTTCCCTGCTTGAGATTCTGTGGCCTCTGCTGAAGAAAGGGGCTTGGGAGCAAATCTTTGGTCTGAGCATGTACTGGATTTTCTTATGCTCTTACAATCAGTGCTGTCAGCCCGTGATGTCAGCCAGTGATGTCATCCCTCCATGCCTATGGAGAGATGGGCTCAAATGTCTGATTTGCCACTTCCGGGTGCTTTGTGCTTCCTGAAGTCACTTTCTTCTTGGGGACAAAAATCCTCTTAAAGTAGGGTTTTAACAGGGGTGGTGGAATATAAATTTCGCAATAACTCTCTTGCAATTTATTCTTGATATGTAAATATTATATGCCATCTCAGTGTTACCTGGCAAAACTGAGGGCCATCAGATATCTGGGCTAGCAAGTGCATAGCAAGATAAGAAGAATAATCAGCTTTTTAAAATTTTTTGTATGAGTAAGAAAATGCTCAGTAGAGAAAATGGGAGGGCCTAGGGAGATTTTGGAGGGACAGCCTTCATGGTTTAAGCAACAGAACAATTTGGCAAAGGAAGAGAGTTCTTTTGTAAGGAAGAAAACTTTCTTGAGGAATCTTTCTCTGGAGCACTTCTTTTGCTTTGCTCTGGAGAAGGTGGTGTGTACTTTCCCCATCACATTTTGTCTGAAGTCTCAGTTGTGCTGCCTTTCAAAGCCTTGTGTGGTTGTCCTCAGAGCCCACGAGAGACTTGCCTGGAGGAGAGCACTGTATGGCATACACTGAAATGGGACGCCCAAATTCTGCATTTCATATTGTCAAAGACCTCTGCAAAATAAAACCAGAAAGAATAGTGCATCCCTGATAAAGGCATAGTCCTTGACTAGCAGTTGCTTTGGACAACCAGGATGCTGGAGCTAGATGGCTAGTTTAAAAGTCCTAGTGCAGCTAGCTATTGATTTTTCCCTTCAGACAGCTGTATTCAGACAAGAACAGCCATGGCATCCCAGGAAAGGGACCTCTCACCAGGGAAGATCACCACAATCCTTACTCATAGCCCAGTCCTTTTTCCTTCACTGTGTCTAGTGCAGAAACTCATGAAAGCAGGACAGAGGAAAAGGGGCACTTGGTGCTTCAGGTCCATGACTGCCTTAGTGCATGTAATTACCTGGAAACAATTATGACTGTAGACATCTCCCATAGTAGCAGGCAATACTGAACAAGTCACCTGCTTTACGGGGACTGTACATCTGAAACTGCTGCAGCTCTGTGGATGACTGGCTCCTTTCTATGTACATAAATCTGTGAGTGTGTAGTAGGCTGTAAAATTTATGAGCACTTTAGCCCTTACAAATTTTATCCAGTGTGGCCTTTAAAATCAAGGATTGTTATTAGTATTAAATGCAGATTTTCGTTATTATTAACCCTCTGCTCACCCTTTGCCTTACGCGGGGGGAAAAGACAGAAAATGAACACTAAAGAGAAGGGAAAGAGAAGATTTAGTTCATGGATGAAAGTAGTGAAATCACTTTCAGGTCTACAGATTGGCAGACTAAAGCCTGGTAGTAAAGATTATATAATCGAGATGGGAAGAATTTGAAGGAGGATATTCCCATTAAATTCTAACTGCCTAAATGCAGCATTGCTAAAATAAAATATGTATGAAATAAATCACTCTTCACTACAGCTAGATGGAAATCAAATGGTTTTCTTGGCAGAATTTAACTCAGTTAAGAACGTGAGATATAGTGCTGTTGAAATATGTTGCATGGACATTATGAGGATGGAATTGGTAATTGGAACCTTGAATTTACACCTCTGTTCTCCTTTTTCCATGATTTGGCCGCTGTCCTTAGGAGCCATGTCAGAGCATGTGCATGGCTGGAACATGCTTGGGAGAAGAGGAGGGTGAGGTTACGCCAAGCCAGGCTGCAGGGCAAAGCTGTTTTACAGATCTGCCGGGACCTGGGAAAGTCACAGGGGCACCCAGGACGTTTGGTTCTGACAGACTTCTTGGTGGGCTAGAAAAACTTATCCCAGGGCAGTGTAAGGATACCCACACTCCATTGCAGGCTTTGGACCAGTCCTCATTACTGTCAGAGCATTGTATGTTCTCACTCTCGTATTTTCTTCTCTCCTTCCACGCTTTCTTTTTTTATCATGGAGTGGGGTGGTTTTTTCTCTTATTTTTTTAAAGAGAAAAACTGGTGTTAGGATTATGTCCTATTACTTAAAGTGCTTGTTCTGCTACACGTACACGCAAATTTGATTACACTGGCCATATGAAAGATGCATGAAGGTTCACTTTTGGGAAGTATGCCAAAGAGATCTTCTGAATGTGTAGCTGTTTGATGTAGGCATGTGCATACTAATTGAATGACTGATCAAGTACTGTATCAACAAAATAATCTTGGTAAATTCTGTGTACTTAAGTAACTATAGCCTTCAGGTTGTGGTAAATGGAGTAACCTTTTTATTGGTTTCTTTGGGGTTTTGGTTTTGGTTTGGTTTTGTTTTGTTTGGTTTGTTTTGTTTTTTTTGTTGGATATGCATACTTTATACCTCTCAATAAAGCCATCCTTTTCTAGCTGTTTCTGTGTCCTTCCGAACTGAGGCTTTTCTTTCAATCACTTGTGAAGGATTTTCCTGTCACTGCTTGTACCAAGGAACTTCTCAGATGTCGTTTTCAAGGCCCCTTTGCTGCCTTCCTCCTCAGCAGTGAGGAATCCTGCAATGCCACGCCAGTGAATCACCCCCTGCTCCCCCTTCCCTCTCCTGTGACCCTTGCAAGCAAGACATCCTCTTCTATTCCCACTGCTTGCCAAAAAAACCCCCAAAAAAACCAACAAAAACTTGCTGTAATTCTGTTTGAGTTTTGTGGGAAAGTTCACCTATATCTTCTCTGCTGCTTCTTCCTTATCTATCCCTCCCTACCTACCTTTTGTATTATCAGGAAGACTTAAGGTCACAGGACTGCAGGATGACAGTAGCAAATACAATCCATCCCTGGTGTGTGTCAGGGACAACAAAAGTGGGTCCACCAAGACCCTATTAATGCTATGGATCCAAAGTTAGTTGCTTGTCCTTCCCCTCTTATCTTGTGTGGTTTTTCTCCTCTGTAGTTGGCTGCTCTGTAGTTAATCTCTGGCCCAAGGGTTAGCTAAATTGGTGTTCACAGTGTTGGTATCAAATTGCAGAAAAAACAGCTGAAGAAAGAGTGAGCATCATCCTGGGATCATCTTTTGCAACAGGTGTTGAAGATGCTTCAAGGCAGTGTAGGATGGCCAATACCCACAATACAGTAACTCCATGAGTATGTGACCTAGGAGCATGGATGGCATGCAGCGTGTGAACTTGAGGAGAAGTTATTTTGCAGACCTTTATTTTGGAGTCAATCTGAATCCCAAAGTGAGATCTGAGCATGTACTTTCCCTACAGCAAAGCTGTTTAGTTCCCCCTGGTCAGGAGGACATGACTTACAGTATAGGTGACGACAACACAAATGACTGATAAAGGTCATTTAAACTCATTTTGGGATGTTGACATTACAGATAAACTCCTAAAATATGGCATCAGCAAGAAGCACAGTTTTAAAAATTGACCCATTGCTCATCCTGGCCAAAGGAGGATCTCACCTCTCACTTATAATGTTGCCAGTGGGTTTGTTCTGGCAGCTGCAGCTGCCAAAACTGGAGGGCCACTTTTTGCTCTTCGTCTCCAGGATCTTGTCATTTTATGTCCTTTACATAAAGGGTGCCTTCTTCCCGCCCTTTTCTATTTAAAGAAAAGAAAAAATTAAATCAGAAATTATTGGGCATTAATACGTTTCCACTTGATGCTTGTGTCCACACAGAGAACTTAAATGGATTCTCCTTCTGCTACTAAGGAGAATTCATTGTTTCCCACTGTTTGTTCTTACAAGGGCAGATGTGTGAACTAATGGAAAAAGAAACGTTTGATTTTCTTAAACTCAAATGACCGTAGAAAAGAGACCAAGAAATAATGTGTCTTCACTGGTAAAGAGAATCAAAATGATGTAAATACCTCTGAATGTGAGTTTGTAGATCTGCCAAAATGAATACTGGAATACTGTAACTGTTCTTTCTTTGATGTTTGAGGTGCGGAAAAAGCCAACGTTTTGCATCACGTTCATAAAACCAATATCCTATTTATTGTCACTGATAGCAGGTGGGGCAGGAACTTAAGCCTCACGCTCTTCTTTCCCAGAAACGTCTCTCTGGGGCATTCTGTCTCAATGTGATCAAACTTGAGTTTCATTCACCTCCTTTTTTAAAGCTTTTGCTTCCTGCTAAATAAAGCTGTCAAAGGAAGCAGGGGAAAAAGGAGCTGGAAGCTTTAGAGTAGAGTTTATCACACTCTGCCTGTCCAGCGTGCAGACCTCCTGCAAGGGAGTGGGACTGTGTTGTCACAGCCCCCAGCACTGCACAGACCTGCTCCACCACCAGCACTTCCACGGGCTGTGGCAGCAGCAGTATATATTAATGAAAAGAAAGGTTTGAAGGCCAAATTTTAGTCCTGTAGGGCTCTGTAAGGACGCTTGACCTCAGCAGAGCATGTCAACTCACAGCAGATGAGGGAATGACTTATCTCTCTGCACGTCCCTCTCTGCTATATTAATTCGGTTTGGAGTGGTAAGGATTGTGGTTTGGAGACTTACCTAAACAAGTGGCAGAGGACAACAGCAACAAGGATGCATTTATAGCTATTTTTACACAGTGCCTTGGCCAATGAAAATTCTGAAGTCCATTTAATGCTCTTAGCCCCTTGTAATTGATGTAGATTCTCCCAGACCTTTAAAATCAGGAATGCCTCAGGCTTTGTGGTGCTGTCTTTTCCCTTTACCCCTGACTTTTTCCCAGTCTCCTACTGTTCAATACTTGTATTTCCTTCACCTCTGCTGTAAAATTTGGCTCCAGTTGCAGTATGTCCCAGAGGCCAATTCTATACAAAAATTTAGCATTAGCTAAAGAGCAGCTGCTTCCAGCTTTCTGCCTCAAGATGATGTCCCTGTGTAACCCAGGTCTGGGAAGGGGGTTGGTGTGAAACTTTCCCCAAACCTCAGTTTGCAATGTGGGAAAGGGGAGCGAGAGTATTTCTGACTTATGCACTCCATGTAGCATCTGTCCTGTTGTTTAGAAGAGAGGTCGTTCATTTTGCAGGTAGGCAATCTTGCTCCTGCCATATGGAAATTAATTTTCTCAGCATTAATCAGATATTGAATCCCTTATAAGTCAAAGGATACGATTTTAATTTTAGCTAAATACCTGTTTTTAAAGAAGCCTCTCAAAACTGTGTTTCCTCAGGTCTTTAAGACCTCCATTAAAAAGGGAAATGGCAAAAATAATCAGTAATGAAGAAAGAGAAGCCCCCTCTCCAAGAAAATTCAATTGTTCATGAGAACTGTGAAAAGGTTTCAGAGAATTGTCTCTCTATGGGATTTTGAGGGATCTGTGCTCTTCTGTGATTACATTTTGTGTAGTGGATTTGGTTTGCCAATTCAAGTTTCCCAGCCAATGCACCAATTAATATCCTGGGTTTAAGCACTAGTTGAACATTAGTGCAGCCACTAAAATCATCTATTCAATTTCTGCTGTGAGATATGGATTAGGAGGAGGCAAAGCAGGCTCAAACTTTAAAGAACATGAAGAAAACTTTATTAACAGAACTAAAAGAAAATAATAAGAATCAGAATAAACCTTCAGAACACTTCTCCTCCTCCCACTTCCCATCTTTCCCTTCCCACTGACAACGTAAAGAGACGAAACCTGAACCCCTCAGTCAGTTTACCACTTCTAAAATAGTATTTTTCCAGTTCACTCAGAGAAAGAAAAGTCTCTCTTGCCATGCCATGGAGACTTCTCCACAAGAAACGGTTCTCTTGTAGATTTAATGTCACAGCAAAGCAGCGTCCGGGTGGAAAACTGCTTGTACCGTGAACGTCCCTCCCACATTTGGTAGTCTTCACACAACAACCTCTGTGGGCCACTGACCCATGGGGTACACTTTTAAGGATGAGTTGTTCAG